>JADRCH010000244.1:1107252-1203243 GCA_019843965.1 Rhynchomys soricoides
TCCGTGTTACATGTATACCTTTCTAGAATCCGTGTTACATGTATACCCTTCTGCACACTCACAGAATCCTCCCCCACATTCCCATTTTATATTACCTTTGTGTTCCTAACGTTTTGCTGCAGCTGCCCCCCCCCCAACTTAATTACTTGGCAGTAGGATACCCGATCATGCTCCATAATGATCCAGCATCCCCAAAAGAGAAGTCTGCTGCTGTGTCAAATAACCACCTCGCAATATCAGCAGTTCATTTCTGCACAGAACTTTACAATTATCGAGCATGTTTTCAAAGCTTATTGAAGTTCCATAAGCCATGGGAAGTGGCTCGGTTAGGTAATGGCTACTCTGATTTATCTGTGTTTGTTGTTTCCTTGCGCGAGTAAGAGGTGAGAGCTGTGCTTCCTGCTTCCTTGGATTTCCAGTGTCTAGCGGATTGGAAATGCAGTAATGACCAGAGAGTGGAGGAGATAGAAGGGAGGTCACTATACCACATGTCCCTAGATTCCTAAGTGTGTGTAGCAAACAAGGGAAACCATAGAATCCTGCAATGTTTGCTTTAAATGTGAGAATAGTTTGGGCTAGTTAAATGTTTTCTCCCAGCTGAAGAGATTTATTTTCAGTCCAAGGAGGACTTAGCAAGTCACATTTCACAAACCTTCAGAACGTCAGAAACAAATGACAGTACACTGTTTTGTTGAAGCTTTCAAGTATCCTGTCTTGGCTTTGGGCACTGTAGTAGCTTCTGTAAGCTGGGTGACTTAAATGCAGATATCTCTCAGGTCTAGACTCTGGGAAGGCCAAGAGAAGAGGTCCCTTCTGGGGGCCCTCCACCAGGCTTCGCTGATGTGTGGATTCCTGCTTCTGTGGTTGAAATCCTCTCTGATCCTGATTATCTCTTGAAGGTCACAGTCTACTGTGAAATATATAATACTGGGAGTAAAGCTTTAATTCATGGATCTTCAAAGCACACAAGCATTCAGACCACTTTCTACCAAAATATGGTGATAGCCCTGTTAGTTCTATGGGCTCAACCATTCTTCCTAATAGAGAAGGTTTCAAATTAGACATTTTTGTTCTTATCGGGGCGAGGAAAGGTTAAAATGGAAAGTAATCGCCGGGTCTTCTTATTTCCAATTTCTTTCATTGTCTTAACATGATGGATCTAAAAGGAAATTAATGTATCTAATCACCCATTGCTCCAACTCAATGCACCACAGTTACATAATTTAACATGTCCAAAACTTATCTCAACATTTTATTATCTATCAGGTAGTTATGCCATGCATCTAGCTACCCAAACTTGGAACCTAGGACACACCGTTACTCTCATTCACTACTGCCTAGCAGTCTGTCAGGCAATTAGCCCTGGTGTGTCTACCTAAGTATTCCTGTGCCCTGGTTTTCCTTAGCATCTCATATACCTCTGACTTTTTGAAGAAGTTATTTCTTAAATGCATCCCATTTTCCTCTATGGATTTTATTCATTTATTCTTTGCCCAAACATTAGCTGTCATTAGCAGAGTGCAGTGTTCTAAGAATTCACAGTGCACATACTAAAGTTGGAGGCAATCTGTAACTGGGTCTCTCAGATGTTTGATGACACTGCCCCTTTGCCGCCTTTCATGTAAGCTCTAGAAACTCGCAATTATTTGCAATTACACCTGTTCTGTGCTGTCCCCATACCTGTGCCTTCTCCCGCAGTGGTCCCTCTAGAAATTAAACCCACCTGCTTAATTTCCTGATGTAATATTCAGCTCAGGCATCATTTATGGAAATGGTTTCTGATCGACCCCTCTCTGTTTCTTTTTCCTGATCCCCGGTGTTAGATTCAATGTATTCAGACACTCATTGATTTCAGTGTTTATGAAGGGGCTTGAGATGTGAGTCCATGCTAGACCAGTGGGTGCCTATAATTCCTGCCATTCTTTGTTCAACCCCTGCTACCAAAAGAGAAAAAATAAAAAGAATCTACCAGTTATAGACCAGGCGCTGCTCTAGTCATTTGGAATACATCAGTGAACAAACAAACAAAATTTCTTATTCTGATAATCAATTCCCTTCCATGAGAGAAACCAAAAGAAAGTCAAATAATAATGAATACATGACATAGGGTGTTAGAAAGCTACAGAGCGCCACAATGAAAATGCTTCAGCAGAACCAGCTAGGCTATTCCGAATTCAGTTCAGTGGAGGCTGGAAGATGGCAGTGGCAGATGCTGTATTGTTCACGTGTACATTCACTTACGTGACATTACGAGAGTGAACCATTTGCCATTCTGCTAGGCATAGGTGGCACCCAGCATGCCTGGTCTGTCGGAGGTCAGAGAAGTCATGAAGGGTGGGTCACATAATGTTTCTGTGAACTTTGACCTTCGTGTGTATGGTTGGGATGTTAGCCGGCTTTGAGTGTATGAGTAAACCTGTGACTTGGTGATTTTAGGCCAGACTGTAGATGACACAGGTTAGCCAGTTAGGAGCCTGTTTCAGCGTTCAGTTAGAGATGACGATGACCGCTTGCATGGCGCTGCTGTCATGCGGAAAGTTAAGTGTGTCCAGGTTCCAGTTCTGGGGAAGAGGATTTCATGATGGTTTGGTAAGCCGTCTGAGTCAGGAGGAGTCATGGATGACTCTGGAATCCTTCCTCTTCCTCCTCAGTCATGTGCATCTGACTGCTCCTCATTCTTGTCCATATACACTAGCCTCTCATTCCCTGCTTGTTTCTCGACTCATATCCCTGGCCTCAATCAGTTCTTTCCACGGGAGGGAAGCTCATTCTGAAATGTTAATCTGTTTATAACCTCCTTGAGGTTAAGTCATCAGTCCGTTTCCTGTTGTGGTCAGATAAAAGAGTCCAATGTCCGAAGAAGGCCCTCAGTGCAGCATCCTCAGTGTGCCTCTTGCTTCTCTCCACCTCCCTGCCTTCTACCTCTTCTATGTACACGCTACTGTCTCTTACTTCTGAACTTGTTAAAGGATCATCAGTCCTGGGAGAGTACACTCTCTTCCTTTCCATCTTGTCTGTTATGCTTCTGGTCAGTAAGAACCTTCTCTGATCTTGATTCGACACATCACCTACTCTGATACATTGGCTTCTCTTTCCTGTGGTCCTGGAAGCGCATTCCCAGTGTTTCCTAGGTGCTTGTGCTCCACCTCTACCCCTGCTGTGAACACACAGAAGAGCTGTGATTAGATTTTTCTAATCATCCAGTAGTAAGCCCAGCACACACGGCATCGACTTTTAGGCAGTAGAGGTGTTGTGCAGAAGAGAATGTGAGCCTGTTGGAAACAGGGGCACCACATTCTGCACCAGCAGCAGTAGTGGAAGTGCAGGAAGCCTGTGTTTGGGATCCTGAGAGGGCACACTCATTTGGCTGGAAAGAGTTGGTGTCAGTGCAGTTGTCATGGAGAGTTGAGAGCCACAAAAGAAGGAACACTGGCAGAAGAGGCGGGGCCAGAGCACAGAGGCATTTCCACATCAAAATCCCCCCCCCAAAAAAAACAGTGAAGAATTTAAAAAACCAACCAAACAAAAACCCAGAATCCCAGATAGATTTGTGCCCCTTTAGTTAAGATTCACTTTGTTCTTATTCTACCGAGAATCCGGTTGTAGCGGGTACAAGACAGTCTGTGAAATGGAGCATACTTTCGGGTTCTTTCTAGGAAGTGAAGAATGGGAGATTCTCATTGAAGAAATGGTGTGAAATTTTATAGCATGAAGGAAAAATGCTATAAAATGCTGTGGGTTCAATTTTCTAAAAAGGGATGTCACAGACCGGTCCAGGCTACCTACCAGGGGCTCTGGCCCAGACTGTTTATTTCACCTTTCCTGAGGGAATGGGGGCTAGTGTGACTGCAGAGTGAAGAGGCCACAGACAGCAGGGAGAGCTTCCCCAGTGCCTTAGTCTGTAACCCAAGCTTCAGCTCTGGTCTCCTCAGCAGCCAGAAGAGTCCTGTGTTCCAAGTCTCCCTTAGTAATGGCAGAAAGTGAGCAAGCCAGAAGCCGGGGAGCAGCTGGAAGCAAGGGAGTAGCTGGAAGCAGGGGAGCAGCTGGAAGCCGGGGAGCAGCCAGAATCAGGGGAGCAGCCAGAAGTAGGGGCCCAGTGTTTCTGGTGGCATCACCTGAAGTTGCTTCATCCTCCTGAGCTGTCTCAGGCAAGGCAGTGTAAAGCTTCTCGTGAGATGGAGGCTTCCCTCAGCTTAGTGTCTCTTGTAAGTTCCATGGAGTACCAGGTGTAGGAGCATCCACTCTACACCCAGCACTGTGAGCCACCAGGATACCAGCAGTCTCTTCACAGTCCACTCAGTGCTGGTGTAGCCTGTGACAGTGATGATACCCTGGGGCCAGTGCTGATGTGTGATGATGTCGCGGATGAGTCCTCAGTCACTTGAATTTAAGCGTGGGTGTGGGGATGGTCTCAGTGAGTGTGATGTCTGTCTGCCGAGCTGTGCATGATAGGACACTGTAACTTCCCATTTAGGCTTTGGTCCCCCCAAGCACTCCTCTCCATCAGAAGAATGTACTTCTGAGAGAAATGTAAAGAGAGAGAGGAGTCAGAAGACCTGGAGTGAGAGGCCCTGTGAGGCAGAAGGGTGAGCACGGGTCCATGGGCTGGGTCAGTTATGTGGGCCCCAGCAGAAAAACTTAGTTCTAGTTCCTTAGGCTACATGGAACCTTGATGCCAGGACCTGAAGCCTTGAGGTAAGGCAGCTCAGTTATCTCAGCTCTGCCCATCATTCCGAGCAGCTTACTTCCCTCTGCTCACTGCTGTTCTGCTCCTTGTGATAGCAGCTCTTTGGCTGTGGACCTGGTATGCACAGTGGAAGGTTGCATCTCTCTGTGCAACAGCATCCAGACAAATAGCCTGAGAGGAATTCGAGTATCATTCTCTATTCAGCTGGTTGAGGTTGATTCTGAGCTCTGGGAGACATTGATCCTTCCTCAGTAGTGATGAGCAGAGTTCCGACGAGATGCAGTAACCATGGGAAAGGAGAAAGCTAACTAGGATGCAGAAGTCCTGTGAGTCAGTATGGACAGAAAGCAGCGCTCACATACATCAGAGATGGAAGGAGAGGGTGGCTGGAGGACAGCTCTGGTGTGATGCTCAGGCGAAGGAGGAGGACTTCCCTTATGGGAGATGGGGTGCAGAACAGGAGGCACTGGTGAGGAGACAGGGTGCAGAAGAGGTGGCAGGGGTGACTCAAGGACTAGAATGTAGCGAGGCTGAGAATTATCTAGGAGACATTTGAGTTTGTTTGTTTGTTTGTTTTTTTTTTTGGTTATTTAAACTTAATGGCATCTATATAGCAGTTACTCACAGAGATGCTACAGTTGCAGAGATAGGGGCGGAGTGGACATGGAAGGCAAAGAGTATAGGCTGAGTAGAAGGAGAAATCTCCACATTTAGCAGGTGAGGAGAGGACATAAGCCAGCAGAAGAAGCTGGGAAGGTATACTCAGGTACACAGGGTGCGAAGTATTAGTTTGCTAAAACTCGTCTCATTCAAATAGTAAATTGTTTTGACACAACGTAGTATCACCGGCAGAGGCTCACTGAGCATGACTTGGTGTCATTCTGGAAAGCTTAGCTTTTGTTTAAAAGTTTGCAGATTTCGATTTCTTCAACGTTTCATTTTGTTTCCTCCAGCACAATTGGTCGGCTGGAGAGTGTGTTTGCTTTAGGAAAATGATTTGGTTGAATATGTCTACTTTGCTGATTTTTACTACAAGAGTGCTAAGAGAGAATGAAGCTGGGTGGGAATATTAACCATCTGACTCTGCTGCGACCAACAGGGATAGAGAATGACTGTCAGGCTGCTATGAATCTTAGAAATTGGGAGAGATTTACTTCCTTCAAAAAAGGAGCCATTTCAGTACAGTGCTGTGGGGGGTGAAATCATAGTGTGGTGACTAAGGAATTAATTGGGATTAATTATTTGTATCAGTAAACGTATCAAAGTTAGTACCGGAAAATGCTTGACTTTGGAGGCAATGAAAAAAACAAATGCGTTGGGTTTCCTAGGTTTGAAGGGAGGGAGTTTGTCAATCCTCGTCGGAGGATCTGTGAAAACGTAAGTGACTTTGAGTAGGGGATGAGGAGAACTTAAAGTCATGAAATACAGAGCCAGCAATGAGCGAGCAAGCAAGGCAGAGGAAGGGATCAAACTCCGGGGAACAAGCCGAGTTAATAAGAGACAGACAGAAAGTGGGTAGAGGTTCAGAGAAACCAGAGAAATGTTGAAGTGGAAAAAGTGGAAAAACTGGAGCGCCGTTCTCAGGAAACAGAAGGTCATGTGTCAAGGGATAATGATGTGTCTGAAGGTTCAAGAGCAGTGGGACAGGGATCAGGGTAGGGAGTGATCCGTGGGGGGTGGAGGAGTTGTCAGGGCTATGTTTCTCTAGATTTGAAGGGTTAGTGAAGAGGACTAAATGGCTGGGTTGTTTTTACCTCAGGGCCACTACGACATCACAGAGGCTTACAAACCTAGGCAGGTAAAGTTGATTCAGATCACAGAAACACAAGGTAAAGGGTGGAGGGTGACTTATAGAGACCCAAGACGCAATAGTGATGAAAGGAAGGGCAGAGTAAGGATACAGTGTATCTGGGCACAATGTATCGGTATTTGTCTTAATTTAACAAGTACATTTGAAGGAATAATGTACAATAGGCTCAGTGAGATATCGGAAATCCCTGTGAGCTCTATGGCCAGAGACCCGTGAGGGTGTGGGGCAAGACCCACAGAGATGGTTGTGACTATAAATGCAGGGCTGTCTTATTCTCAGTTCTGTAAAGCACAGTGTGAGCTAAGTGATCTGAGTTTACCTCAAAGCCCATGTGTTTGCGGAGTCACTTCTCGCTTAATGAACAAGCTGTTTCTTTAAATATTTAAAATGTGCTGTAGATGGTCTGGTGGCAGAAGCCTGTAAGCCTAGCAACTTAGGGGCTAAGGCATTAGGATCACAAGTTCAAGGCCTGCCTGGGCTACAGAGAAGTTCAGGGTTAGCCTGGGAAGCTTGGCAAGACCTTATCTGGAAATAAAGAGTGAAAGAGAAAAAGGGGGTGGGGGCGGGGACATGGCTCAGTGGCAGAGTACTTGCTTAGCTCTGCGACCTTCCCACGCCCTACTTTCTCCCAAAACAGATCCATTAAAAGTCACTTTTAAAACAAGGAAATTTTAAAACATGTTTTGCTCACATACTTTTTTGTTTAGACCCCCTTTCAGGAAACGTCCTTGGACTTGCTGGTTTGAATGATGTGATTGTTTGGACCCCACCTGACCCAGTATGACCCCACCCCTTCCCTTGTCTTTAGAGGTATCCATAGTCGCAGAGTTTTAAAATCAGTTTGTATCTCCATCCTGGAAGAGGCTCTTCAGCGAAGCTAGCCGATGTCACCCGTAACTTCTTTTGGACTGTCCTAAATGAAATGAATGCAAGCCCTGATGTAGCAGTGGCTGTTATCCGCAGCAGCCCAGTAACTCCTTAAGCAAATGCTGTCTTAAGACCAGTGGTTGAGGGCTGGGACTCTCACTGTAATAAATGTGTCGTACTGTACCGGACAGCTGGATTTACTAAGCTGCTGGGCGCATAGCTTTGGCCCACATCCCTACCCGCACACACCTTCCTTCCCTCAGGGTTCTCTCAGCCATTGTTGAAGTGGCAGACTTCATCAGCTGATAAGAAAGCAGCACGTGCCCCCTGCTGCCATCTGCAGGGTCCCTCCTGGCCTGCTGACGCACACAGCCCTCCCCTGATGTCAAAGGGCTGATAAGTAGCTGTTTGGCTTACATCCTAAAGGTTGGTTAGAACGGTGAGAAGACTCGGTCTCCCTTTTTTCCTCTTGACCAGGCGAGATTCCCATCTGTTTAAACGCTTAAGTGTTATTTATGAATTACTTGGCAGCAATCATGTTAGCAAAGATACACCCCCATCCAGTACACATCCTTTGGGTTTTTCTTTCCTCTCGCTGCTTGTGAGGCTCACGTTGTAGGTATGTGTTTGTGACTGTGATTAATCTAATGAGAAGCGTGGTTTGTGAGTTCTCATAAAAAGAAACAGACCCTCAAGTTTTCTGAGATTGGTGAGGGGGAGGACCAGCTGATCCACACCAACATTGCTTCAGCTGCATTCAGCCCCTGACAGTGTCTAGGGTAGTGACTGTCTTCTGTCTTCGCACTCAGAGTTTCAGGCTGGGTACTAAACAATGAGGTAGTGCCAGGAGAGATTCACTTTGCCCTTTCCTGGTTGTTAAGCAGGAACCAGAATTTCAGAGGTGACTTTGAAGGACATGGAGATGTCCTGTTCATGTTTAAATCTTTTTAAAAGAAGATTTATTTATTTGTTTTATATATATGAGTACACTGTAGCTGTCTTCAGACACCCAGCAGAGGGCATCAGACCCCATTACAGATGGTTATGAACCACCATGTGGTTGCTGGGAACTGAACTCAGGATCTCTGGAAGAACAATCAGTGCTCTTAACCACTGAGCCATCTCTCCAGCCCCTTACATCTCTTGACACAGAGAGATGAGCTTAATTCTCAGAGGTTTTGCTGCTTCATTTGAACATGGCCACAGCATGCACTGCTCTGCTATTTGGACTCCATGTATTGCAATTCCTGGTCACCAGGAGACCGGGACTCACTGTTGAAAGGGAATGTAATGTAGAGCTCTCTATGGTAGGGGGTGGGATGTTTGACAGCAGCAGAGGACCTCGGAGGGAGGGATGTGAAGAAGCCCAGCTCTGTCAAGAGAGGAGGACAGAAACTCCAAATAGCCTGGCATGACTGCATGTTATATCCACAGTCACAAAATACATCCCCGTTTTCCCAAGAATGCAATGAGAAGAGAGCTCACGTCCTGTGTCGACTACTCTGGCCATTCCCTGGTATCCCTGGCAGATGTACTGGCTATTGGGCATAAAAAGATTTTTTGTGCTGACACATGATTGGATATTATAGTGATGGGCCTTGAATTCCTAGGGTTCCTAACAGAACATCACGATGCTTGCTGTCCCTGTGTCTGCATATGCATCGACAAAGACCTGGATTAGAAAACATCATCTGTGTATGTGAAGCAGAAAGTTACAGATCAGTTCCTCTGGGCCTCAATGGCTTGTGTGTCTTAATGACACTTCTCAAGTGACACATCTCCATTCACAATGCAGCACTCTGCTTGGTGAACCCCTGTCACGAGTGTGCCTTAGCAGAGACCAGACTCCTGGAAGTAATGAGGCCATGGTTTCATTCATTCATTCATTCATTCATTCCATCTTGAGACACTTATGAATGCTGATTGTGATGCTGTAGAAGTTTCTTATTATCACATTGCAATCTGTGCTTGCAGACTTGCTTAGTCACTTAAATATGCTTGTAACCTGGGAATAAATCCTTGCTGTATTTTTGTGGTCATTTATAGCTAGATCCATACACAGCACGTGTGATCATTGGTTGGCAGACATGTGTCCTGAGAAGCCAGTGTTTTTAGCAGGGGCAGTGTTTCTGTTTGCTGATTCAGAGCAGGAATCTGACTTACTGAGGATGTCTGGGCTCTGGAATAAGAAGATGAATGAAACCAGTTTCTGCTTTCAATGGTCATGATAGTGGAGACAGACCCAACTCAGAGTTTGAGGAACCAATGTGCTGTATGCTCATGTGTATCGATACTCTCTCAGTAAGCCTTGACCATGCCTTTCTGTTGTGATAGATGCCAGCTATCTAACTTTATTACAGAAAAATGGGCTAGGCATGGTGGCCCATGTCTGCAGTTCTAATGTTTGGGAGACTGAGGCAGAAGGATTGTGAGTTTGATGCCAATCAGCTATGTAGAGAACTCTCTTAATAAGCAAAACAACAGAAAGTCATTTTCTAAAATCAAGTCGTATTTGAAAATGTTATTTTTTTTGAAAATGCCATGTTTTGTTTTTTTGTTTGTTTTGTTTTTTGTTTTTTGTTTTTTTTTGTTTGTTTTTCAAGACAGGGTTTCTCTGTGTAGACCAGGGTGGCAAAAATGCCATGTTTTTAAAGATGCTAACACAGTGTGATGTGCTGGGCTTAGGCAGATGCCATGTGAAAACACAGGGCATGCAGTCATGGAAGCTGCCCTGATTCTGTGGATTCTGACTCAGCTTCCCGGTCATTTTACTGAGTAGCTAGAACTGCCTTCAGGCAGTAAGAGCCCTGAAGTCTCACATTTGGACAATCAGAATCAGTCCAGCTTGGTGCACCTCAGATACGCAGACTCATTTTCTAGTTGCTAAAAAAGGTTACTCTGGAGGCTCAGGAGGTGGCTCAGAGGGGGGCAGTGCTTCCCTATGAGGACTAGAGTTCAGATTCCCAGCACCCCTAAGAGTACTGGGCACAAATGGCGTCCTCTCTGTTATCCTGAACCTGAGAGACAGAGATGAGGAACCGTCTGGTTTTCAGATTTGGCAAGTTCTCGGTTCAAGAGTGGAGATTCTGTCCTCCGCATGCATACACCCATGTCCACACGCACACATATCCATGTGCCTACCCTCACACACTCATGAGCCTGCACACATTTGCAGACATGCGTGCACGCTTGCACACCATAGGCCTAATTTTAAAAAGAAGTTCAGAGTGCCCTTTCAAGCAATTTTAGAAGTAAACTTGATTTTCAGAAAAAGGACGACTAGCTAAATTGTGTTTCTTGGAGACTCACATGTCAACATCCTGGTACCCAGTCCTTTCGCATGGAACTCTCCGGTGACATGGTCTTTGAGGAGGAGATATGGTTAAGGTGAGGCATGTGGGGAGGAAAGGTCTTCTATCTAGTCAGAGTGTACTCTAAAGGTGGCCCTTGAAAAGCTAATGGCCTTTTTAGAGATGAGGTCTTGCCATGTACCCCTATGTGCCCTGGAACTAGCTATATAGACCAGGCTGGCCTTGAACTCATAAGGATCCACAGACCTCTGCTTCCTGAGTGCTGGAATCAAAGGCATACGCTGCCATCACACCTGACCTCTCCTTTCTTAAAGCCAGTCGGAGTTGTTAAACTCCACTTGAGTTTCTGCTCTAACTCCTCCGGCTTCTTTCTTTGAAGTGACTCATTTATGTATAGCTGGTCCTCAAAAGGCCTTTCTGCTTTCTAGTTGTTTTCCTCTCCCGAAAACAAAACTTTTGGGGGGTTTTCTATTGTGTCCGTTGGCTCAAACAGCAAAAAGTGAAGGCACTTCATACAGATGTCTGCAGGGTTGCCTTCCCATCCTTCGGTGTGTTAATGCCCCCGCCCCCAACCTCAAGCACCCACACATGGAGAAAGGAAACCAGGACCTGAGCATCCTTCTGTGTTTGAAATCAGTGCAGGGCCCCAGCTAGGGCAATGCCAAAGAGTCTGAAGGGGACAAGGATGCTTCTTCCCTGACTGAAGGGCATGTCCCAAAGATGTGGTGAGGAGGAACCCCAGGCTTAGAGAGTTAGTCAGCGCCTTTGGAAAGTAAAGGTCAGTTTGGCAGTTCAGAGCTTTTGCAAACAGAAATGCTGATGTGGGCAGAAGGCATAGCTGATAGCAGAGCATGCGTGTGTTTTCATGCCTGAGGTATGTCTGCTGGCAGTGCCAGAGGAAAGAAGCTCCCCAGAGTGGAAGTCTGTTCTGGCGATCAGGTGACAGGCCTGGGATGGGGCTAGACCCTTCTGGCTCCACCTCCTCAGAAGAAACCCCTCCTCTGTGGCTTAGCCTTGTCAGTATCCTAGTAACTTGCGGTACCCAGCTAGAAGGTTTGCCGGCTTTGTGCACAAGTTAAAGGTTCTTTTTAATAAAAACAGCTACATTTTGAGTAAACTCCCCTCTAGATTGCTTATGGGTTTGATGCTGTCTTTACAACAAGCTTATTGTCACACTGTCCAATCACAAGGAAACTTTTTATGAAAGCACAGAATCACTGTTAGGCAGTCCAGAATGATTGCCGCCTGGATTTGACTGGCCAGGCTGTCTTCACGTCTTACTTTGGAAAGTAAGCCCCCGGTTTCATCCAACTGAAGTATTAGCCCTCGAGAGAAGGTGGCCCCAGCCCAACACCAAAGCATTATTAATCATCACATGTAATTTTTGTTTTTGTTTTGTCTGGCTTTAAAAAGCAGCTACTCTTAGGAACAAAAGCCCGAGACTAGGAAGTGAAGGATGGAGCCGGAGAGCGGGGCAAGCTGGGCATTCAACAAAATGATGTGCTTGTGTCCTAGACGCAGAATCTGAGAGTGTTGTCCTATTTGGAAAATGGCATTGGTAGATGTAGCCAAGTATATTCACCCAGGATCACCAGATCTTCAGCCAGGATCACCGGAGAGCCTGGCAGACAGTGGCTTCAGAGGAGAGGTGAACGTTGTTGTGGGTCCAGGATCAAGAACTGAATTCCCCTCAGAGCCCAGGCACAGAGAGACAACTTCCATTGTTTTTAGCTGGGCAGCGAGTAGTAATTCGTTAAGGCAACCACAGGAAAGGAGAGCAATTGTTCATTCGGAAACCCTTGTGCCTACAACATGTCTAGGCTAGACTCTAACCTAGGCTCCACCGATGATTGCCCTGTATTCTTGGGCAGGTCACTCTGTGGTGGAGAACTGTGTGAAGACTTGAATCAGGGAAGGGGAGGAGAGTGATTGCCCTATGTGCCTTTAGGGTTTTGTTATAATCCCACGAGGTAACAACGTACTCCGTAGAGCATTAGGGGAGCATCGATAAATTTCCCCCTGCATAGTCCAGACTGGTGTTTGCTTAGCCTGTACCATTTAGTCTGACTTAGTTCATTTGAGCAGCTGTAACAGAATAACCTTGGACTTTGTGGCTGATGAACAAACCTTTCTTGTATTCTGGAGCCGGGAAGTCCAAGGGCAAAGCCACCCAGCAGAGTCCATGCCCTGTGAGGACCTGCTTGGTTCAAAGAAGCGGCCCTCTTGTTTCTTCATATAGGAAGATGCACAGCAACTCTGTGGGACTTCTTTCCTGAGTCCCATCCGTGGAAGCTACACCTTCAAAATCAAGTCACCCCTAAAGGCTCTCCCCTGATAATCATCCGGAGGAATTAGGTTTGAACATATGCGTTCTCAAGGGCAGAGCATTCAAATCACTGAGATTTAAACATAGCAACATCTGCACAGAAGCAAGTGGGCGCAGCTGGACTCTGCCCACTCAGTAGTCGAATGGTTCCATGCTACTCTTGCCAAAGAAGAAAAAAATGCATTCACTTTTCCACGTGGAACATAGGACCAAGTGTGTAGGCTGTGCAGATAGTTCACTGTCCATAATCTAAAGAGAAAGGGTGACCTCAGGGGGTGTTTTCTACAACAGTACTATCCAGTAGAGATGAAATGTGAAGCAAGAGCTGGGTGAGGTGTGCACCCGTCATCCTGGCCCCTGGAAGGTAGAGAGGGTCAAGGGTCAGGAGTTCAAAGGCTATGTGACCCTGTCTGAAAAAGAAAGAGTCAAAGATGATAAAGTTTTTAAAAAGTGTGTAACAATTTTAATAATAAATTTAATAATCTATTAATAACAATTTAGATGATTAATTATACCATTGTTACATTTTATATTATTATATCATTAAAACTTTTAATAATAATTTTAGTTTGTAATTAATATTAGATTTCTTTCTTTCTTTCTTTTTTTTTTTTTTTTTGGTTTTTTGAGACAGGGTTTCTCTGTGTAGTCCTGATTGTCCTGGAACTCACTTTGTAGACCAAGCTGGCCTCGAACTCAGAGATCTGCCTGTCAAGTGCTGGGATTAAAGGCATGCGCCATCACTGCCCGGCTGATATTAAATTTCTTAATGAAATATTTTACATCTTACATTTGTGTCGTTACTTTGAAGACCCACTATGTCTTCTGTATAGGAAGCCTATTGCTCCTTAAGTGTGTCCAACACTTTCCTGTTGCTAATGGCTACAGTGGATTCAGCCTGCAGACATCAGAATAAAGGTGTTTTTTGTTTGTTTGTTTGTTTGTTTGTTTTTAGTTCTTCCCAGAAAGTGTTGCTGGATCTTGGAGCATATTTGTTCAGTGATTGAGTAAATACCTTTGTGTTTTTCACAGCCTCGTCTTTAATTTTACCTATTAATATGCAACTGTTTAAGCAAACCTTGCTAAGTAGCATTGTGCAATAGGCTCTCTCCTCTGATAGATGTTAGGAAGTCTTGACTTTGGAAGAAGTTAGGTCTGCCTTTTTCCTGTTGCTCCAGACTTCTTAGAGCCTGGCCTGTGCTTCACGAGTGGAATTCCGCCATGTCTATTCTTTATCCCAGTCCCTTTCCCCTCCATGAGTATGTGTCCTTATTGTCCCACACAGTAGGTGTCCTGTTGCGTAAATACTGGAGCTTGTTTAATAGTTGTCTGCATGGCTTTTCATACATTTAAAATGCATCTCTGAAGAGTGCAGTACCTATTTGGGATCAGCTGTAGTAGATGACAAAGGCTTCTCCAACAGGGAGGGACCCAACTGCACCCTGGTGTGTACCGACCACTCCCCCCCTTCCCTAAGTGTGGGGGCTGGCGTGCGCTTCTGACCATGTTTTACTATGGAACTAGCATGGGCAGCTGTATTTTTATCAGATAGTCTTGTGGCAGCTGTGCGCCGCTTCTCAGACCAGGCAGCTCAGGACTCAAAAGGTGTGTTGGAGTTTTGCTCCTTGCTTTCATCTCTAGAAGTTTCCCTTTGTGCAGCTTTGCTCTGTGACTCAGAGTTCTCCTGTGAGTGCTTCCTGACCCTCATCTCCAGGCCTTGGCCCATTCTGTTGCCCTTGCCAGAGGCCATCTCTCTTCTTGCCCATCTCTCATGGGTCCTCTAGACCCAGTTCAAAGGCTTCCTCTTCCTGCATGCCCCCTGTGTCCTCCCCACAGGTTTGGTGAAGATCTCGAGGGCTGTGTATCACTTTATGTCTAGCGTAGCTTAGCTTCTGCTTCACAGTGCTTATGAGATTTGCTGGCTTGGAGGAGTCTCTTACCTGTTAACTGCCATAGATGGCACCCCTCCTTCCTGGCCTGCGTCATATCCAGTGAAAGTAAGGAGCGAACAGTCTGCCAGCACTTGTGGGGGAGACTGTGCGTGATCACTGTGAGCTTTTGATAGCCCAACTTGTGCTGTTTGGAGGGAAAAGTCTATTCCTCCTGGTTTCAATCGACAACATACGTCTTTGTAAAACTACCAAGGCCAGTCAAGGCTAGCTGGCTGAGTTTTAGCTCTTGGACACTTACTGAATTATTTGATCTTGGAGAACATTTTTATTCTGTGCTCAGTCGTCTGACTGATAGAATAAAAGAAACGGGAGGCACAGGAGAGAGAGGAATAAAGATGATGGAGGGGGGAGGGGGAGGACAGGAGGCTGGTAGGGGGAGGAGGATTAAATGCTGTGAAGAGAATTATCTTTATAAGTGCCGTGACTTGTGGGCAGGGAACATACAAAGCACAGAGCATAGCGTTCAGGGCTTTCTGCCCTGTGTCTATCTAAAGGGCCAATTGCCTTTCCTGCCACGTACTATGGAGTAATTTAACTTCATCATCTTTGCTTTCTTGACTGAACAGCAAGGATAACTGCAACAAAACCCCCTGTGTGCTGTCTTCTACTGGTTACCTAAAAGGAGAGGCAATAGGTTGAGAACATATGCCTTACCCTATCTGTCTTAGGATGCCCGAGTGTGCTGAACAGGCAGAGGTACTCAGGGGCTTAATGGCTGCTCTCCCGTTTGTAGATTGTAGCAGCCGCACCTTTTTGGATACAGAGCTGTATCCTGAGCTAACGCTGCTGTTACCCTTCTTCTCCTTACCCTTGAGTTCACATCAGTCCGTAATATCCGCAGAACACCTGTATCGGAATAAGATTGTTTATGCCAGAAAGGGTTGGCAAGTGTTTGATGCGACTTCTTTTCCTTCGAGACAAGTTACACATGTGCCACAGAGCTGAACATCTACTGTACTTGACTGTGTTGTGCTATTGGTCTCACCCATTTCTGGGCTGCTTCTCGTCACAGGACTGCCCACATGGGCACCTACAGCTCATGATACTTGGTGACCAGCAGCAACTGAGCTGCTGGCTTCCTGCTTGCTTTGCTGAGCTTCTTGTTACTGTAGATGCACTCCTGTGGATACAGAGGTCTAAAAGTCTGCTGTAAAGTTACATATGTCACTCCTGGCTGTGTCTAGAGGGCATTTCTAACCATCTGGATGTGTGCTAAGACATTCTGCTGTTTGCACCAGGAAGAAATGCCTCCCGAGGTTCTTGTTCCCCAGGAGAAGCCCTTAGTGGGCGCAGCTGCCATGGCTTAATTATGCTTCTTTTTCTATGACAGATCTTAATCTCTCTAAATATTTAGCTTTAGATTTTTTTTTTTTTGTCTTTTTTGTCTTTCCAGAATACTTGCAGGAAAACACAAATTCATTTTATGATAAAAGATGGTTAGGAAGATAAATTTGATTTGCAGTTACTCGATGTATCGATAACTTTTCTAGAACATTCTGTGGTTTAAGAGACAGCCTTTTAAGCTTGTCAATCTTTACGGTCATTTGTATTTCGATTAGGGGATGCTTTTGAGAGCAGCTGGCAACTAGACAGTGGTATAGGTTGGTGATGCTTTGGGGTTACTAGGTTCCCGATTCATCCTGACCTCACCCGGTTATAAGATGCCCATTCAACAGTGAAATCGCCAGTCGGCTGATTTGCATCTGAAGAGGAAGTTCTCCTATAAATGAGAGTGTATTCAACCAAAGGACCCCTCCGGTCTGACCCCCAACAAACCTCACTAACCTGACTGGCTTTTGATCAGACGAAGAGATACAAAAGCTGGGGTCATTCTGTGGGTCAGAACATTTCCAGTGAACAATCTGGATCAGGCCTCAGAAACTGCCCCACCATCTAGTGTACCCCTGTTTTGAGCCTGGCTGCTTTCATTTAGTGTGAGGCCATCTCGTGTATCAGCATTTGGCCCTGAGCGCCCTGTAGCCCCTCCTGTGTCTCTGTTCCACTCTCCGCCCACCACTGAAGAACTCCAGGTTGTATCCAGCACAGGATGGTGCTGACTGGAACGGTGCTAGATACTCACATCCTCATTTTGATGATCATCAGTTTTCGTTTCTTTATGAATAACATTGTTTCCAATCTCCACTAACAGAGTCTGAGAGGGTGGGTGGCTCTTCATGCTTGCTAAGTGTTTGCCTGCGGTAACAGTTCTGATCCGTGTAGTGGTGTTTTATAGTGGCTTTGGTTTTCTGGTTTCCTGGGACATAGTGACTTTTGTGTGCTCCTGTATGTCATTTGGGGGACTCATCTCTTTCAAGTCTTGATCATGCACTAGCACTAGCTGTCATTTGTTTTCTGTGGATTTTTTTTTTTTAAGTTCATGGTATATCCTGGATTCAGATCCTTCTTTGCGTGTGTGACTTGCAGATAGGTTCACCAAATCCAGAGCTTGTTAATTCACTCATTCAAGGTCTCTTCTGCAAAGGGAAGCGTCTTAATTTTGATCTTAATTTAGCTTATTTTCCCCCTTTCCCTTTGGTTGTGTTAAGAATGTCATATGCAGTTTATTCCACTATGCCTTCACTTATTTCAGGAGAGTTTGGCTTTTGATTGGGGATTTTTTCCCCCCACTATTTTAAATGGGCCATTCCCCCTGCATTAATCTCCTTGCATTATTCTGAGAAGTTGGCTCTATTCCCTTTACCCACTTTTATCCTGTCCAAGCTCCTGGACACAAGGGGGATGGTGTCACCCATATTCGGGGTTGGGGCTCCCCCTCTGCTCCCCCTGTCTAGGAAAGTTCTAGAGATGCAGTCAGGTGTCTTCCTCTCTCAGGAGACTCCCATACGGTAAGTTGACAGCGGAGATGGGGGGCCACAGCTGCTCAGCTCACCATGGATCTGCTGTGAGCGAAGACACACTTGCTGCCTTCAGACATCTGCTTTTCTTCATTTTCTTATGCTTTGCTTGTATTTTCTTTGCATTTTTCCCCCAGCTTCTCAAACTCCTTGGATGCACAGATTCACGGTTTAGCAATTCAAGCAAGCTCTGGTCGACTCATTTTCCCACCCTTTCTTGATGCCTCTCCTGCTGGGGTCACCCTGGGCATGGCTGTGGAAGGCGGTTTCAAGAGGATCTCCTTTCTCTTGCTTTTGGCTTCCCACCCTGAGCCGCTAGTAACACAGTTCTCATCAGGTTTACTCACTGCTGCTGCTTCCCATGAGCACTTGCTGCTGCAGTGCTCCAGAGAGGCTTGCGTTTCAGTTTATGTTGTCTTTGGTGCAAAGGTCCTTGATAGCTTCCTGTAACACCGACCTAGATGCTGTTTCCACACTGATCTACTGGTTTCTCTCTATCCCTTGCCTCTTTCCCTCCAGCTCTGAGTAAGGCAGTTGAAACATTGCGTGTGAAGTCTAGCGCTTCCTCACGTGGTGAAGAAACTCCCGTAAACGTCTTCCAGCTGCCAGTGCCTTCTTCCTTACACCCCTCTAGGTTTCTAGCGCCTTGCGGATAGCTCACGCTGGTGCCTTGGAAAGCTGATCATGACCACAAATAGTTGATTTTCCCCTGCAGTGTTATTTCTTGCTGCAGGCTATAGCTGTTTATTTGTTTAATGAGTTTTCTGGTCTGTTTTGTAAACTGTTTTTACAACGTAACTTTTCGAACTCCGTTCTTGTCGCTTAAGGTCTCTGAAGGCTGTTAGTTTAGTGTTGTTGGTGGACATTTCTAGCGGAGAGAAGATGTCAGGCAACAAAGCACTTGCCCTGCCTGCATGAGAACCTGCGGTCTGTCCCGAGAACCTAGGTAAAGGGCATGTGGCCCATGCATTAATCCCAGCACAGGGTGGCTGAATCTGGCAGATCCCTAGTTGTCCATAGGCTTCTGCAGTACACACACTCTCTGACATAACCACACTTACACCACGCTCATACACACCACACACACCCTACACATAACACACAGACACACACACACACAGACACACACACACACACACACACATATTCTCCATCTCTCCTGCCTTCAACATTTTCTGTGCGACCGAGGGATGGACTGTAAAAAGAAGGATGATCTGTGGAGCAGAGCTTAATCTTTTCTGCCCTGCTGAAGCCTCTGCTTCCTGTTCTCATGGGGGGGGGAGGGAGGGGAGAGAGAGAGAGAGAGAGAGAGAGAGAGAGAGAGAGGGAGGAGAGAGAGAATGCATTTCTCAGTTTAAATTCCCTGGAGTCATTCCTGAGACCTCAATGTATGGGTGGTTCTCTCTGTGACAACTCTCTCTATGTCCAGTGCCCTATAACCAGTCCACCCCTGCTCGCTCTCTCTCTTTCTAGCCATTTTTCAGTGTTTTTAAAAATGCCCCTTTTGTTTAAAAAAAAATATTTTTAATTTTCTCTTATGTGTATACATGTGTATGTGTCTACCACAAGTATGTGGGTGACTTCAGAGGCCAGAAGCCGGTGTTGGATCTCCTGGAGCTGGAGTTACATGCAGTTTAATGTGCGAGCTGGGAGCCAAACCCTGGTAGTCTGGAAGAGCAGCCATGCTCCTAACCACAGGCCAGCTCTCTGGGCTCCCCAGATGCTTTTCTCTTCCGACTTGCTTGCCTGAGAGTTCTGAGTTGGGTGAAGCAGATCACACACCTTATGTCAGTTCTTCCGTGGCCCTCAGATGGCTCAAAACAGGCAGTGGGAATTCTGAGAGCAAAGCTTGCTCTGCTGCCCCAGAGAGCAGATGCCAGGGTGCCATCCTGAGAACGTTTGCTGCCTTCTTCCGGACTGTCCTGGATCTGGGGCTCAAGAGAACTAGGGTCATTTAAATCCCCACTTTGCCTGACTCGATTCCTGATTATTCTCTTAGGTCTGAATCTACCATCATGAGAATCATTGTATTTCCCCTCTGGGGAGCTTTTTGAACATAAAATGCATTTAATTATTTAAGAAAGTCTTTTTACTTTTTAAAACATTTCCACCCTATACAATGTTTGAACTAATCTAAAGCCTTTGTTCTTAGATACATAGTATTCTAACTAGTCTATAAAGCCTTTGTTCTTAGATACATAGTATTCTAACTAGTCTAAAGCCTTTGGTCTTAGATATATAGTATTCTAACTAGTAAGTCACAGAGAGGCTGAAGAGGGCACTAGAGGACTCCCTCAGACCTGTGTTAGAGCAAGTGTCCACTCAGGCCCATGCTTTCATCTTGCTCCCCACCCCCAAAACTCCCACTCTTCCACCCTCCAACCCCTGCCCCCCTCACTTACAAAGTGAAGTCTGCTGTGATCTGTGAGACCCTGTGGTTGTAACTGGTGCTGCATTCCCTGCCGACTCTGACCCGTGACCATGTTGAAGGGTGGGATTCTCAGAAGATTCCTGCACATAATACTTTCTAAAGCCTGGAGTTTGAGTTGATGGGATGGAACCATTCTTGTCCTCACAGGCTTCACCGTGGAGCTTCACCTTCAGTTTCTTCCTTAGTGTCTTCCTGACGTCTCAATAGGTACCATGGTGAGATTCCTCTGACACAGCAGCCACGATGCTGTAGGGAGTCTTGACCTGTCTTGGAACAATTGTTATTGCAAGCCTGATTCTAGCTGCCTCCCCCACCCCCAACCCCTTTCTTTTCTTTCTTTCTTTTTTTTCCCTCCTGCAGGTGGAGGATCAAGCCCAGCCCTCATCCATGCTGTTATTATTAAGAAGGCTGGGGAGGGATAGTTAATTCTGCCAGACTGTAAAGAAACCTTGACTTACATGTTGCAATTTCTAATCTACAAACGAAGGCTAAAATATGACCTATGAAATGCCCACACCCACGTGCTTCTAGCCAGTAGCCTCCCTACATGGGGTTTCACTTTGAATATCTTGAATAGATGATTAGAAACGACTACCAATTACAATCACATGGTGTGTTTGAGGGTGAAGGGCATAACCCTTCCATACCAACAGGAATTCATCGTCTTTGCAGAAGTAGGAAGGACAAAACTTGTTGGCACTAGCTGTAACTGCCTCGTGGGCACTTGCCAGAGCCAGCAGACGTAGGTGGTGTTTTCACTTACGAGATCAAAACAGGCTTAGCGCAAGGGCTTAGAGAGACTTTATTTCTGAGATGTCTGTTTTATGAAGACTATCTCCATGTCATTTCACTGTGTCTCATCAGATTGTGACAGGGTCCCACAGGCTTTGTTCTCATTGGTTCTTAGGTGCAAAGCTGAGAAGCAGGACCAGAGCTTCTGAGGATCTTCTGCTTCCTGATCCTCTGTGTGGTGAGGAACAAACCTCAGCTCTTGAGGCCCAGGACTCCTTGGCAGCTCTGCTCTCAGAGCTTTGCAATGATTTGCTTTTGGAAGTCTCTTGAAAAATCTACTGGACAATCAGGCTGTAAATACTGAGCCCCCAGGAGAAGCTTGGAGACCTTTGAAGGATTTCTGTTGAGGAGGGAGAGATTTCAGCCAAGGATCGCAGCTGAGAGATGCTTATTAATCTATTTACTAGAATCACAATGTCTAGATCATTCTGTTTGAACACTCTGATCTCCAAGTGGTAGGGGTGGGGAGGACAGGTACACATTGCAGGTCTTCATTTGTCTCATTACTGTAGCTGTGGTTTTGAGCCATTTCTATATATTTCATGCATTATTTGTAAATCTAATGGAACCTATGTGCTAGGTGATAATTTTCATTTTTATAAATCTAGAAAACAGGTTGGAAAGGCTGTGTATGTATCAAATCAGTTGATCCATCTTTACTGCCTTCAAAAGACACACATGGGTCACTGGTGTTTGTGTGTATGTATATGTTTGCATGTGTGCTTAGCATACTGTGTTGGTGTGTGTGTGTGTGTATGATGGGGTGTGTAGAAAGAAAAAACATCCTGGCAGATCTCTTACATTCTTTAATTCTAAAACATAGGAATAACTACTTGGTTGTTGTTTATCCTTGCTGTTGTGAGGTTTCTTTTGCTTCAACAAAAGCATGACCAAAAAGCAAGTTGTGGAGGAAAGGGTTAATTTGGCTTACACTTCCAGATCATAGTCCATCATGGAGGAAGTCAAGACGGGAACCGAAGCAGGGCTGTAACTTGGAGTCAGCATTCGATGCAGAGGCCATGTGAAAAGTGGTGTTCCTTACTGGCTTGCTTCCCATGGCTCGCTCAGCCTGCTTTCTTATAGAACCCTGGAGCACCAGCCCAGGGATGGCAAGACACACAGTGGGCCCTCCTCCCAATCACTAATTGAGAAAATGCCTTACAGCTGGATCTCATGGAGCCATTTCCTCCACTGAGGCTTTCTCCTCTCTGATGGCTCCAGCGTGTGTCAAGGTGACACAGAACTGGCCAGTTCAAATTGCATTTCTGTTCTGCTCTTCATATTTGCTTCAGAGCTCTCTTCTGTGGAATGGGGGTATATAGGAAATTCTGCATCTGTGATTGCATACCATGTGGACCGCTGGTCCTGAGGCTTGGGTGCTGTAGCAGTTGCAGTAATGGCTCATGCTTCTACATATATGTAGCCATGTTCCCATACAGCCCTCGCCTGCTTGCTTTCCCTTAGGTTTTGACTATGCTCACAATCCCCCATTCTGTTCCCCTGTGCCCAAGCATCCTCCACCCCTTGTTCATCCTTCCTGCTGACTGAATGCTCTCTGCTCGGTCACTAACAATCCACACATACACTGTAATCTGTCGTGGCCGCTTGTATTTCCACATGGGCAGTGCACCATGAGTCAGAGCTGTGATGGCAGATGCGTTGGGTCTCCGTCTCCTTCATCCACACTGGGTGTGGACGTTCCTACCTTGTGTGATGCTGAACAGCCATTTGACCACAGAACGATCCCATTCCTTCTGGGTCTGGGGACACCTGTGCAGCAGCTGCCATTTGCCAGTGAGGTGGAGGGGGCTGCGGGGCTTCGCTCACTTTGGGAGCCTGCAATCACTTTCTCATCATGAGGCTGAATACTGGCATCTCCTTGTATTGGCTCTCCTTGGGAATTACACGCAGAGCATGATTCTCTATAATTCCGTATGAAATCTGTATCTAGATTTCATGACTACACACATGTATATCTTATGAACTAAGAGTTCTACGAGTTTAAATTTGGGTATATTTCATTTTACATAGTATGTTTATGATAAATTATTCTCACTGATGTATCGTGTACAGTTGTCTTCACATTGTATGAGGAGAAACAGCGATTTAAGATATTTCAGGTGTACAGGTGTTTTGCACATCAGATGTCTGTGCACCAGATGGGTGCCTGGTGCCAAGAGGGCCAAAAGAGGGCATCCAAGCCCCTGGAACTGGAGTTACTGATGGACGTGAGCCACCATGTGGCTGGTCGGGAGTTGAACTAGAGTCCTCTGGAAGAGCAGCCATCTTTGTGAGCTTAGAATGTTTTAACTGCAAAACGTCTAGAATCTTAACGCTTATAGAGAGGAGAGTCATTTAAAAGACTATAACTCAAAGAATTAACTTGCTTTGAATTTTTCTAGAGAGACTTAAACTTCTTCAGATAGGACGATTTACAATATAATTTTCTTTTATGATTTCTGAAAAAATCAGTGTAGGACAAAAATGGGAATTTTCATTTTCTTTGCTGCATTGATTGGGAAGAAGTATTTTTAGGAAATCTCAGTCATTTGTGTGTGTGTCTGTGTGTGTGTATGCTTGAGTGTGTGTATATGTTTGTGAGCGTGTGTCTGTGTATGTGTGTGTGTGTATGCTTGAGTGTGTGTATATGTTTGTGAGTGTGTGTCTACGTGTATGTGTGTATATGTGTGTGTGTGTATATGTAGGTTTGAGTGTGTGTATCTGTGTGTGAGTGTGTATCTGTGTGAGTGTATATCTGTATAGGTGTGAGTGTGTGTGTATGTATGAGTGTGTGCATATGTATGTGAGTGTGTGTATGTGTATGTATGTGTGTGCATATGTGTGCATGTATGTATATGTGTTTGTGCATGTGTACACTGCACCTGCTGACACTCATGTTGCCATGATGGCCTACGCAGGTATGTATGGATGTCAGAGGCTGACGTTTTTCTCTCAGTAGCTTCCTTCTCCGGTTTTTATTGAGACAGAGTCTACCACTGACCCCAGAGCTCATTGTGGAGCTCATTAGGCTATCTGGCGCTTGAGCTCCCAGTGTTCATGGGGCAGATTCAAGCTTCCATATCCAGGTTCTCTGTGGCTGCTTGTGGTCCTCATGCTTGAGCCCCATTTAACTCTCTAGCTATTCATTGTGGATGGTTCACGGACATCCCCTTAGCTCTGTTTCCTGCAGAGCTGCAGATTTACATTCCCTACTGCGTACTGGAAGTGTTCATATAGACAACTGTGGTTCAGTGTATTTAAACCCAGACTATTGTCTTTTCCTCTGGGACCTCTGGTATTTGCTGTCCTGTTTTGACGTTAGTGATCACTATTCAAGCCAGAGTTTCCTTTGACGTAGCCAACGGCCCTCAATTATCTTTACTTTGTCAGCTCATCCTCTCGTGAGGCTTAGATGGCATCAGAGGCCTCTCGTAAAGTTGGTGTGCCGGGCATCAACCGCTGATGTACGTGCTCTGCGGAAACGTGGAATAAACACTTACTGAGCGAGTATCAAGACCTTTGCCCTGAGAACAGTTTGCATCAGTGTGCACCTGTGAACAGGCTCCCTTGGTTTGATGGGAAATGTCCCTCCCAGGGTCTCTGGGCACTTGCTCCTCAGCTGGGGGTTTTATTTAGGGATGCGTGGGAAGCCGGGGCCTAGCTGCAACAGTGGGTGTCTGGAGTCTGCTTGGCTTATGATCTCAGCTTTGCCACCTTCACAATGTTGGCCATGCCTGCTGCTGAGACGTCTGGCAGTGACAGACTCTGTACCTCGCAGTAGAAACCCGAGTGGATCTCTACTGTATGGTGTGTTCTTACCTCCCCCACGGTAGCTACTATGTGTCTTTATCAGCCTTGCAGAGATCGTGTTTTCTATTTTTATAGTGTGCTCTCATTTACCCTAAGGCACCGTAGAATGCCTGCTAGTCAGGCCTCAATATTACTTATACGCCAGACTTTGAGTCAAAGAGGTGTGAATAGTAATATCATTTTATAAATTAATTCTCAAAAATAACATTTCTAGATGACTCTATGATCAGACAGTTTAAAAAACTGCTTTCTTTCATTCTCATTCTCTGCCCTCCTGCATCCCCCATCTCTCCTCCTCCACCCCATCTCCCCTCCTCCACCCTCATGTCCCCCCTCCTCCCCTCTGTCCCCCTCCACCCCCATGTCCCCTCCTCCACCCCCCCTCCCCTCCTCCACCCCCTCTCCCCTCTTCCACCCCCTCTCCCCTCCTCCACCCTCATCTCCCCTCCTCTACCCCCATCTCCCCTCCTCCACCCCCATGTCCCCTCCTCCACCCCCTCTCCCCTCCTCCACCCCCTCTCTCCTCCTCCACCCCCTCTCCCCTCCTCCACCCCCATCTCCCCTTCTCCACCCCCTCTCCCCTCTTCCATCCCCATCTCCCCTCTTCCACCCCTCTGTCCCCCTTCTCCACCCCCTCTGTCCCCCTCCTCCACCCCCATCTCCCCTCCTCCACCCCCTCTGTCCCCCTCCTCCACCCCCTCTGTCCCCCTCCTCCATTTGAAGTAGAACCCACACTGGCCTAATGCACCTATTGTATAGTAGCCTTAGAATTTTCAGTCCTAGTCAGTTTCTGTAGAAACCACCATGTGCAGAGAAAGGTTTAACCAGCTTTTCTTGGGGGGGG
This sequence comes from Rhynchomys soricoides, assembly GCA_019843965.1. Lineage (NCBI taxonomy): Eukaryota > Metazoa > Chordata > Mammalia > Rodentia > Muridae > Rhynchomys > Rhynchomys soricoides. Next base: position 1,132,938 of record JADRCH010000244.1, read on the forward strand.
GGGGGGAAATGATTTCAGCTCATTCTGAGAAGATTTATATCAATTTTGATTTTCTTTGTTTCTGATCAGTCAGTCCTGTCTTTTCAAACCCTTTTAACAAGTGAAAGCTGTTCCGGGGGAATACTCAGCAAGAGGGTGTGGGACTTTCCATTTCTAGAGCCTCTCAGGGTTTTAAAGGACTGAAAGTGGAGATGAGGCTTTTTTTTTTTTCTTTTATCTGTGTATATTTGCATGTTGATAGGCATGTATTTGTGGAGGTCAGGGCTCCTCATCTATATGTGTATGTAAGCAGGCAGGCTTGTGTCCATGGAGGTCAGGGCTCCTCACCTGCTGTCTTCTGTGACTGAACTCCAGTTCAGTTTTCAATATTTGTCTCTCCCTGAACTTGTAGCTCACTGCTGATTGGCTAGACTGGGGTCCAGCAAGGTCCTGGCATCCTCCTGTCTCTACTGTATAGTGCTAGGATTACAAGGCTGTGCTGGAAATCTCAGTTCAGTTCCCTGTGCTCAAATGGCAAGTACCTTACCCACTGAGCCACCGTCCAGCCCAGGTAGGACTTCTTAAAAAATAATGTGATCCAGGTATTAAATATCCATAAGAAATAATGGCAACTATTCTCCTTTCTAAATTTAATTTTAAAATAGTTTGCATGGCTGTCTTAGTTTGGGTTTTACTTCTATGAACAGACACCATGACCAAGGCAAGTCTTATAAAGGACAACATTTAATTGCGTCTGGCTTACAGGTTCAGAGGGTCAGTCCATTATCATCAAGGTGGGAACATGACAGCATCTAAGCAGGCATGGTGCAAGAGGAACTGAGATTCTACATCTTCATCTGAAGGTTGCTAGCAGAATACTGGTTTCCAGGCAGCTAGGATGAGGGTCTTAACACCACATCCACAGTGACACACCTACTTCAACAGGGCCACACCTGCTAATAGTGCCACTCCCTGGACCCAGCATATACAAACCATCACAATGGCATTTTTGTTTGTTTGTTTTCCTCCTCTCTAAAGTAAATTACATGAAACTCTTTTCCCTACTTTCCTCTCACTGTATTCTTTTTAAAAAAATATTTATTTATTTTATGTGTGTGAGCACATGGTCGCTGTCTTCAGACACACCAGAAGAGGGCATTAGGTCACATTACAGATGGTTGTGAGCCACCATGTGGTTGCTGGGAATTGAACTCAGGACCTCTGGAAGAGCAGTCAGTGCTCTTAACCACTGAGCCATGTCTCCAGCACAATGTATTCTTAAAACAGGGCATGCTATTTTACAGCTTGTTTCTGCAGGAGAGGATTATGAAACCCCTTTTAAAGGACATTTATCAAGTCCTGCACCAAGACCTTGTAGACAAGAATGAATGTAAAAGTTCTTCTTGCTTTAAGCGTGGACATAATTTGACCGACATGCATAGTTGCCATCCCTGTTGGCCGCAGACATGCTTGTCCACAAGGTCACTGTCCATGTGGTAGTTGAAGTGTAAAGCGATGTCACAACTCAGCCCTGTCACTTTTCAGTTCAGGCTGTCGTCTTGTGTCTGAGCATTTGAACACAGCAGAATTTGATTTGGACATTGTGACTATCAGTGTTTCTACACTGTCATGTCAATATGGGATCGTCTGGACTCTACCTTAGTGACTCTTTGTACCTTTAATCCAAATCAACTGTTTCAGGTTAGCATCCATTTGAGCTAAGTTACCATCAGCCAGGAGGAGCCACGTCCAGCCTGGATAGCCTGGGGTTTTCCTTTATTGGTAGTTTTGTCTTTACTGAAAGGTTCCCACCTACTCTTCTTCTCTGAGGACATCATTGAGGCAGAGTTCTCATCCTGGCTTACCAGTCTGCCTTTGTGTTTGTCTCCTCAGCACACTCTCACTGTCCCAACATCTGGCTGTCACCCTGCTCTCCCCTCCCTGGGTGGTACCGCTGGAAAATTTCACACGGACTAGTTTCCGGTATATGGTCAGGCTGATAGAAGGGTTGGTAGGATCATTTCCATGTGTGACAGTGCCTCAAGCACTCATGGCTCCGTCGGCAACAGTAGCTCTTCTGCGATGTGATGCCATTAGCTGCGAACACGTAGCTGGATGTGGGCTTTTGGACAGATAGACTGGTTTAAGGTAACAGCTTGAGATTTTCTAGAGGAAAGGTATGTCTGGATTTCTTGAGAGAAAGGCAGCTTCTCTGTGGAAGACCGGTATCCTCTTAGTAACTGAACATCAGTTTGCATAGTCTGAGTCAAGACCCTCATACCTGACTCTCCTATGTGTGTGGTGGAAACATGGAGGCTTAGAGCATCCTCCTGGGGAGGTAGCCTGTATCCACACTTATGACTACTTGTGAGGCAGCCTTAGCCTGCCACCAGCTTACTGTAAACTTGAGCTGAGAAGTAGGGCTGTAAATCCTCCTCATTCCAGACTTCCTTCGGGTAGAATATTTCGGGCTTAATCTTACTCCTAGGAGTCCTGCTCTGAAATTTAAAAACCATCTTCATCTTTATCTTGAACGACGAGTGACAAGTTTGCAGTTCTATGTCTTAAAGTAACTTTGCTTACCTCAGTGGCGGTCTTGGGGGCCAAGTGGGAGGGGCCTTTGGTAGATGCAAATTATGAGCCCTGGAAACCATACCTTTGAAGCCCTGTGGCCCCTCAGGCTGCTAATGCTGGAGCAGTAAGAGGCCCCAGCATACGTCACACCAGGGTCAGTAAAGGACCCTGGATGAAGCCCCTTTCCATGGCTGTAATGAAAACATGTTGATGTGCGTTTGTGAGACACAAGCATAAGTACGACAAGACCTTTGTCCTCTCTCTGCCTCCTGATTTTTTTCCTTTGCCACAGTGACAGCAACATTTTCTGGAGTTGTCTCTTCCATAACCTCAGGGCTGCCAGGTGGTGATTTTCGTATATCGGCCTTTTAAAACAATGCCAAAAGAAAGTTTAGAGCCTATTAATCTATTCCTGTATTTGACAAGCATTGAGAAGGAACTGTGCATACGTCTTTGCACTCATAAACTTTTATCTAAGCACAGCAGGCAGTTTGTGAAGGACATTTTTGCAAGGAGTGTCAGTGGATCAGGGATGTAAGAAGGATGCTGGCTATTTACAGGACTAAGGACTAAGTTACTGCTTCTCAGGAAGTGTCACACGGACATGGGAGCTTTGTGCAGAAACAAAAGAGAGAAAGGAAGGAGGCTGAGGTAACAGTAATTGAGGCAGGAGAAGCGAGGCTGCTGAGAAGCTCCTCTGTCAGCACTTGCTTCGGCGTGTGGATTCCAGGCCATGTCTGGGATCTTATGGAGCTGGGCGGTTTCCAGCAGGCACAGCTGTGCCGCGGCTTTCCCAGTTCTCTGCTAACACACAGGGCAAGAGTTGCTCATTGATGCCTTCACTGAGCATGGCAGTCTGAGTGCTGTGGCCTCTAGAACTACCCCTGAACTTGGAATCACTAGATGACTCACAGGAACCAGCATATGGTAGTGCTCAGGATGAGTTGGTTCTCACAGCTGCACTTGTAATCTCTGAGAGCTGACAGCCAGGGAGCAGAGGGGAGATGTGTGTCCCCGAGGTCCAGGGGACAGCTGGCTCATACAGCCGAGAGCCTTTCGTCTTGGAGTCACCTGAGACCATCTCAGTTTCCCCATCAGTGACTTGTGACGTGTATAGAGGAGGGCCAGCCGAGCACGTTGGAGATTCAGTACTTGGGTTTTTAAAATTGGGGACAGTGGCCATAATATATATCACATGGATAAGCTCTGCTTATATACTCCCTTAACTTAAGACTTCTAGAAAGAAGACTGGTGACACAGACCAGGTTGTCACCCAGTGATCTGACCTTTACCTATCTGTGGACCGTACATATACTCACAGCCTTGTCCCCACATGCCACCCAAGGCCTCCCTGTGAGCAGCCATTCTGTGAGGAGACGTTCAGGCTATGCCTGTTCAAGACACTTGCTATGTAGAGACTGTGACAGACTAGTAACAAGTTACTACACCTAGGGATTTTTTAGGCTTGGTTTGAAAAGCTGATGTTTAGTGAGTGGTCACTCAGCACATATGAGACTTTGTCTGACAGAAAGAGCAAGGTATAGCTCAAGCAGGATACTACAGGGAAGTCTGGGCTGAGGGCGCGGTTAGGGAGGGCTCTCTGGTCAAGTTGTCTCTGGTCTAAATGCCTCGCTTAGGCAGATGGAGGGTGAGGAGGAGTCAGGCAGTGGGGTGAAGGCTTGGTATCCTGGAGCAGAAAGGCTGGAGAACCACAAGGAAGTGGGGCTGCTTTGCTGACCACTCCTCATCTCCAGGCTAGACCAGGGTAGGTCTTATGAGGTAGAGCCTGACCCTTCACTCCTACTCCATGACCAAAGCCTGAGGCTTAACAGGCAAGGTTTGTAATCTGTGTCAAAGCAGAGGTGGCACTGGCCAGGAGCAATCCTGAAAACTCATGGTCTCGGAGAGAAGAAAGCACAAAGAAACAGGGGGGCTGATGGGTTGTTGGTCTGCATCCCTGTTCTAACCCTGGTTATTGTCTCTGTGGCCCAGAGAACACCCGACACCTCTGTGTTTCTGCCCTTACTTTATACCTAGGACTGTGGCTTGTGTGGAGTGACTATGTGCTTTGTACCAGACACACAATTCTCAGAGATCTAACTGAGCTGGTCAGTGGATGTAACCCAGTGTCTGCTTATGGAAAATATTCCTGCACACTAGCTGTGCCAGATGTGCTCACTTGAGAATAGCAAATAGTAGTTAGCTACTTAATCACTTATCTGGGGAAGCAGGTCAAATAGCCGGGGTATGGAGGTCAGGAAAGGAAAGACCCAGGAAGGAAGAGGTGGTTGGATTTTGAAACTGTCGGGACAAATGGATCTGGCTTTTATGTTTGACAGACTCTGTGTTAAGGCACTAACATTTCTTAATGTACTCATTCATCTTCTAATATATATTAAGGGCAAATATTTCTGGTGTGTATTTTGGAGCTGCCTTTTGACACCACTAAGAATGTATACATACATTCGCCTATGCTCCCAGCTCTTGGGTTGTTAGACAGCAGGAGTTCTCAGGCTATGAGAGGTCCCCCTCCCCCCACAGCCAACCAGCTATGGAAGAATGAACCAACCAGCCTAGGGAGGGTGTTGCAGCTTTGGATTGTGTCCCAAGACGTCTATCTCTCTGGAGATTCCCAAATTGTTAATTCTGCTCTTAACCATTGAACTCAAACATGGAAGACCTAAGACCAAATTTGAGACCCCTAACTATGTGGCATGGAGCCCAAACTGAATGATGGCCAAGAACCAAGTGCTGTCCACGCTGCTGAGCCTCTCTCTAAGGCTCTCCAAGCTGAGCCTCTCTCTGAGCCTGTTCACACCATTGCTTATCCTGTTTCACCTCTCATACTTCAGGCTGTCCTTCGGGGCTTGAGCTTTTGTAAGGAGTAGGGAGTAGTATTTTGGAGTCTGCCTTACACGTGGGCAATGCCTTTAAGAGAGAGAGAATGGTTTATATTACATTCTGTTCACTCGTGAGTTGAACACAGAGGGAGTTGTAACACAGGCTCATTGGCCATGTACACCCTAGAATTAGAAGCTAAGGTTGGGACCTAGAGCCTGTGGATCTGGCACCATATTTGTGATGAAGGAATCGTGGGCATGGGGGAGAGCTGAGTGAGGGGAAAGTGTGGGTCTGTAGTGCAGTGTCATGAGCCCCAAATGTGGCAGAAGCGAAGGGCAGGCTGGACATCTACCATGGCATCTGGCCCTCCACAGTCACCGGAACTCTTCTGTACAGGCGCAGCACGGAGTTAGGGCTGAGAAAGCAGCAGTTTTTCTAGATAGCAACTGTTGAGCTTCTTCTAATCCAGACTTACATTAGTACCATCCTCAAGAACCTCCAGTTGGTTCCACCCAGGCACGGCTCGTCCTCAGCACACGCAGGTCCCTCTCTTCGAACGAGAAGTCGTCATGAAGAAACATTCAAAGCTGCATCTGATTTGAATCTCAGTTTGTAGCCCGTTGACGTCTTAACTGAGAGATGACTGTGCCAGCGGGTGTGTTTGTAACCTGACGGGATGCTTCCTAAAGGACAAACCTCCTGTCTCCCAACACTCACGGTGACTACATGCTGCTGTGGGAGTGAAGAGTTAGTAGACTACACATGGTGTGGGGCTCATTGCAGGAGCTGAAGTTGTTCTGACATTTTTGTCACATTACATCGTCCCCTCTCAGCCTTCTGTTCTCTAAACACAGGCATGGGTCATGAGTTTATCCCCCGTGCTGTAAGACTCTGTGGGTTTTGACAAGTATTATGTGTTTATCACCAACTATCACAGAATAATGTCCTGACCCCCACAAGACCTACTATGTTTCACACAGTCAGCCTCCCTCCCTTCTGCTTGGACTCAGACAATTACCGGTTGCCCTACTGGCCTTTCTCCAGTGTTGTATAACTGTACTTACTTAATGCATAGCCCTGCAGAGTGGCTTATCTCCCTAGACTCTCCTACGTCTTTCTCTGGCTTCTCATCATGTCTTCTTCTCATGAGCTAACAGTTAAGTTCGACGTGTACCAGTTTGTCTTCCCTTACTAGAAGACAGCTCTCAATGCTTCCATTGAAGAATGCCTTCCACGGAATGTTCACATGCAGGTTTTCAAGTGGACACTGATTTCTGTGGGGGTTGGGCTAACATTGCGCCTAATGAGGGATGATATTATTGGGTCATACAGGACAACTTTATTTAATGTGATAATAAACTAACAACCTATCTCCCAAAATAGCATATTGCTTGGATGCTGACCAGCAGCGAGCAAGGACTGATGCTCTGCCTCCACACCCACAATTACTGCTCTCTGGGTTTTGGACATTAGCCATTGTAATAAGTATGCAGTTGAGTCTTGTTTTCACGTTACCTTCAGTTTACTAATGACCAATTAGTACCTTTTCTGTGTTTATTTGTGCTATCCGCATCTTTTTTGTTCAGCTTTGGGGCCATTTTTAAAAGCGGGCCATTTGCTTGCCTATGGTTGACTTTTAAGAGTGTATTTTGGGTGCAGGTCATTTATGTAATACACAACTTGCAAACAGGGTGTAGTTTATAACACATTGAAGTAACGAGGACCCAGAGTTAAGATTAACTACATAGCCTGGCTCTCTGGGAAATAGGAAAGTAGTGGCCACAGGGAAGGGGCTGAGAGGTAAAATCTCTTCAGAACAAAAACCTGGGGAGGTGGCTCCTTTAGGTTCACAGGATATGCCTCCTTGAGGTGGTAGGGGAGTATTCAAAGACCAGAGACTGAAAATGCATGGAGCCTCCTGATTCACAGTGTGGGTGTCCTAGTGAGCAGGTGACAGAACACAGATGTCAAGGACATGTGGAAAGTTAGGGTGGGGACTATGAGGTGTGTCATCAAAGCGGTGGAAGGGAGTCCCAAGGAATAAACTATGTGGACATGGGAAAGAGAGTACCATCATTATTTACACCATCTGCCTTCTACCTACTGCCTTCACTCTAGCGTACAGTTCTTTCACTATCTAGGGATGTGCCTTGGCTTGTCAGGTGAGCACTCCTCAAGGGGCCTCTTGCCTTTAGCAACCTGTGAGAAATACCAAATTGGATTCTGTACCACAGGTATCCTTTGCCCTGTGAGGGATAAGACGTGTCTCCCTCCCTTCTCCTAAAGATGTTGTGTGCATATTGTGTGGCTGTCGATGGCTAAATGACCGAAGTCATCAAAAGGAGCCATCTGCCTTTTTGGCTACCCTGTTCAGCCATGAGGTCTTGACAACCATGTATTAGGTGATAGGCAGAATTAATGAACACATATGGATGCTCTGCTTTGCCTGTGGAAATGTGTGGCCAATCTCTGTAAGGACAAAATCAGACTCCATTCTCTTCTTGTCCGTGTCAAAGGCAAGGTTCTACTGGTGCTGTCATCTGTCCATCCCCAGGGTCGGTCATTCATTCAGTCTCAGTGACCATGGGGTAGTGAGAGCAATTTTCACACCCTACGTGTGTTTGGGATTGTTTTAATTTCAAATTTTCGGTATGAAAACATGAGATTGCTTTGTCTTATGTATAGCCGACAGTTTGCGAGGGGTGGAAACATCAGCGAAGCTGTTCACTTTTGACACTGATGGAGAAGAATGGCCAAGGACATTCTGAACCGACCTGGGTTACAGCACCAGCTTCAGTGCCCATGGGAAGGGAGGGATTTGAGTTCACAGTGAAGATGAATGGTGACTGACATAGTCATCTATCCCTTTGACACCCATTCACGGTGCAATGCCAGGTTTAGTGACGCAGTAAGTTGCTTTATGCAGCCCAATGTATAATTGAAAGGCACAGCTTGGCTCACATGCCGCCAGAACCGGCAGTTGGGAAATAGCTCTTTGGTGTGATTTACTGACTACCGTCTGAAACTACCGAGTTCTGACTTCTCACTTCTTAGCTTCTCTCTGCTAATGCAGGACACCATCCTAGCATTTGAACGTAAGTGGTTAGGGTTTCCGTGCATCTTGTAGAGTCATCGCCTGCCACCCATGTGCTTCCAAAGCTTTGCCCTTAATGCCAAGTGGCAACCCTGTTTCCAGTAAGCAACACTGCCTTTGCCAGTGCTCTACAGCAGAGGGAAGTTGCTGAGTCGTAGCAACAGTGTGTCTGGGTGCTGCGTATTTCCTGTCTGAAGGTGCTTCATAGGTGAATGTTATTCTCTCTGCTTCTCTTGCAGGTTTGACTGATGAAAAGGTGAAGGCCTATCTTTCTCTCCATCCCCAGGTATTAGATGAGTTTGTTTCTGAAAGTGTTAGTGCGGAGACCGTGGAAAAGTGGCTGAAGAGGAAAAACAACAAAGCAGAAGGTGAGCTGTCGCTCACTCCCGCTGAGTGAGCACTGATTTTTGAGCGAACGTTCCTAGCTCATAAGGAGAGTAGTTTCACGTTGTTTTACAAAACAAAACGGAAATGGAGGCATGTTGGCATTTTATTTGTCAGTTTCACTTTTTCCTTAAAGGTAACATTGTCAGAAAGAACCAAATAAATACAAGAGAAGCATCCTTAATTAAAAAAAAAAAAGACCTGGCAAATAATTGTTGAGAATGTATCTAGTACTTACTATATATCAGTCACCTTGGAGTCACTACAGGGTGGTATCTGAGGCCATGAACTATAAAGGGAAAAGGTTCATTTAGTTTCCAGTTCCTGATTTCCGTAACTTTTGCCCTCTGGCAAGGACAGTGGATGGCAGTGACAGGGATATGTGTCAAGAGTGAAGAGCTCACATCCACCACTGGGAAGAGAGATGGAGACGAGGAGGCTGGGTTTCACACAGGTTCAGGGTGTGCTTCAGTGGCTCCAGGGCCTCCACAGGCCCTTCTACCCGATGGGCCATAGCACACCCCAGGCAACTGCTTTGTTGGCCAAGGGAACACTGTTTGAATGCAGACCATGCCAGCAATTAGTACCTATGAAAAGAATGCTGTTAATGTACACATCTTCCACATCGTGTGTCTCACTCAAGGCAGTCTGAAGCCACTGCGTAAACTGCAGGAGGAACCGGCTTGTCTTTGACCCCTTCCTTCCTTCATAGTCACAGAGGCCACCAGAGTGTTCACCAACATGGATCCTACAGTCATAAGACAAGGATGGCCCTTTTTGATGCAATGTAGAGAGATGGCAAAACTGGAGGGTAACTGCTTTAAATCTTAGATTCCTTGATGAATCTCCTATGCTTCAGTAAAGAACCTCCCCCAGTGGTCACGCAGGCAACTCTGAGAGAAATGATTTGAGACATTTGACGCTTGAGAAGCTTTGGAGGTATATTCTGGCTAAGGGGGGAGGGGGTTCGAAGATGGCTCAGCCTTGCTCGAGTGCCTGCCATACAACAGTGATGATTTGAGTCCGGATCTCCAGCATCCATGTGAGAACCTGGCAGAGTTGTAGGCGCAAGTATGTAGGGTGTGGCAGTTAAGACAGCTGAGTATCTAGAGCTCACTGGCCACTTGCCTGACCAAATCAAAGAGCGCCACATTTAGTGAGAGACTCTGCCTCAGAAACCCAAGGAGGGAAAGGAAACACTCAATGCCAAACTTTTATCTCTACACAAATGCACACATGTACATATGTGTACACATACACACTCACACACATGCACGTACACACGAACACATACATACACACATGTACACATACATGCACACTCACACACATGCACACACATATACAGACATGCATGCTCACACACATGTATACACCCACACACATGTACACATTCACATAGATGTACACAGATGTATGCTCACACACTCACATACGTGTACACATACATGCATGCTCATACACATATTCACACACATATATGCACACACTCACACATATACATGCACACTCACAAGTGTATACACACACGTACACACAGACACTCATACAAACACAAAATGCATATTTCAGTTTACTGTGTAATAAGGGATAATGCAATGCAAAAACATGATACTTAGAACATGTCTTAGAGTTTCTATTGCTATGATAAAACATCTTGACTATAAGAAACTTGAGAAGGAGAGAGTTTACTTTAGCTTGTAACTCTCAGGACACCCTCTGTAGCTGGGGAAAGTCAGGGCGGGAACCTGGAGTCAGGAGCTGATGCAGAAGCCATGGAGGAGTGCTGCTTACTGGATTGCTCAGTAACCTTTCTTGTAGCACCCAGGGCTGCCAGTACAGGGATGGCACCATTCACAGTGGGCTGGATGCTGTCCTATCATCCATCACTAATTAAGAATCTTGTATCACAGTCCTGCTTTTAGCTTGACCTTCTGGAAGAATTTTCTCAACTGAGGATTCCTCTTCCCCAAATGAATCTAGCTTATGTCAAATTTACATAAAACCAGCCAGCATAGAACATAACATTGAGTTTAGTTCTTACAAATGATAATTTTTAAAAATCAACTTTAGTGTTGCTATGTAAACTAACACTAAGCATTTTTTAAATAGGGGCTCAAGATAGCTCGGTGGTTAATAGCAAGCGCTGCTATTTTTTTGCAGAAAAAAATACTAAATTTTGCAGAACCAAATTTAGTCCCCATCACCCACGAGGGGTATTCCAGCTCCAGGGGATCTATCTGACATCCCTGGCTCCCTAGGGCACCTGCACCCTTGTGCACACAAAGACATGCACACACATATGGTATCAGTTACTTTTCTGTTGCTGCAAAAAACACCATGAACAGCAGCAGCAGCAGCAGCAGCAGCAGCAACAACAACAACAACAACAAAACAAAACCAGTGTACAGAAGGAAGTGTTTATGGTTTCAGAGAGGTACAGAGTTAGTTCATCGAGGCACATGGGAAGGCAGAAGCAGGAAGCTGGATGGTCATTGGCCCAGTGGTTCTTGTTCGCTTGTGGTCACTTGTCACACTGGTGCTGGGCGTATTTTTCCCAAGCTCATTTGAAAGTTTCCTAAGGGAGTGAGTTGCACCAGAAATGTTGACTGTCATTTATACCAACTGTGTGGGGCCAGATACCAGATGTGTCTCAGCTTCTCTCTCTCCCTCTCTCTCTCTCTCCCTCTCCCTTTCCCTCTCCTCCTCTCCCTTTGTCCCTCTCCCCTCCCTCCCTTTACCCCCTCTCTGTATGTGTATATGTGTAATATTTGCATTGACTTTACACTTAGTTTGAAAATCCACAGCCAGGCCTTTGAATTAGAAGGTCCAACTTGTACATATTTTTAATCCCTCAAGGCAGCTTGTGCCTTTATGCAGGATGTGGTGTGTTGTTGAGCTCTGCTGTGGCCTCCAGAGCGTGTCAAAGGGTCACTGGTCTAACAAACGGGAAAGTTGTGACATACTGTTTTCTTTTTGGCCATCTGATGGTAAGCCTATCTAGCCTGTCTAGGGCAGTCTGGTGGGAGAAGGGAGAGAGAAAGGGGCTCTGGGATGGGGGTGACCACTTGACTGTTCAGATTAGGGCTTGGGCAGTGTGTGCTCTTAATGTTTTCAATACAGTTCTGTTTCTTTCTTACCATATTCTAATCCATGTTCTAACATTTTATGCACAGCCGAGCAGCGTCTGCGGGTGCATATGCAAATATTCTGTGTGTGTGTATATGTATGTGTATACGACTGCTGCGTGTATAAACATGTGTGCCGAGGTCAGTAAACCTCTGGTATTGCTCCGCGGGAGTCATCCACATTGTTTTCTGAGACAGGGTCTCAGCCTCTATCTCCCCAGCACTGGGAATACAAGTCTGAGCAGCCACTCAGCTTCTTCATGGGGGCTGGAGTCACACTCCTGCTTGAGGACACAAGGCTTTACACAGTGAGCGGTCTCCCCAGCACTGAACATTGTTTTCTGAAACCGACCTTCAATCCAGGTTCCCAGTGATCTGTTTTAAAGTGATGTTTGAAGCTGTGGCTTGCGTTTATTTTCCCCAGAAGCTGTTGCACTCACGTGGGAAGCCAGCCGAAATTCTTCTACTAGAGGGTAGCTTCTTAGGAGTTCCCAACTGTTGCGTCAAACATCCGTAGATGAATCTGGGAGGAAACCAAGTCTTGGAAAGAATCATGTTTCACACGTAATTCCACTAAACATTACACTATATTCATTTGTGTGTGAGCTGCAGATGACAGTCCTGATCAGTGCCCGTTGGGAGTTAAGAGAGATTTCTATAGCAGTTAGTACTGCAGTGAACACCTGTGTCCATGCACAAACTTAAGGCTGTGTGTAGGCCCCATCTTCTGAACTTCTAGCAGGAGTCCCCAAGATAGCACCCGATTCCATACTGCAAACACTGTTCTGTGTCTTATGGGCGACAAAAGCAGAGCATTACCTAGGCTGTCAGCAATGTCTCATGTCCTTTGGTTACCAGTGTGGGCAGTGTTAGAAAGGGTGGGGAAGTGGCACTCAGTGTGACCACACTGAGTGTCCTTGAGGTTTTGATGATATTTAAGGTGAGTATTAGTAAGACCCCAAGTTCTCAAGTCACATTAATATTTGAAGGAAGTTTATTTAGTACCCGAGGGTGGCGAATTACTTTAAAAATTGTTGGCGGAGTGTTGTCTTTTTGTGGCCTGTGGGTTTGTGTGGTGTGTTCTAGAATAGATGCTACCATTGCTTTTTTTAAAAAAAGTGCTTAATTGCTATTTTTATTTTATTACTATTTTTAACATAACTATTTTTAAGCATTAATTACTATTTTAAGTGGTTAATAATGAAAGTCTTGTTGCCATCAGCTACTTTAAATTTTAAAAATTTCCATGGTTTTAATTTAATACAAAAGCATAGTTATCAAATATTTCCCCCTTTGACATTGATTTCAGAGATGGGATTTATTATTATCCAATAAAATTCTTAGACATTTCATACCTAGAATAAAGATTTAAATCGTGCCACCCCAACCTACTATTCAATAACTCGAGATTCAGATTTAGCAATATTTAAACTGGTTAATATCAAACAGATGGCTGCGATGCTGGTGTCTAGTATAATGAGGCATGAGTTTCTTTGCCAGAACATACAGCTTGGCAAGGTTGTAGCCTGCTGCAGGACACTAACAAACGATGTACACAATGTGAATAAGAAAACAAGCCATGCCTGAGATGGTTTTCATGGAACACCATTTTGGACACTTTTCTTTGAAATTAGAATGATTTTTAAAATTTCCTCTGATTATTTTATCTCAGCCATTGAAATTACACTAACAATGTAAGACTTTGAAACCATGCATTCCTTTGCTTTTGGCAATGGACGTTGTATGTTGAATGCTTTGATGTGAGTTACATAAATAACCATGAGCCTACCAACTGGAGGCTAGAGAGGAGACAGCCCTGACAGTAATTAATACATTGCTTTAGTTCTGTTAATTGTGTGTCTCAGTTACCCTGATGATGTGTCTTTAAGTGTGCAGATTGGTAGAGAGGTGCTTGTGAACCTGAATCAGGTTGAGAGTCTAATAACATGAAGAATTAAGTCTCATCATTATAATATCGAGGGTGCTTGGGAAACTGATTCAAGCATATTCCTTTGTTATGGACTAGCCTGATTTCTGAAGCTGTTTCTGTAGTTGGTGGTGGATCTCTGAAGTTGGTGGTGGATCTTAGTTATGTGTTCAAAGCCCTGGCATTTTCTGAGCAAAAGCCTTATCTCTGGGAGATTCAAATGAATAAAATCATTATGAACTATTAGATTCTAGAAAAGACTTGTTTTCATTCAAGTTTTTTTATATATATACAGTTTTTCCTTTCTGGCTGTACATATAGAAAAAGATGCTATTTAAATGTTAGTTGATGTAATTCTTTTTAGCATCTAAAATTGTTGTATCACCTATGAAAGATTTTTAAACATAAAAACCTGTAAAGAATAGTGTTGTAACAATTTCTTATTTGCTTTCAAGTGTACATCTTAGGACTTTTCTGAAAGTTTAACAGTAGGAATATGCACCTGAAAGACAAGCATCTTGGTTATGTTCTTCTATTGTTGTAAAAAACCAACCAAACGAACGAGCAAACATCACAGGGCTGGAGAGATGGCTCAGTGATTAAGAACACTGACTGCTCTTCCAAAGGTCCTGAGTTCAATACCAGCAACCACATGGTGGCTTACAACCATCTGTAATGGGATCTGATGCCCTCTTCTGGGGTGTCTGAAGACAGCTACAGTGTACTCATATAAATAAAATAAATCTTAAAAAAAGAAAAACAACAAACAAACAAACAAACAAACAAAAAACAACACACAAACCATCATGACCAAAAAAAGTAACTTGGGAGGAAAGGGTTTATTTTATCTCACAACTCTCAGGTCCTTCTTGATCACCAGGATGTCAGGTGATTGGAGCAGGAACCTGGAGAAGTCGACGCTCTAGATGAGTGCTGCTTACTGACTTGCTCCCTCTTGCTTGCTCAGCCTGCTTTCTTACGCTACGCAGGACTACCTGCCTAGGGAAGGCTCTACCCTCAGGCAGCTGGGCTTTCCCACATCAACCATCAATAAAAAAATGCCCCGTACTCTTACTCACAGGTCAGTCTGGTAGACACATTTTCTCAGTTAAGATTCCCTCTTCCCAAATGACACTAACTTGTGTCAAGTTGACAAAAACACTAACTATGATAGCAAATTGTACCTGGTGTGGGACCCAGTGTGACATGCTTTCCTGGCTAATCATTCAGTCACCAGTTTACAGGTATTTATTGATTACCTGCCATGAGGGTGTAACTGGAGAAAAGGGAGCAAGGAACTTGCTCTTCTCTAGAAGCTCAATTGTTGCAGAGAAGCCATCCAGTGCTTAGAACACACAGTAACATTGTTTCGACATTGCGGATTGCTCCCATTAGAAAGGTCTAGTGTGGCGTCTGGCATAGAAGAGTTTAACCAAACATTTAAAATCCAGTGCTGGCCTTCAGCCAGTTAAACCTGGCTTCTGTGTTGAGAACGGCTGTCTGCCTGTGTCCTTGGCTTTTTGTAGTGCCACAGGAACAGGATTTCTTGTGTTATTGCCAACAGGGAACTTGTACTTTGTGATGGTAGATGTTTGAGACTGTCAGAGCACAGGCATGGCTCAGGTGTCTTTTGGTGGTGAAGACAGCACTGGAAGGTGTTATCAGTGACTCCTGGACCTGGTCCAGGGAATTGTGCCCTAGTTTGTGTGGGCTCTATGGAACTTCTTGTGTTTGTTGGGTTTGAGGCCAATGCTATAAGCATCAAGGGGAGGAGCAGATTTAGGAAGCAGTGGGCTGGTCAGACAAGGTGGACAGTCAGCACAGCAGTTCAGCTCAGATGGCAGCTGGGATGAAATAGGCACATGTGCAGCAGGTCCTTCTTGGTCACTCTGCAGTGGCAGTTTTGATGTACTGTCCTCTGAGATGTCTAACTTGAAAACCTTTGTTTGTTTTTCTGTGTTTGCGGGTGGTGCGGGGTTTGGGGGGGTCACATTGTAGCAACCTTTCTGTATTTGATCTTCCATTCGGTATGATCCCTCTCTTCATGTTTTTCGTTGATTTTCTTCCCTTGTCTCGATACCAGCTATCCAAAACTGGTTGAATTCAGTTTTAGGAAAGGCAAGAGGAAAGGGCAGTGTGTACCTAGTTGCCTCTGGAGAGATCAGCTCCTGACTCAGGAAGGGAGGGTTGCCAAGTAGATAAAATGTAGTCCCCAGAAGGTCTTATAAAGTCCGAGCTGTGTGGGAGGGGTACGCAGGAGAAAACTTCAAAGCAGACACAACCTTTTTAGAATATTACAGAAGGAGGCAAGAGAGATGGCCAGGCACTGCCGAGGCTGGACCTTCTAGGACACTTAACCAAAGTCCTCAAATACCTCTGAAGATTTGAGAATGTAAAGGGTTTTGTTTGGTTTTGAGTCAACTGTCATGACATGTCCTATCTTCTGTCGTAGGAAGGAGCCAATCAAGTTTCAGTGTTCTGGCCACATGTTGCCTCCCCAGATCAGATCACCCCACATGGCCTGTTTCACAGGTGCAGTGGTTGTGGAAACTGAGGACTTGTCCCAGGCTCAAAGTAGTGGCTCAATGTGGAAATCAAAGCAAGGCTTCCCATGTATTTGTTATTACTGCCCTGGAATGTAAAGGTGTGACATTTGGTCACAGGTTGTCATAAAGACAGTATGGTTTCAGTGTTTTCAAGTACAGTCGATGGATATTCCTTTTGGCTTCAGCACATTTTAAAGCCTAAGTATAAGACACTAAAATTATTTGGTTAAAAGTACAATTTGGGCTGGAGAGATGGCTCAGTGGTTATGGGCACTGACTGCTCTTCCTGAGGTCCTGGGGTCAATTCCCAGCAACCACAAGGTCGATCACAACCATCTATAATGGGATCCAATGCCCTCTTCTGGTACGTCTGAAGAGAGCAACAGTGTACTTACACACATAAAATACAAAATACATCTTTTTTTCTTTTTCAAAAATAGTACAATTTGAGCAAGGTATGTACAAGAGGAATAGTCTGTCTATCCTATCAGGAGATGTGACTGAGCAGAGGACAGGAGAGGTGGCTGGCCTCTCACTTCCCAATCAGTCAAGCACGACAATGGCCACAGATATTATTAGCACGAAGAAACAATGCCTGATGAAAGAATGGCTGTTGCTCAAGATATTTGAGATGAATTTTAAGCTAAAGTTTTACATCAAACCCAATCAAAGGCACCCACAGTAGTTTGAAGATGCGTGGCCCTCATAGGCTCATACACTTGCATAGTGTCCAGTTGAGGAACTGTTTGGGAAGGATTAGGAGGTGTGGCCTTACTGGGGTAGGAGTGTCTTTGTTGGAGGAAGTATATGGCTGGGGATCAGCTCTGAAGTTTCAAAAGCCTACTGCCTGCCTGTGTGCCTGCCTGTCTGTCTCTGTCTGTCTGTCAGTCTGTCTCTGTTTCTGTCTCTGTCTCTCCCCCTGCCTCCCTCCCTCCATGCTGGCCGTGGATCAGGATGTAAAGCCCTCAGCTAGTTCTCCAGCAGCACGCCTGTCTGCTTTCATCATGATCATGATCATAATGGACTAACCCTTGGAACCTGCAGGCAAACCCCCAGTTAAATGCTTCCTTTTATAAACAAGAGTTGCCTTGACCATGGTTGGCTCTTCAGAGCAACAGAGACCTTTAGGTAGGATTTCTCAGTAGGTGCGCAGAGCAGTTATCTTAATATCACTTTCTGCGTCTATAAAATCGTTCTGCGTGGGCAGACTGGGATTCTTTGGAAGGTAGGGACACACAGTTGCCTTTGCTTTACCATGGAGGTTGGAAGAGTTTAGATCACACGGACAGTGGGAGAACCTGAGGATTTGGTGATGCGCTGCACTTCAAGCTGTTTGTTTTATCTGTTTTCATCACTTGAAGCAGGCCCAGTTAACAAAGAAAGGGGGTTTATTTAGCTTACAGTTTTGGAGATAAAAGGGTGTATCACGGGCTACAGCTACCTGTTGGTGGTTGAGATGACATTTTGAAAAGGGATACCCTAGAAGCTGGACTCCCATATCTCTTTTCAAGGTCTCCCCGAATGACTCCCCACCAGGTCCCACCTTTCATAGGTCTGTTTCTTCACATCATTACACAGAGGACCAAGGCCTTCCAACCAGAGCCCCCCAATCCCCCCATCCCCACTGGAAGAAACACAAGGGAGGTATTTGAAGAGCTCTGTGTACCTGCTCTTCAGAGAGAGGGACCTGGCAGAGCTACCTTCTACACAGATACAGAACTCAGGAGATGCAATGGTTGTCACTTCAAACAGACTTTTAAAATGAAGGATGGCTTAGGGCTCCCATGGCTTAGATGGAGATGTGAGTGCAAAAGCAAACAAGTCTCTGAGCTTCTTCCCAAGTGTCTGCTGCTCTAACATAGACTCCCAGAGTCTCTCAGGGTGGTTTAACATGGGGCACCCGGTACAGAATAGGTGAGTGTTTTGGAAAGGCACCCCAGTGGGTCATTTAGATTGTTTTCTCCTGGAGTATAGCTGAGCACCCCAGGATGCTTAGAAAGCACTTCAGGGCTTAGAAATGCAAACAGCTGAGGGAACTGTCGGTCCTTTGCCAACTCTTCTTGTTCCCAGGGTACATTTCACATGGAAACATGAAAGGATGGGAACCATGGCAGGCAGTTCTTAGGTGAGCTAGTGGGAGCCCCGAGAGATGCCCCATGCTCTCTGTAGCAGCAGGGCAATGATAACTGAGCTGTGGGGTGCAGGCAGCAGGTGCAACCTGCCAGGCCTTGGGTGCCATGAAGATGGCAGGAGGACAGCCATCCTAGTTTAGCTTCCCTTTCCTCCTCCACAGCAACCTCCCCTCCCTCTGCAGCACCTCTGAGGTTTCTCAGTCATTGTTTGAGATGAGGTAGACAACCTGCCATTTGTTTGTGTGTCTGAGTGGTTACTCCAGAGTTGTGGGGAGTCCTGATTTCTACTTCTTTCTGATTACAAACTGTGGGTTTTTTTTTTTTTTTTTTGGTTTGTTTGCTTTTTTGAAATCTTTATTGAATGATAGCTCTTGTTTTTCTCATTTCATTTTTTCCCTATTCCTTTGAAAAGTTTCTCTGTCGCCTTCTATAAGTACACTTAAAAATGCCTTTGGTGTGGAAGAATGGGCTTTCCTCACCCACACAGTTGCCAGCATCTGTCCGAGGCAGAGCCATAGGTGATGTGTGACCTCCCAGGACCTGCACACTGGCCTGATCTGCACGGCGTGGCCAGGGGTCTGTGGATCCCTCCTCAGGGGTAGGCCATGTGAGGTCTGGACTTTGTGTACCACACATCCGGTGCCTCACTGAGGTTGAGAGTCTACCTCATGTTCCATGTGTCAGAAGCTGGCTGCCTCTTCTAGTCTGTCCTGAAGTGACATCATTCCCCGTGTGAAAAATACTCTGTGTCCTTTCACAGTCACAAGTGACAGTTCTATGACAGCCTGTAGAAACCAACTGCAGGCTGCCAGCCTCTCTCTGTTGATATTTGCATCCAACGCCCTTGTCATTGCAGTGAAGGGTTTTCCTTGTGTGACAGCCAATCAGCTGTATCTCTTTCCATTGTGCCCTTCTGTTCATGCCCCCTTGGCTCTGCTCTGACCATTCGTGGCTCTGAGTTAAGCTGTACTGTTGGGACAGAAGAGTTCTTCCCAGTTTCCAGTAGACTCTCATGCTCTCATGACAGTGTAGCCTCGAGTAACATTTTGTGCAGGCTTTGAGCCAGACAGCTTGAGAGGGAGCTCAGCCCCCTAACCCTTAACCTCAGCAGCCTTCCGAGCCTGTTCCCACATCTCTGACAAGGCAATGGAATCTCTTTATAGACTGATCCAGGGCTGGCCTCTGATCAGGTAATCACAAACAATAGCCAGGCACATTAAGAATTCTTGGCTATTAACTTTTCTAGTGTATGATGCTGTGGGCTTTAGCACATCTAGATTCATGTTACCACCAGATTCAGGGCTCAGCGCACCTGTGACACTTGTCCCAGTGACACCCCTGCCCATCTAATTCTGCACTAACCAAAGGCTCTCTATTGCTATGGTTTTGGTTTTGGTTTGTTTGGTATTTTTTTTTTCTAGTTCTGTATATATCAAGCAATGTTTAACCACTTCCAATCAGTCTTGAGTCTCTTGGAACCTTGGCTGAGATCCTCCTCAACCCTGGTGTGTATAGGGTGTGTTGCTGAGCAGTCTTTGGTTGGGTATGACCCCTTGGCATTGTCAAGCGTCAGCTAAAGCATAGTTGGGTCATTTTCAGTGTTTTGAAGTCAAAGCTAACAAGATGGCTCACTAGGTAAAAGTGCTTGGCAGGCATGCCTGTTGATCTGAGTCTCATCTCTGCAACCTATAGTGAAAGGGGGTCACCATCATCAAAAGTTGTCCTTGAGCCTCCATGTTCTGACTGTGTTGTATGTGTGCACCTAACATTTCGTTCTGACCTACACACACACACACACACACACACCACATATACACAGGTCACACATGTGCCCATGTACCTGCACACACACACACACACACACACACACACACACACTCATATATAGATTATACATTACACAAACACAAATAAGAATAACATTAACACTGCTTTAACTGCTTCTTGAAAGGAGCACTTCCCTTTGATGGGAGGCTCCTGGCCCATTCACCTGTTGAGGAAGCCCGTGTTTTTGTCTGATAGGGGTTTGATCTGAGGAATTTACCGTAAAATGTCCAGATGTAAACACCACCTGTTCCGTGTTTCTGCTGCCTACAGTTTCTCATACACCGAGTTCTGAGATGTTTCCCAAGTCGTCCGTTCTCAGGAACTGTTGGGCGGCACAGCCTACCACCCATTTACTTAGCCTCTTGCAAAAACCTAGTGTTTGACATGACAACACTGATTGAGGGAGTCAATGTCTAATTTGGAAACACTGCATTTGTCTCCACTGATACTAATTCTGTTTGTGGCTAGATGATTTATGGTTGTATATTTTAGCACAGCGGGGAGGTGATAGGGCTTGATCAGGATGGAGAGGGTGGGGTGAGCACAGGCAGGAGGGGATGGGGTGGGGATGGGGTGGGGATAGAGTGGGGGGCCGTGGGGTCACAGAGGGGAGGGGAGGGGAGAGATAAGCATAGGGAGGAGGGGTGGGGTGGGGAGGGGATGGGGTGGACACAGGGAGAGGGAGAATCATCTAGCCCCCTTCATTGATACAGAGGCTAGCACAAAGAAGCTTTTCCATCAGCCTGAGACTGGGGAAAGGGCCAGAGCAGGGATCCATCTGAGCCAGCGCCTCATCTCATCTGCATCCACAGCAGGATATGCAGGCAGCATCACTGCCCTGTGAGGAATAAGGGCATATCTTCCATCCTGGTTAGGGCCTTCCCTCTAGGGTCAGCAGCTAGTCTCTCACATGCAGCTGAACTTGAGCAGGGTTAGGGTTCCTCCAGGTGGTGGGCAAGGAGAGGAAGTATTTATGTAAAGTAGACTTGTTAGGACAGGGAGCATTGGTTCATGATGTCCAGGGAGGTGGCTGGGTCTCCTGAGGTTTGTCATCAGTGGGACTCAGCTCAGCACCTTGGCTGTGCCTTTCCCGGAATCAGGACATGGAGAAGTTGTTGCATGCTGGAGCCGTACTGTATCCCACGCCAGGCCCCAGCTCCTGTCTTCCTGTTTCTGACTGGAAACCCAAGCTGAGGTGGAAGCAGGTGCAGGGGACTTCGCCAGAGAATTGACATCTGTGGGATGAAGGAGAGATTAAAGAAGAGAATAACCAGGGGAAGTATGGTGGACTGGGGCAGGAAGGACTTAGGCAAGGGGAGTGCTCCAGCATCAAGACTCCTAGGAGCCCATGAATGACAGTGGCTGGGTTTTCACAGTGAGCACCAAGCTGGCACCTGCGGGGGATGGGGGGGGGCTGGGCATAGGTGTGGCTGTGAGTATGGTGGCTCTGTCCCCTCCCCTTCCTTCTGCAATTGCTGGTACTTAAGTTTGGGAAATGGCAGAGTTCTTAGCAACAAATTAAATTATAAAGACATCCGTTCTCCCTTCCCTTTCCTTCCTTCAACCCCTCCCCCACTCCCTCTCATGTCTGCAGCCTTCTGCTTTGCGATTGTACATACCTGTGCATAAGCAGATAAGCAGAAACTGTAGCATGTGTATCTTTGCTTGATGCTTGAGTTCAGGCAAGGACAAATTCTGGTGTACCACCAAACAACAAAATTCTCCCAGAGGCCATTCATATAGTTGAACCAAAATGAGACGTCGTAGGTTAAGGTACAAATAATCAGGCTGAGGGGGTGGCTCTGTGGCTGGTGACACCTTCAGGAACTGTCCCCCTTGCTTGTTTTTGGGACCTTGTTTCTCAGATCCTTAAGATGGAAGGTACCACTCTCCTGGGTCTGAGAAGGACTGCCCTTTGTTTTACTCGGCTTGTTAATTAATGTATATATTAACTATGCATGTTAATGGGGTGTCATTTACTTATATACCCAGAGACACCACACAGTGATCAACCCCAAAGACCGTTAAATAATTGAATGCACCTCTAAGATGCAGCGGTTGGTTCAAGTTGCAGACATTACCTGTTGAACCTTCTCAACTGGATCTTGAGAATTTGGAATCTAACAAATGGACCCATTGATGACAAATGTAATTAGGCAGAAACTCTGGTGAGCTGAGGAGGCTTTTACTGACTCAGCTGACACAGTGTCAGATCCTGGAGTCAGTTTATATTAAGGTCCTTTCCCCATCTTGAATTGATTTGCATGCAGTGCGAGAGGAATGGCTCTCGTTGGGTTCTGCTGCACATAGACACCCACCTTTCTCGTATGTTTTTGGTGGGCATGGCATTAGTTGCTTAAGTCTGGGTCTGCTCTTCCATTCTGGTGCCTGCCTTTTTATGCTAGAGTTACACTGGGTTTTTTAAGTGTAGCTCCAACGCATAATTTGAGACTAGGCATTAAACACCTCTAGCACCGCTCTTTCTGCTCGGGGTCACGAATGTGTCTATCCCTGGAAAGATGGCAGTGCTGGTTTCTTTTGCTGACTTCGTGCATTCTTTTGGCACAGTCAGCAGTGCAACGGTGTGTCCAGCTACTAAGTACACCTCTCTAGATATTCACTGCAGTTTCTAAAAAGGTGCTATATTAAATATTCATTATACCCAAAGAGAGAAGCGTCTGAATGACTAAAAAAAGTTGCTTAATGTTGTTTGTTATTGGGAGACAGTTGTACAGCTCAAAGCAAGTGTGGTCAAGCGACATTGTCATCCTGCTTGCTATTCTTCACTAGTAGGAGAAAGTTCCAGTTTAATGTAGTTTGTTTTACACACACACACACACACACACACACACACACACACACGGGGGGGGGACTTAAATCTAGATTCTATGTATGAAAGAAAAATGTATGATAATTGTCTGAGTCTTACTTATGTTGCTTAACAGTGCTTCTGACCTCCTCCGGTTCCTACCGATGCCATGACTTCCTTTCTCCTTGCAGTTAAATAGAACCCCTTTCTCTGTTCTATGTGTTCCTTACTGTCCACTGGTTGGTGACTGTCTAGGCTGGTTCAGCTCCTGACTGTTTATGCTGCAGCAGTGAATGAGGATGTACGAGCCTCTGTGGAGGGTTGCCTTTGCCCTCTGGGTCTGTCCTGCAGAGCCGGCAGTGCGGGTCATTCAAGTTCAAGTTGTAGCTTCTTGAAGACCCTCCATGCTGATTTCTGGCAGCCACACCCGTTTACACCCAGAAGTAAATAAGACTCTGCTCCCTGAGACCTCATTAGCATTTGGTTGTCTGGGTCCATTCTGACAGGTGAGATGGAATCTCCAAATAGTTTTGGTTTGCATTTCTTTGATGGCTAAGGAAGTTGCAGATTGAATAAATACTATTCAAGTATTTATTGATCAGCGTATGTCCTCTATGGACACTATCCCATTCTTTCACTGACTGGCATATGTGTGTAGAAATTGCTGTATGCCGCAGATATGTGTGCACATACGTGGCAGTGGAGGTTGGCACTGGGTGCTCTTTGTCACACTCCCCCTTATGTTTTGAGACAAGGCCTGTTGCTGAACCTGAGCTCACTGATTTGAGCTCCCAAGACCTACTACCTATCTCTGGATCCCAGCGCCGGGGTTATGAACATGTGCTGCCCTCCCTGGCTTTTTAACCACTGAGTACTGGGGCATCCAAACTCATGTCTCCATGTTTGCACAACAAGCATATCCCCCACTGAGCTGTCTCCATGGGCCCAATTTCTACAGTTCCTTATATATCCTGAATATTAACCCCTTGTCTGATGTGAAGTTGTAGATAGTATTCCCCTCTCTGCTGGACATTTTCTCTTGCTGGGCGGAACAGTTAAGCATCGTGTAACCCCACTTGGCGTCACTGTGAGGTTGTTCCCTGTACTCTTGGGGCCTTTCAGTGAGATCAGAGTGAGCATGTGACAGGAGCCACAGGAGCGCTCCAGTACCCTATAATGGTCCCCGGATTTCTTTAGTCTGTTGTTACAAATCTGGGTCCATTACTGTAATCCCATCTCACATCAGGGACACATAGGGAGTGATCACAAAACACAAATATCCACCCATTTATAAAGACTTATAAAATATTTAAAAGGAGTGTTTACTGTGAAAGAGACACCATTAAGTACTTGGAACCCCTGAGGGAATTCTTTTTCCTGCATGCCCAGTTCTTGCTAAGGCTTTTAAAGATCATTAAGATGGAGCTTGGACAGAGGTGGTTTTCCTTTCAGAAAAAAACACATTTGTATCTAGCAAGCCTATTTGTTCAGACACTACTGGTTTCCTGGTTGGTCTATATCAATGGTGTGCGTTCATCCCGACGATGGGTGTCTCTTTCACAGTACTGGATGCCCAGGCACAGGTTCCTTGGTATCTAGATCTTGGACAGGCATGCATTTGAGAGGAACAGGCCCCCTCCTACCTGAAGGCCTGGGTCCTCTGCTGCGAACCTTTCTACTGATAATTTGATGCTTGCAAACAACTTAAAATTTGTTATCCAAGTCAGTTCCCTGTTTTTTCAGTGTCCCTTACCCAGCCATTCAAAGGGAGCTTGGCCTTTAGACTATGTGAAACACCCAGCAGCAGCTCAGTGGTGGGCACTGCTCGAGTGCGCTAGGACAGTGTTCCAAACTGAGGCTCTAACCTGAAGTTCCTCTGGTTTACCAGTGATAGTAACAGAATGAATGGAGGAGGGGTCCACCAGCAATACTGCAGTATAGGTTGGAGGTAGCTAGTTGCTTCTTTGCTACGTATTTATTTAGGAAGAATAAGTATTTTCAGAGACAATTTTCACGGTTAGGAAGGTGTCTCTCTTTGGATGTTTTACGGCTCCCCAGTGCAGCCCTTTCTCAAGACAGCACAGCTGGGCCCTGCAGACAAGGGCTTGCCGTTGCACACGAGGCAACCTCCACTACAAAATGGACTTGGATGCCTTCCTTCTACTCGCTTAAATCTGTGGGACAGGATAGCTCAATAAATGAAAAGTACCAAGCATAGGAAGAGGGAGCAGGGATTTCTTGGCTAGCCTCATAACAATGTTCTGTGTGTAATAGACTTAGCATTCATTTAGCGTAAACTATAAGTGCCAAGTCAGATGAAGAGGGCAAGAACGAGGCGGGTGAGGGGGGGAGAGGAGGGGGAGGGGGAGAGGAGAGGAAGGAAGAGGAGGAGAAGGGAGAGAAAGAGAAGGAAGAAGAAGAGGAGGAGGAGGAAGAGGAGGGGAGGGGAGGAGAGGAAGAGGGGAAGAGGAAGAGCAAAAGGAGGAAGAGGGGGAAGAGGAGGAAGAATAAAAGGAGGAGGAGGAAGAGGAGGAGTAAAAAGAGGAAGAGGGAGAGGAGGAGGGAGAGGAGGAGGGAGAGGAGGAGGAAGAGATAATATTTCTAAATTAGTTCCAAGGTGAAAATTTAGAAATCATCTATAGGCAGAGGTTGTCTTTCAAACTCCTTAAATTTCTCAGAGAGCTGAAGAGAGTTGGTTCTGTGGCTAGCTATCTGCAGGCAGTGTATGCTATGCACACACTAGTCTGAGGAGTCAGATGCTAGCCTAGCAGATGCTTGGCCCTGGTTACTACTTGGCTAGGAGGAGCGACAGGCCAGGCCAGGGAGAAAACGTAGGAAAACCTTTCTTAACAGGTGTGGGACTCCGAAACTGTTCTTCTCCGTAGTGGTGGAGGGAGAGAGCGCAGAGCCACACTTGATTTGGCTCTGTTCCATCATGATACCCAACCCCCCCACACACGGTGATTCCACATTGGATGCCTGTAAAGATGATCATGTTAGTTAGTTACTTAATTCATTAATTAAATTTGACAATGCTTTCACTGTGCATCGTAGTCTCACCTTAAACTTACAATCTTCCTGCCTCAGTTTCCCTAGGCACATACCACCATACCAGCCAGTTTGCCTCTTTCAGCCCTGCATAATGTGTTGCTTAGACACATTTTTTTGATTACACTCACCCAAACCTCTGTAGCTTTAGAAGCCAGTAATAAGCTAATGATGGTTTAATAGTTCCATTTTCAGAAAGGGTTAGTGAAAAATAAAATAGGAGGTGAAGAGTAAGTGACAATTGCCATGATGCTGCTTCAATGAAGAAGGTTAAAAAGGGTCTGTGTCCTGGTACATTCTTCCATCTTAGAGGAGCCTTGAGGCAGCACCTGTCCCCAGCCTTCACCCACACGCAGTAGGCACCCACCGGCAGAGTAGGACAACCAATGTTGAAACCTGGTTGTTTATTCTTGAGAGCCACAGTGTGCTCTGGACTAGACTTGGCCTCGTAGCAGAAATGGATGGCAGGACACACTGGGATCCAGGGATGGGTTGACCGGTGGAGGTGGGGGCCCTAAAAGAGAAAGGAGGCTCAGACCTGTCTGAACTTGGGAGCTTGCATAGGGGATGTTTTTGACCCTGTCTACTGCACAGACACAGGCTGGGGCAGGAGGTTTGTAAGTTGGAGGCCAGCCTATGCTGTACAGTGAAAGCACATATCAGATTTAATGTGGTACAGGTGTACTATACTTGCAGACAGGCTTTGATGGCTGAAGATGATGCAGGACCCAAAACAGAGATGCTTGCAAAGATGTAGTTTAGTTAGAGAAAGGATACAACATTGAAACAACATGTCCACTGGATCTGGAGAGGTGGGCAGAGCTGCCACAGCTGACAAGCCACTCTAGATCTATGTCCTGTACAGTGGATATTATACTGGCATTGCCTTATCTATAGCCAGCACCAGTGGCGGGTCTCTTGGGGTCTCACTGAGACCAGCTGACAGCCATCACTATCGCTTCAGCAGTAAATGCTGGCCTTAGGGGCGTCTGCTGGTGTGTGCTGCTTGTACTTTCCTTTGTAGGAAGTGGCCAGGCCCTTGCATGCCTGCTGGGACCTCTCCTCGGAGCACACACAATAAGGCAGTGGTGGGGGTTGGGGGGAGGGTCTGTGTGACATTTCTGCTCCTGCCTCTTTGTAACCCCTTACTGTCTATAGAGTTGACTGTGCCTGTGAGTGGCCACATGTCCGTTTTAGAATCTTAAAAAACGTGATCTTCACAAAGGGTCTCTGTGGTATTTCATCTCCCCAAATCTATTCTCTCCATGTATACAGTCTTGAAAAGCAAGACACTCAGACTTCCTAAGAGGGAGCTTTGCAGAATTGCGTCGAGCAGGAGCGCATGTGTTGTGTCTCAGTGTGCCTTCCAGTCGCTAACTGTTTCCCTCCTTGCTTTTCTACCCCCAGATGAACCGTCCCCTAAGGAAGTCAGCAGGGTGAGTAACTGAACACATTTCCTACAACACCGCCCCAGGACTGGAGACACAAAGTTCCCCTCTCTAAATTTCCCTATTACCCTTAATGTCCAGGTGAGAAAAGTATAGCAGGATCTCTGCACCCTTTCCAGGGTGTCCCTAGGGCAGTCAGCACAGAGAGAGGCTACACACAGAAGCCCCAGGGCTGAGTACCCAGATCAGGCTCCTGTGTGCATGCACACCTTGGGTCTGTATCCATGCACACCTTGGGTCTGTATCCATGCTGGGTTGTTAGAACCAGGACTGCAGATAGAGGTTGGCTTTATGGATTCTCTAGAGGAGACCCTGGAGGCCACACTGCACAGCATTCTCGTATGGAGGTGTCACCTAAACCCTAGCTGCAGAGACCACTCTCAGCACCAACTGCTCTGCAGGAAGCCACAGCCCACCACTGAGCTGGCTCCCATCTGTACTTGGCCTCTGAAGATCCCTGGTTCTCAGCCCAGCCACCTCGAATGTAGAGGAGCCAAGGCTGATGGCTTCAATGAAGGCAGGATAGTGCTCAGTACCCTGAGACATTCAATGCTGTTCCCATTTAGAGTAAGACGGTTTTAGCCAACATAGTGAGGTGGGCAGATGGACTAGGGGATGTGTCTCCAACAGTGAAGTGCCTCCGGTACTCACATGAGGGAGCACCTGTGTTTGGATCCCCAGCCCCTGTCTTAAAAGAAATGGCAGGGGTGGCCGGCCATATGCACCTGTAGCCCTGATGATGCTGGATGTGTGAAGAACACAGGATTTAGCCATTTGCTTGTTACCAGCCATGTTCCCAACCTTTCCTGTTTGTGTGGTTGACACTTAGAAAGACGATCTGAGAAGAACAGGGAGAGGCAGATGATCTGAGAAGAACAGGGAGAGGCAGCATCAAGATGAGTTGAGATCTCAGCTCTCAGCTTCTGGACTGTGCCGGTCCATGGGCATGTCTGTGGTTCGTAGGGGTATAGCCATGTTCTGTTCCACTCTCAGAAATGGGATAGTGACAGGAAGTACCATTTCTAAGTTTTCATATATAACGATTTTTTTCTGAGTATTTATGGAAGGTTGCTGCTTGCTCTTGGAAAGCATGATGTCCATTAGGATCTTGACAAATGCTCTGTTTTTTACTAAGCCAGCCTGGCTTGTGAGCATCACAGTTAGCTGGAAACCTTCCATTTATGGCCTTCTCACTGGTGTTCCTTGGCCCATCAGCCCTTCCTGTTTGTTATCTCCTAACATCCCCCCCCCCCCCCCCCCGTCCCCCTCTAGATCCCCCAGGGTAAACTGTGTGTCCTGCAAACTGTGAGTTCTGCAGCAAGCTGCCCTTTGTCCTGGTTGTTTCTGCTTTTGCTCATATCAGACCATCACGACTAAACATGGTGTTTACCTTTCCACCTGTACGGTTAACCCACTGATAATCATTCATTGATTTTTTTTTTTTTTTTGCATTCTCCTGAGATGCTTCCCTAAAATCCGTTTTCTGCTGATCCTTCCTCAGACAAAAGTTAGCTTTTGTTCCATGTGTGCTGAGATGTTGCTCACACTGTGGTTGTATGGGCGGACATTCACAAAACCTTTTATATGTAGCAGTGCGTCTAGGGGCTCAGTGTTTCTTTCCCTTTTTAATGGACATTTACTTGTAAATAGCTGTCTGGTTTTCCCACACCTCTTTTGGCTGCTCATGTCTGTGTCTTACAGACTGTCCTGACAGATGAGAGAGTAAGGAACCTTCAGACTTCAGAGTTAAGTGACCAGGGGCCTTGAGGGGACAGGGTTAGAGTGTTCCCCCTGGGATCGTGACTTCCAGAGGTTTTTTGCGGGGGAGTGGATGAGGCAGAATGCTTTGCCAGCGTCCAGATTCCATTCTCTGGCCTTCACTTTCACCCAGCCTGGTAAAGATAGTGACTGCATCACTCCTGTTTACTATGTCTATATTCTGAGGGAGAGATAATGCTCACTGTCAGCCCAATCATGGGGCTGCACCAGGCTATCTCCATATTAAGCTGAGATTGAGCCAGGATATTGTTATTTACTTAATGAGTCATTCTTCTGGGAAGAGGGTATTAAAGGAAGCCTAAGTAGCCCATTTCAGTCTGGCTTTGTTGATCTTGAAGCTTAGGCAAAGTTGTCTTTAGACTTAAGGATGCAGTCGTCGCAGTTAGCCAGACTCACCCCTGCTCAGTTTTCTCCTTTTCAGCTTTCTTGGGTGACTTGGCGAAGAAAGAGATGGCTATATGATGACAACTTTAAAATAATCACTTTACACGGGGTTGTCACCCCCCATACATGAAATACCCATTACTCCATTGTGGGGCTTTCTGGATGACCCTGGTTTTGATACCTCTGGTCCCTCAGTTCAGTGTCATGCTGTGCTATGCTGTGCTGTGTGCCTACCCTCACAGTTCTAGCAAGTGGTGTGATCTGCTGAGTGAGGAGGCTACAGCACTGTCCCTTTCCAGAGGGGTTAGGAAAGAACAGGGTTGCAAGTGGCAAGGAGTTCCCAGGCACAGGGATAGTTGGCAGCATGGGAGACCAGGGAATGTGACCAGTCCCAGTGCAGCAGGTATGCCCCGTGACTTCTCATATGATATGAAGGTTGCAGTGGGCTGAAAAGAGCAGCGTGCTCTCTCGTTCTCTACTTAAGTATCATGAATATAATCAAGGGGCTGGATAGAGAGATGGCTCAGCCTACTAAGAGCACTGACTACTCTTCCAGAGGTCCTGAGTTCAATTCCCAGCAACCACACGGTGGCTCACAACCATCTGTAATGGGATTTGATGCCATCTTCTGGTGCGTCTGAAGACAGCTATACTATACTCATACATAAAAATAAATAATTCTTTTTTTTTTTTTTAAGGTGTAATTAAGATGGCTTTGTTGACTTCATAGTATTCAAATGGTTTGGTTGCCAGACGAAGATACAACAGTTAGGTGTATTGCCACAATCCTGAACTGAGAGCAACCTGAATTTTACACAAAAGCAAGTGTCCCGAGAGGCTGAACTTCTTATCTTTCAGGAATAGATTTGGCTTTCCAGAAAGGATTTTCCCTTTGGTATTTAAGCACTTCAGCATCCCCTTTATTGGTGGGGAGTATGGACCGGAAGCTGGGTGGTAGAGCAGCAGGGTCAGGAAGCACACCCTGCTCTTTGCTGAGGTTGCTCATACAAGTACCCCCATCTCCCAGAAAGTCAGAATGCTCCCTGTGGAAGGTCCTCCCTCAAGGATCACGTGATCAGCTGCCCAAGTTGAGTCCACAGGAAAGGGCACCTTCTGATCCCCTATAACTGGAGTTAAGAAGATGGGTGTGAGCCACCATGTGGTGTGGGGAATTGAACCCAGGTCCTCTAGAAGAGCAGCAAGTGCTCTTAACTGCTGAGCTGTCTCTCAAGCCCCTGTGGAGAGGTTTTCTAATGGGTTGGCAGAAAACCAGAGTTATAATTAAACAAACAAAGCTGAGGAGCAGGAAGGTGGGAGTCAAGATGCAGGGCTTCTCTGTGGATGGAGAGAAAGTGGGGTTTTCTGTCTAGGTGGCTGTAAACTGAAGCAGGCTACCCACAGTGTCCCCAAGGAATGGTACCAGCTTCCCTTCCAGGGTGACGTTCTCTTAGTATTAAATTCATAAAAGTTCAAATGTAAGTTAGCGTGGCTGGTTTCACACCAGTGCTCAGTCAATTCCAAAGCAAAGCATTGGACATGGCTCTGTTTTCAAGAGTGACAGTGAGCACACAGGCAGCTGGCCTCGGGAAGAAGGAAGGGGAGGACCTGGAGTAACTCTGCCTCCTCCAGCTGACAGCCACAGCTGGCACGATATGACCAAGGGGTAGAAGTAAGCATGCATGTGTAATCCCAGCACATGAGAGACCGAAGCAGGAGGCCAGCCTCTACCATGTAATAAGTTTGAGTCTGGACTGGACTACCTTAGAGGCAATCTCAAGGTAAACAGGCGGAAACAACAACAGCAACAACAGGAAAACCTAACAACGGAAAACCAAGAGAGGCCTTGCAGAGTGTGGTACACAAGTAGTGAGCACTTATAGAACCTACAGCCTGGAGGGTGTATGAGTGTAAATACGTACACATCAGGCGTGTGTGTGTGTGAACATGTGAATGTGTTTGTGTGAGTGTGTTTGTATATACATGTGACTGTGTTTATGTGTTTTTACATATGTGTATACTTGTATGTTTATGTGAGTGTGTTTATGTGAATGTGCATGTGCCTATGTCTGTGTCTGTATCTGGATTTTCAGGTGTATATATGTGCCTGTGTCTCTGTGCCTCTCTCTCAATCTCTGTGTGTGTGTGTGTGTGTGTGTGTGTGTGTGAGAGAGAGAGAGAGAGAGAGAGAGAGAGAGAAAGAGAGAGAGAGAGAAGCTATGAGGTAACTTTATATGATTCGAGTTAATACTTACAAGCATGTCGAAGGCCAGCAGAGAACCTGTCACTTTGATAATGAACAGATCCAGAAGATTCAGAAACTGCATTAGTAACATTCCTGTTATTGTGCCAAAGTACCAGGATAGACAACTTGAGGGAGGAGGGGCTTGCTTTGGCTCACAGTTTGGGGGATGATGACAGTCCATCCTGGTGGGAAAGCCAAAGCAGCCGAGCAGAGCAGCTGTCGCCCTGTGGTTGAGATTGGGGAGCAGAGATGAACGTTGGTGCTCAGCTCACTTTTGGCTTTCAGTGCAGCCCAGCACCACCAACCATGGAGTGTTACCATCTACATGTAGGGGAGGCTGTCCTACCTCAACCAGTCTCATCTAGAAACTCCCTCCCAGACACAGCACCCAGAAAGCTTGTTCCCTGGGTGCGTTCTAGATCCTGCCAAGTTGACGGCATTAACCAACCAAGCTTCCAAAGAACATGTAAGAGATGCCAGTTCCCCAGACAGGTAAAAGAAAAGGGGAACATTCTTAACTCTGAAAATCCAATCGCCCAGTGAATGTTTCTCTTCTGGAAAGTCACTGCACCCTAGTGAGGAAGAGCCCTTGGGATGCCTGCCAGGGAAGCCAGGCTTCTCACTATCAAACACATGGCTTGAAGTTGCTTCAGGCACTGGAACTTGTGAGAATATGAAAGAGCACTTCCCTTCCCAGACTGTGGGTGGTATCTTTCAGCCTTTAACTGCCGGGCTATTCAGGTAGGCACAGGAGCTGTGGAAGCCTCCAAGGAGCTCAGCTCTGAGCACAAAGGCATCCCGAGTGGATTTAATATAAGATGATGATTACCAGGGCAAGTCATTGTGTTCTCCTGCTGCCTGGACACAGCTCTCCGTGGTACTAGATCTGCTTGCTTGCACTTGAGGCAAAGCCCACCATATCAGCAGTGGATTGAACACAGACCATTTGTCTATGAAGAGTTTCTGGCTGCAGGCTGACGATGCTATGTACAAGACAGGTTGATGGTAGTCAGAGGAATCCATTTACTAGGAAACTCACTACGAAGCCACACAATGGCAAGCTCTAAAGACGGGAGCTGAACAATCCTTTTCCACAGGATTTCAAGCTGTTAACCTGTTCTACCCCACCATCCTCAGCAGCCATAAAGCTGTACCAGGGTATAGATATTTACAGATATTACGACAGAAGAATTGTTTGAAGCCCAGATGCTCAGCTGCTTCTGGTCCTCTGAAGCCCAGGCAGTAGGAACACTGCTATTCAACACACATCTTTATTGTGAAGAGAGAAATACAGAAAATACCTATAAACAAGGTGCCTCGATGAAGCCAGCTGACCTCCCATTGCAGATTCTCATTATGGTGTTTGATTTATTTGTCAAAGACATGGGCTTGCTCATGTTTTCTTGTTTGTTTCCCCCATCAAGAGCACACTGCTGAGAACTTTAATCGCCAGGGACCGACACCCTGAAGCCCATATGCTGGTTTCTAGCAACAATATAAACGTCTGAATTGTTTGCTGTTGATGATTCTTAACTATTGTATCATTCCCCATTGCCTAAATTATTATCGGAATAGCGCTTCCCATCCTGTTGATCTTTAAATTAGTTCATATTTCTTAACAAACCCTTGAATTCAATATTCTTCAGTTTTTTTGTTTCCATTTGGCTTGCATAGAGTTGCTAGTGCTACCTTTTCAGAAGCAGACCCCATTTGTTTACAGAATCCTGCCTGATTTTCTGGCTCGATATGAATCCTTTGGGTGGCGTCTGAGCAGAGGCTGCCCTCTCCCCTGAGCTGGTGGCCCCCATGTGCTCCCTTTCCACGCTGTCTTGCATCTTCTCTAGCTTTCTCCAAGCCCCTCATTCTGCTCCCAGGAACATGCCTTGCTCCCCCACAGGGGGGCGCAGCATTTCTCAGAATCCCTTTCCAAGACTGGTTAGGGCAGCTGCCTTTTCCCTCCTCCCAGACCTCTAGAGTAAGCCTCCGGTGACCCCTGTCAGTGGCTATTCTTACCCTTTTTCTGAGGCATTGTTGAAGGTGGATCCTGGGTCTTGCAGATGGTGGGCAAGTACTTACCACCAAGTAGCCAGTCATTCCCAATCTGCCACCGAGAGTTTAAAATAAGTGGTTGCTGGAAGCCAGCCCCTCATGCCACATTATCTGTGTACCTCCCTCCGCCGCCTCCGCCTCTGAGGCTTGTGAACTTCATTGGTCATTCCCTGCCAATGCTCGGTTGTAGAGTATAAGATCCTCCAGCTTGTGGGGTCTGTGTGGCCAAAAAAAGGTCTTTATGTATAGCTTTGCTTACTTTAAAATGCCTCAACTGAGCTGGAGAGACAGCTCAGCTTGTAAAGTACTTACTCTGCAAGCTGAGGAAGGAGATACCATGACATCCATCGGATAGGGCTGGGCACACTTTGCTTTCTGTTTTCTGGCATTGCACCTGTTGCGAGGTGCTGTCTTCAGTGGCGTTACCCTTGATAAAGATTGCTCAGCACAAGATCAGTTTGAACTGGAACTGAGTCCCAGGGTTCAGGAAGCTATGCGGTGCATGACTTCTTTGGCTCCTGATCACAAGCTATCTTAAAGGACAACTGCCACTTGACACTCAGAGGAACTTTATGAAGGATTGAAGGTTTTGAAGATGGATAGAGGGTACTCCCTGTCATGCAGATGAGAGCCCAAAGATGACATCCTATGATAAGTAGTCCATCCATGTCCCAGGATGTGTGAGTGTGTGCATGCTCGTGCGTGCATGTGCGTGCGTGTGCGTGCGTGTGAGGCTGCTGGGCACTGACCTCAGTGGGAACAGGCTGTTATTAAAGGGTTATTGTTATGAGAAAGGACTTAATGAGAAGACATTTGTAACAGGTCTCAGCTACTCATGTCTGCTTGCTGACTCTCCCCTAACCCCCGAGACACACATGATTGTT
Source organism: Rhynchomys soricoides (assembly GCA_019843965.1). NCBI lineage: Eukaryota > Metazoa > Chordata > Mammalia > Rodentia > Muridae > Rhynchomys > Rhynchomys soricoides. Next base: position 1,168,013 of record JADRCH010000244.1, read on the forward strand.
CTGGGCTCCAAGCACTCCAAGCATAAGCGCTTCACATGGCCAGATTCTCAGGGACAGTTGTAAGCCATGGCTTGGGGTAGCCACCCGGCCTCTATAGTGGCTTACTGTGGTTTACTAGTCCTACTGTCTCTGACTTATACTCAAGAGAAGTGCTGGTGTTCACTAAACACCGTGTGGCCCAAGCGGTCCTTGTAGGGGCTCCCTGGGACCCCTCTGCTCTGCACTTGGAGCAGACACTGACAGTCTTCCATTAGAGTGTGAGCAACACAGGGACCGTTGTTCCCTAGTATGGGATGAGTGACCAGTGGAGTCCCCAGTTCTCTCCACAGAGAGATTTTACACATGACAGTTGTATGAAAAGGAGCAGATCTTTAGGATGAGAGATGTCTGGGTGGCCCAGAAACAAAGAGGCGTCGAAGCCAAGACCATGAGTGCATGTAACAGACAGCATCCCTGGTGAACAGTAGCAGTGTTTTCTGGAGGGGTTGGTCTGTTTTCTCAGTGCATTGGGAAGTCTGGGAAAGGTTTTCAGCTGAAGAGTAAGCAGATTTTTATTTTTAGCAGGGAGTGTTTGCTACATGGAAAACAGGGTTTGTAAAGCAAGCATGGGGTAGGGAGATCAGTGAGAGGCTTTGGCGTCTGTTTTTTAGAGAGGGACAGTGTGGGCTGACTGGTACAGGGTCTGATGAGCACCCTGGGCACCCTTCTTGCTGGTATGACAGGGACTCCTGTGTGTGTGCTTTCGGGGACTGCAGCTTCAGAGCACACTGCTTACTTGCTCCGCAGCGACCTGAGCTCAGTGGGCTGTATTTCACCCAGCATCATCTCAGAGGGTTTTCCTAGCAAGCTGTCACCCTTTCCCCAGGCGACCTTTTAACTCTGTGACCAGGCAAGCTGTCATTATGTGTGAAAGTTGTCATTTATAACAGACAGTTTAGTTTTCAGTCTCCCTGTTTTACAAGTGGATTCTAATACCTAAATATGCTCTGGCAACACCCCACCCTGAGACTGAAGTCCCAGAAACAGAGTGCTCTGTGGACTACAGGGCTTTATTTGTACGTTAGCTATGCCTGACTTCTGTCACCTTTGTGTTAAAGTACCAGGATACGAATATGCAGGGAGTCGTGTACGAGCTGAACAGCTACATAGAGCAGCGCCTGGACACCGGCGGGGACAACCACCTGCTCCTCTACGAGCTAAGCAGTATCATCAGGATAGGTAAGGCAGCGCCTATGCCCACTCTCAGGTCAGATCACTTTGCAAAAAAAGTGACAAGGCCTCTGTCACCCTGGGGAACGGGACTGTTCATCACCTTCTGTTGCTGGGCTCAGTCTAAAGTGGAAGCATTTGAGTAGGAAGCTGTCCGAATAAATAAACCCTCAATTTCCCAAATCACCTGGGATCAAATAAGCACCTGCATACCTGCTGGAAGTGGTGCCCCAGCCAGGGGCTGGCTCCTGCCTTTCTCTATAGTGAATTAAATAGCATCTTCAGAAAGGAAGATGTTAGGTTTGTAGATTAACGTTTTCATTTCTTCTTTGAGGAATTTAGCATGCTGTATTTTGAACAAGCTCATTCCCCTCTCCCAGCGCCTCCCCAATCTCCCTATCCACCCAGCTGAGTATCCTGGCTTCTCCTAAAAGGAGCTGTTGGTTTGGAACATATTGGTATGGACAACATTTGTATGTAGTTTGCCAAAAGAGCTTGTGTTGTAGACAGGACAGGAGGAGATGGAACATCCCTCAGACATGGGGCTTTAACTTGTCTGTCCTGACTCAGAGAGTACAAACGCGCACATCAGTATCTGTTAAGACTCTCTGTGTGCCAGGCACTCTGCATGTTATGGCATGAGTTGCTGCTTGCCACCATCACCATGAGCTTGCCATCTCACTGTTGTATTAATAAAGAGGCTGCAGACGAGCCAGGCTCGATACCCACCCAAACAGATGCAGTCCCAAGTGAGGTACAGGGAGTATAAATGGGGGGCCCCCCACCCCCACCCCCCCAGGACTGACAGTGTTTGTTATAATAATTACCTTGGGATGATCTGAACAAAACGTGTAAGTTAAAATCTGTTTCCTTCAGTGTTATATGTATATTTGCAGGTAGAATCTTTTTTTGGGCGGGTACTTATTTAATTAATTGTTCAGTATTCCTGTGGGTTTTTCAATGTGGTGCCCCTCTGCCATTGTCAGGATTGCAGGCCCGACAGATGCCTCTCTATGAGGTATGCAGCCTCCCCTGTGCATTGGAGGATGCCATGAAAATATTTGCAGACTGGGAACCTGTTTGAGCAAAGCCACACATTATCCTGTTCTGTCTATGGGCATCGGTTATGTTAGCCAGTCCACGCAAAGGCTGGTGCTTGAGTCTCGCTGTAGAATCTGTGATGTTATATTCTTCCATTGAGATTAGTTTCTTCCTTCTCTTTATTGCTTTGGCAGCCACAAAAGCCGACGGATTTGCACTGTACTTCCTTGGAGAGTGCAATAATGTAAGTATCTATATATAGACATTGGTGCTCTAGAAAAGTCTCACAAGCGTTCTAAGAATCGACTGTGTTGCAAACAGTGGGCGTGTCATAATGAATACCTCAAGGCCTGCTTGTACTCGAGCTGTACCTACTATGGCTACTGCCCACTGGTAACAGTCCAGCATCACACAGGCCTATCATGCAAATGATTGTGTATCTTTGCGTTGGTTTATGGCATCCCACTCTGTGTGTGGTATTTCTAGGATGTGTGTTTCTTATAAAAGCTAGTTCAGCCCTGTGATGCTGTGGAAAGGAGCCTGGGTCCTTTCTGCACTTCCCCTGCCTCAGAGTGAATAAGAACAAAAGGTTAGCATTGTGTGATTTTTCTGAGGGTCTGCAAGGTGAGTCTGTTAAGAGCTCTGGGGTGGGGCTCTTAAGCCTGGGTCAGGGTCTCTGCTTCTATGGCTGTCCCTGGATTTCTGGTCAAGTACATGTGATACAGCCTGTGGTCACGTGCAGCACACACATGCGATACCATCACAGTAATCTTAATACTTTTACTATATATAACAAAGTTCATTCACGAGCTCATGTGGCACATGGACCACTTTTATGAGTTAGGCAACGCCATTGGGATTCATGGTGTGGATTGGCTGTGTTGATTCCCATGTCTTGGGTAACTAACCATGTAGGGTCGATGTTATAGAGCGTGGTAACAGAGAAGGCACCGAGATCTCTAAGGCACTATCCCTGAAATAACACAATAATGCAAAGAAAGCCAGCTGCATACAAATCTTGGTTGACTTGGTTGCCTCGTGGCAAGTCAAAGGCTGTCCACAGCTATTATTCGCCTGTGTGATGCAACAGCTTGCCATCAAAGCTCATACAGGATAAGGACCTTTGCTACCCTCAGCACCTCCCTTGGTACCCTTCAAAGGAGCAGCAAGACAAGAAAGAATGTCTATTAAAGTACGTGATACAGACCGCAGTCCATTTTGAAGGCTCGGAACTGTGCCATAGACTGTGGCGTTTAAGATGGATAATCCATGAAAATAAAAAGCTGTAATTTTTTTCCTGCCTTGTTCCTAAAAGTTAGGAGTATGGTCTTTAATTTAAAATGTATTTTAATTGATGCACAAACAAAGTGAGCATGTCAGTGAGGTGGGCCATGGGAACCCAAGTCAGGGGGCTGTGTCCGTGCCCAGAAATGTTCACCACATGTTTACAGTGAATATAATCCCTTCAGGTAGCTTTCCACGATGCTACCCTACTGTGCTGTAGCACCCCGCTCCTGGTCTTGTGTACTCCAGCTCACTGACCAGACCAACCTCCACTCCACACAAACACACACACCCTCCCAGCTTCTGATAAACACACTATCCTATCGAAACTTCTAGAAGGTGCAAGTTTTCAGATCCCTCATGAGCCATGAAGCGCCTGGCTTTCCACACCTACTCATGTAAGGATTCCTGGTGGAAAACTATTAGAATGACGTCCATTTGCTTCAGCACACAGCTTGTGTGTGAGATCACAGTGTGTTCACAGGGCCCATACCTTATCACTTCCCTGGGATGGCCTTCATCACAAGACTGCCTGTGCAGTTGTGTAATGTCTAGGGTGGCATCCACAGAGATCAGGTGACTCAAGTGGAGACTCAGTGGGGTCTCCTCTCTGCTAAAACTTGGGTCCTCAACATGTTGCTAGCCTGTTTACCCGAACTGTGTGATGGGGTGGACTTTGAGCCGCCACTGAAGCAAAGACGACAGGAGAGCTATGTACAGGGACCCCTGAGGCTCTGTGGCCAACACGAAAGTCCTGGGGAGGCTAACCTAAGTGGAGTTAGAGTCCCAAAGTCCTCTGCTCAGTCACGTGGTTGTTACTGATCTTATGATTAGCCTTCTCAGAGACAACTTGGAAAAGCTTCCTAGTGTGTGTAGCTTTCTCCACGTTATTCTGAATTTCTTTTCTGTCAGTCTTACTAAGTGCTGGTATCAGACCCTGTTAGTCGGTTGGGCGGGCTCACACACACGATTCTCTTGGTCTAGTTTTTCATACCTCCTCTCCCTCCCGCATCATAGAGGCTTGTGTTGAGTGTGGCTTAGCCTCTCTGGGAGCTTCAGGATGTGTGGCCAGAGTATAGCTTTCTCTCATCTGAAACCACTTTTCCCTGACTCTTGTTTTAACCTTGAATCTTGTGTTCTCTTTGCCCCATCCCGAGTCTCTGATGTTTGTGATCATTTGCTTGCCTAATGTTTTCCTGGAATAAAAGTTTCTGGAAACTTTTATCTGTCTGGCAGGAATTGTCAGTGGAACAAGGACTGTGCCCCCTGATTTCCTGGTGCCTTCCAGGTAGGGATTGTCTCCTTCACCCAGGGGCCCTTGGCCCTAAGGAATGACCATTTTCTGACCTCCAGGTGTTCCCTTTCCTTCCCTGCCATCTCTCCTTGACTTCGGCCTTCCCCTGGAGTCCTTGTCTTCCATTTGAGGCTCTTCCTGAAGCTCCCTTCAGGGAGACTGGACTGATGGGAACCCCAGGTTTTGTTTGTCTGGTTGTGTCTCATTTTACCTACTTTCTTCCGTGACACAGTTGCTCTACAGTGAGTTCAGGTGGATGAATTTCTGACTCTAAAAGCCAAGAGAAGGGGCTGGTGCTATCCTGTCTTTTCAGTCCGCCATCCTCCTGCGGTGGCTCTTCTCCCTAGATAGGGTTAAGTTCACCTTCGACTCCTTCCAGTTTTACTCCTTGATGCTTGTGACTATTCATCTTCTCTCTGAATTGTTTCTTGCTTCTTAGTTCACGCCCCCTCTCCAGAGCCAATTTATGTGCTCACATGTTTCATGTGTCCCCCACCCCTTCTTTTGTGTATAGTATTAGGCTCCTGTGTTCCTGAACCTGGGCTTGAAGCTCCTTTCCTGTACTGTACAGTGAGAGCTGGGAATTGTTTCTGCTGGACCACTTAACTGCACTATCAGCTGAGATCCGCGAGGTGGATAGAACCTCCAACTCCCTACTACGGGCAGGCTCCCTGCATCACTGCGGGAGAGGGTTGGAACCCTGTGTTACCCCAAGCGAGCTGCTTCACTTACCTTTCTTGGGAAGTACACAGATATCAGCTTTATTGGTATCCAAGAAAAAGGCAGCTGTGAGGTTTGTTTTACCTCTCAGAATTTCTTATTAACTTCATTTTAGGTTTCTGGGGTGGGGAGACTCTTTCCGTTATTCTCAGCCCAGTGATGCATCACAAATATATATATTGGCTGGAGAGATGGCTTCCTTCAATAAGAACCATTCCTGTTCTTTTAGAAGACCCAAGTTCAATTCCCAGCACCCATATTGGGTGGCTCACAAATACCTGTGACTCTGACCCTAGGGGATCAGATGCCTTCCTGGCCTTTACAGGCGTACATGCACATGCATTTGCGTGCACACACTCATTCATGTAGACACACATATGCATAAGTGAAAAAAGTCCATGAAAATATACAATACATTTCTCTAGCTTATACAAATGATGAAAATCGTTTTCTAAGAGTATAATTCTTCTGTGTGATCCCTCTTAGAACCGAAGCTGACGTTTCTGAAAGGTGGCGGGCCCCACTGCAGGCAGCAGAACTTGCTTTCTGTGGGGAAGTGATGCTGTTGCCACCGAATGTGCTCATGCATCCCATTTGTTCATGAGAGGTAGAGCCATAATTTCACAGTCTTGTATAATTTCATATGTGTGTATAATCCACTCCCCTGTCTTTCCCTCCTGTTTATCTTCCACCTTCTCTGTACCATCCCTTCCCATCTTTGTGTGCTTTTACTTAAACGTATGGGATCTGCTTAGTGTGTCCATATGACAGTCTGCTGGAGCTGGGTAGACCCTCCATCTCCCAACAGCCATCAGCTGCTAGTGGATCTGCAGCAGGTAGATGGGATCTCAGGAACCCCTCCCCCATGCACACTTGGATTTTTGCCAACTTGATCTCTTGCCGCAGATCTTGTGCACACAGTCATGGTTACTGTTTGTTTGTGTATGCAAGGCACTGTCATGTCCAGCAAGCTCTGTTGGGTTATCGGTGTCCTTTCCTTCCAGCTTTGACAGTCTTTCTGCCTCTCCATCCTCTGTTTCCCCAATGGTTCCTAAGGCTCGGGGGTAGGGTACATGATACAGCTGTCTCATTTAGAGCAGAGAGTTCCACAGTCTCTTACTCTCAGCGTCTTGGCAAGTTGCAGGCCTCTGTTTTAATTGTTCCCCACTATAAAAAGAAACTTGTTTGGTGGGGGTTGATAGAAACACTAACCTTGGGATTTACAGATAAGCACTGAGGGGATGTATCGCTATGTCCGTTTAGCAGAATAGTAGCATTAGGTTTCTGCTAGGGCCTATAAACCTGGCCACTCTTAGGGGTTTGTTTTTTTTGACCAAGTAACAATAGCAGGCATGAGTTCTTCTTGTGGAATGTGTGTCAGATCCAATCAGAAAGTGGTTGGTTAACTTCCCATTTATGACACTAGTGCACCAGTGAGCATATGTTGCCAGGGCTATTGTTAGTGTACTTTCCAGGGTTTATGCTTAGGTAAGACTGTTGGCTATTTTTCTCTCCCAGTAGAATGCACAGCGTCTTCTAGCACTATGAAAGATAACCATTGGGGATGAAGCTTCTACATTAAGACAGCGTGAGCCTATGACTGAAGTATGTGGTGTGGTTTTTTTGTTTGTTTGTTTGTTTGTTTTTTTTTTTTTTTTACAGCAGTAGGGGCTTATAGTCAACTTCCAGGGGATAACCAAAGCAAGCGGCAAGAGCCCGTAATGTTTGGGGGTCTAGGACCTCACCGGCCAACAATTCTAAAACAGCTATAATCCATTTCTGGCACTGAGCCTTTCATTTGAATCAATATATGTAACCTTCCACATAAACAGGCTCAAGGACAGAAACCACTGGATCATCTCATTAGATACAGAAAAGACCTTTGACAACATCCAACATCCCTTCATGGTAAAAAGTCTTGGAGAGACTAAGGGTATGAGGGGCATACCTCAATGTGATAGAGGCAGTATGTCACAGTCCACAGCCAGAATCATGCCGAATGGGGAAAAACTCAGAGCCAGGAGCAAATGGAGGTGCAGTCTCTCCTTCTCGGTTGAGTGGAGTGGGAAAAGGGCTTCTGTTTGGAAGGAGTAGTCTGCAGCGACGAAGGTGAAGCTGTGCATGAGCAACAGGCACATGAGGGAGATAAAGTGGGTACAATCAGGAAAGGGAAACATCAGACATCTTTATTTTCAGATGATATGATTCTGTACATAAAAGACCCTAAAGACTCCACCAGGAAGCTCGTACACCTTGGAACACTCTAAGCAAAGTAGCAGGATACAAAATTAACACACACACACACACACACACACACACACACACACACACAAATCAGTGGCCTCTGTATATACAAATGACAAGCAGACTGAGAAAGAAATCAAGGAGACAGCACCACTCACAAGGGCCTCAGAAAATACCTTGGGGCAACTTGAGCCAAGCAAGTGAAAGACATGAATGATAAAAACTTGAAGACATTGAAGAAAGAAATGGAAGAAGACATCAGATGGTGGAAAGACCTCCCATGCTCATGGATTGGTAGGATTAACATAGTAAAAATGGCCATCTTGCCAAAAGCCATCTACAGATTCACTGCAATTCCCATCAAAATGCTACCACAGTTCTTCACAGAACTCTAAAGGACAGTTGTCAGGTTCATGTAGAAACACAAAAGACCCAAAGGGCCAAAAGGATCCTGACAAATAAGAGAACTGCCAGAAGTATTGCCGTCTGAGACATCAAGTTTTACTGTGGATGTTTAATCATGGAAACAACATTCAGTTGGCAAGGGAACTGGAAAGGGAAAGGACTCTTACTTGGAAGTTTATACAGTTGGTATTCTCCACATTACAATTGTAAGAGGGAGTCGTCTGCCCCTCCCTGCCAACAGAAGACTGGTGAGGACCCATATGCAGACCCATAAACTCTTATAGGTCTCTGATCTTTGTCAGTATCTTTGCAAGTGGTGTGGATGGTCAGACTGGATGGCAGGATGAATAAGAACGAAGCAGGATCCTTACCTCTCACTCTGCACAAAAGTCAACTCCAAAAGGAGCACTGACCTCCTCAGATGATGGCATACCCTGACTCTGCGGAAGAGAAGGTGGGAGTAGACTTCTTAAACTCACCACAGGCTTGCTTTGTAGCCCAGGCTGGTGGAGCTGGATCTGACCTAGCTCATGCTCTTCCTGCTCAGCCTCCTTCGTGCTGGAATTAGAGGCACACATTCCCATGCCAGGACAGAGTCTTTCTAAAACAAACTTCAGAACCCAAACTACCTGTTTCTTTTACAGAATTGTAAGAAAGCTACCGAAACAGATCACTAAGAGGCTTTAGTGGATCAGTCAGTGCCGGGGGTTAAATGAAGGGGGATGAATCACAAGACTCCGCTCTGAGCAAGCTTTACTCTCTATGTTCATAAATGGGCCGGTAGAGACGACTTAAGTCCTAAAATGAACAATAATGAGAAGCGCAATTCGTGAGTGTAATTCGGTTCTGCTAACCGAGGTTAGGGTCCGCGCGCTTCAAGTAGACGTGAAGTGGAAGATAGAAACCAACAGAAAACAAGATAAAGCACACCATGTGGCTGTTGGATCGTTATGTGTTGGGTAACCACACTAAGCCACTGGGGCAGCAGAGCCAGCTGTTATAATGAGAAACAAACCTCAAACCACCTGCTGGATCTGGTAAAGCAAGAGGCCAGACAGAACCAGCTAATTCTCAGGAAAAGAGCAGAGAGCAGGTGCCACAGCTGGGCAACACATGTCACTCCAGGTGCTAGGGAAAAGGGCTTCTGTTTGGAAGGAGTAGTCTGCAGCGACGAAGGTGAAGCTGTGGTGACGGTTATGATGTTCTACACATTACAATTTGTAAGAGGTAGCCGTCTGTCTGCCCCTCCTCCTCCCCCCAACAGGAAGATGCTGGTGGTTCCAGTTGACAACAGGAGCAGCTTAATGGGGTGATGTCATACAGCCGCACTTGCTAAGTACCCGTGATGCATTGTGGAGTCTGCAAGCTCAAGCTCATTCTCCTCTTCAGAGAACATACACTTGAAAGCCCCAGGCTTCCTCAGCTCTGGTTCCTAAGCTGTGGCTGGCTCTACACGGAGCAGCCCTGCCCCTCCCACCCGAGGGCAAGGAGATAGGGTTTTTTTTTTTTTGCCTCCAGTTACTTGGTTCCTCCTCCTCCTCCCTTCCTCCTCCTCCTCCTCTTCCTCCTCCTCCTCTTCCTCCTCCTTCTCCTCTTTCTCTGCTTCCTTCTCTTCCTCCTCCACTACCTCCTCCTCCTCTTTTTTCTTCATTCTTCTTTTTCCTCCTTGTCCTCCTCTTTCTCTTCCTCCTCCTCCACCTCTTTTTTTTTCTTCTTTCTTCTCCTCTTCCCTCCTCCTCCTCTACCTCCTCCTCCAATTCCTTCACCTCTTCCTCCACCTCCCCTTGGTTATTATTATTAATTAATTGTACTCTAAAACAATGAAGGATATGGTTCAAAGAAGGCTGTTACCTGGGTACAAACTGGGGAAAATGGAAAAGCAGGGAAACTTAGTGTTTATGTTGTATCTAAAACTGCGACCTGAAAGTGTTGCATTTTTTATATTTAGCACTGGCAGTTTACTATTGTTGTGATGTTTTTCATTCAGTGTAGAATACATTCTAAGCAGTGTTGAAAAGTGCTTTTCTTTGCCTCCCTTGGTACAAAGTTCCGGGATGTGGCTCCTTCTGGCCCACTGCCTCCGTATGAATTTGCTTCCTAGCACTGCCATCTAGTGGCACAAAAGAATAACAAAACCTGGGTATTTTAATCCTTTGGCGTTCCCACAACCTCTACACACCCAATTAAAAACTGTTTTAAAATTGAGCCACCTGAGAGCAGAGTCAACATTAAAAGGAAGTGTCATGAATGACATGGTCTTTGTGTGTCCGAGAAGATGTCTGCAGTGTGCATTTGCCACGGAAGCAGAGAGTGGTTGATATCAGCAGGTCGGGTTTCCCTTCTTCATTTAAATGATATTATGTTTTTATATGTTTACATTAATTTACAATTGTTATAATAATTATATTAGCTTATTCTCATACATTTCTACTACATATAAATAAATATATTAATATATATATAAAATACCATATGCTATATACTATATAATATAAAATATAATATATATATAATTATATATATAATTTTCATGGTTTCATACCTTTCTTATTGGTACCAATCTGGTCTAGTTTAAATTATATATGTATATGTTTTTATCACACAAATATTGCCCAGTCGGGAATATCACTTTAACTGAAGAGCTAGCTCTTCTGCTCACCCCTGTTGGTCCCTGGCCTATTCCCATGCAGGTGGCAGTCAGTCAAGTCACCCTGGAGGGGAAGGAGGAGGGGAGGGTCTAGGGTGTTGAGCTTTTCCTGTGTTTAGACTTCTAACTTCTGAAGCATGCTTGTGCTAATAAATGTTGTTTAGATTTATATAAAATTACTGTAGGAATTAATCTTAGAGAGGTCCATACTCGATGTTATAGGAAATTAGATATAAATAAATGTAAGTGTATAAAATATTTTCTGGTGGTGTTCATCTATGAAAAAGTGAAGACAGCATTTTCCTAACTTAATGGTGCAAGTAACCCAGTCACATCATTAGCGCAAAACTTAAATCGATTTTAAAAAACAAAACTTTCACTCCCTCTGTTAACTTCTTTAACACTTATGCCCACCCGATGCCCACCCATCATTTATTAATACTAGGTAAAGCAGACTTATCAAGGAAAAAAAATGCTTAGAATGTTTCATGAACGAAGTCAAGACTTGCTTTGCTGTGTCACAAGTCAACACACGTTTACAGGCCTTTCCCCTGGCCCAATTCAATGGAGCTTCCCCAATGGTGGCCAAGCGTCAGGCTCAGCCCTGATTAAAGAAGTCCTTCATTGACTTTTTCTGTTTGCACTAGCAGGCCCCCACACTTTCATTTGACTTTAAAAAGTCGTGAAGATTGTACTGTCCCCAAACAGGTCATTCCATCTATGATTGACATGTAATCAGAAATGAAGGGAGCTTTTGAACAGGTGATACGTGTTGGGTTAAAAAGTAGGAGTCAGCAAGGTGGCTCAGCAGGTAAGGACTTTTGCTTCCCAAGTCTGTTGACCTAAGTTTCATGTCCAAATCCCACATAAAGGCGGAAGGGGAGATCTGTTTCCCACGAGTTGTCCAGTACCCGTCATATACCACCATGGTATATTCCTCAACAGTCACATGCAGGATAAATAAATAAATGCAAGAGAAATGAAGGTTAAAAAAAAATGGGGTCACTCACAGAGAAGTCGGCATAGAAATGATCTTGGGGCCTCGGAGCCTTGCCTTTGTCACATCACAGCAAGATTTTAATAGTGGTTTTTTTTTATCAGGAATATTTCTGTCTCACAAGCACATGAGATCGCAAACTTGTTAGCAAACCCAGTATAATCTCCATCATAGAGAATTACTTTTTCATAATTATTCCCAAGTTGTTTCCAAATTGTAGCAAATACTGGAACATCCCGTAGCCTTCTCAGCAAGCGTCCTCTGTGGGATGGCTTTCTGTAGGCCCTGCTTACCAGACTCTTTTACGTCTCTCTTTGACTTGATAGGAAATCACTGTCTGCAGGTGACTGTCTGGTAGCACAGGAATGTGTAAGGTGTGTGAGTTCGGGACATTAACAACTAAGTGTGTTGGTTAAGTCTCAAAATCCGTACATTGTATACCTTCAGGGTGAGCATCTGTTGCAGCCTAAAACAATGAAAATGCAGAGCTTCATCCGGAAGCTTGCCAGCCTAGAACATTCTTTATCTAATCACTTAGTAAAACCCAAGCCTCTCCCTTGGTGTCCTGTCTTTGATGAGGGAAAAGACAGTTGCCCAGAACCAGGTCTCAGGATGGACTCCCCACAGTGTGAAGAGTTACTGTCTATTCTGTTTATTTTTTTTACCCGTTGAGTTACATTCTGATCTTTTATTCCTTTGCAACAACCTCTCCCTCCTCTTTTCCATCATTCTTTACTCCTCTGTCTAAAGAGAGTGTGATAACTGACTCATTGATAACTTCTAGAGCTAAAGGTAGCCTCCCTCCTTCACCGCCAATTCATCATTCAGAAGAGGGGGCTAACTTGAGAGAGAGTGTGTGAGTGTCTGTATGCTGTGAGTTCTGATCTCAGACCTGCCTTGAGTGTGATGCAGGAGTATGAGACTTTCCATGTTGGGCTCCAGGCTGCCCCCTGTGGAAGACCCTTGCATCACCCCATGTCTTGTCATGTGATTGGCTAGGTGACTTCCAGGACCTAGTTAGGTAATGCTCTAGAGTCTTGCTGATATTCTGCAAGACAGAGACCATCTAAAAAAAAGTTGTCTTTTCTTCTTCCTAGAGTCTGTGTGTGTTTGCACCACCCGGGATGAAGGAAGGTCAACCCCGGCTCATCCCTGCAGGGCCTATCACCCAGGGCACCACCATCTCCGCCTATGTGGCCCAGTCTAGGAAGACACTGCTGGTAGAGGACATCCTTGGGGTAAGGTGCTTTGACCCTGGAGGCCTGAGGACTTAAATGACAAGAGATGATATATCACTTTGACGTTGTCATCTGAGTTGTCTCATGACTAATTATAAAAGCATCAAATGAAGATACAGATCAATAAATGAATTGGCTTAGAGTTTAACTCTCTTATTCAGAAAAATGTACACCAGTGGAGCTCCCTGTGAAATAGAGCCCTTATTCCAACACATGGTTGAACAGAAAAAGATGTTTATATCCATGTAAAGTAGACAGCGCCTCTTAGTAATTTGCGTTAGCACCACTGCAGGACTGACTGCCTCATCTGCATGGTTCCCTGCAGTGGCCAGTTCTCAGGCATCTAAGGTCAGCCATTCTGCTGAGGTGGGCTTTAGGTTTCTGGGTAATATAAGACAGAAGTCAGCTGGCCATGAGTTAGGTATGGCTGGTCTCCAGTGACCATACTGGCATCTCTCACTCCCTACCTGTGAGGACAGGGCAGCAGGGTCTGAGGTTAACAGCCATAAGGAGTAGGGAGTTAAAACCCACTGTAGACATTGAACTCACTGCCTTCCCCTTAGTTGGATAGCAATCGCATGAACAAGCCTGGGGCCAGCCTTAGTGCAGTCTCTCAAGTGTGTTCAGGCAGATGTCTGATGAATGTCACTCCAGGAGATATAGGCTTCACGGGACAAACAGCCAACATATGTGGGGGGAGTTTGCTTCATGAAACTGCTGAACTGGGTAGAGATGTGAAATGTGGCTTCTTACTCTTGTTTTTTCTGACAATGATTTACCTAGAACAAAGTTAGTATTGCTTTATTGGAGGAAAGAGAGAAAGAAAGAAAGAAAAGATCTACAGTGAGGGAAGAGAAGGAAGCAAGAGTAGATGCTCTGTGGATTCTCCTTTGAAAATGTTCAGTTCTGAACACGGGCTTTCAAAGCTGAAAGCCATGGGAACATTTTCCCTTCATTCAAAGAGGGTCTGGCATGTCCCGTTAGCTTCCCCATAGATGGTAGAAGCTGAGCGCACAAAACTGCTGTCTTGGTATTAATCCTTCCCATTTTCTCTGTACTGGCTTGCTGGAATTTTAGCTGGGATAGGAATTATTCAAGCTGAACCCATCTTCACAGTGGTGATAAGTGAGAACGGTTGCCTTGATTGCATGACTCGGGCCCTTGAGGTTCAACTCAGGACATGGTTAGCACGACTTTGAAAACAGAAGAGAAGGCGTATTTGTGCACACCTGTCTCCATGTGGCATCTGCCTGTGATCTCTCAGCTGCATTCACCTGGGAAGCCTGGGGTGGTTCTGGCAGAGAAGGCGGGGTCGAGGGCCAGACTTGCTGATAACTGTTCTTACAGTCATGTGAGACACTGACATCCATTGTCCCTGCCTCATAAAACATGTGTATGCAGAAGCTAAGAGGCACGAACATTCCAAGCTTTCCTTGTTTGATTTCCAGGATGAGCGATTTCCACGGGGCACTGGCCTGGAATCAGGAACCAGAATCCAGTCTGTTCTTTGCTTGCCCATTGTCACTGCCATTGGAGACTTGATTGGCATCCTTGAACTGTATAGGCACTGGGGCAAAGAGGCCTTCTGCCTCAGCCATCAGGAGGTAAGGCTCCAACCCTGCTCTCTGCACCTTCTGTCTTCTTCCCTTTGTTGGTGGCCCCCACCAGGGTGAAGTGACTACATGAACGGATGGCGAAGTCGCTGTTTGCCTGACTGTCTGGCTGTGAACAGCAGCGTCCTTAAAACCCTGTTCTCTTGGGCAGCTGTTTTTAGAGAAGACTGGCTAAATCAGAAACACGCTGTTTTGGCTTTTCTTTTTCCCATATAAATCTTAACAACAAGAACAAAAAATGTGTTATGGTGCATATCCAGCCAAGCAACAGGATGGCGTCCTGGTTGGCTCGTGTCTTCCCTAAATGTGTTTTCTTCCTAAGCTACGCGAACACTCCAGGCTCTGCTCTCTCTTTATGGGCTGTCTTGGAGTTGACTCAGCGACACTGAAGTCACACACCACCAGCACTTGGTACCTCTCCTGTGCTGGATAGACCGGGACCCTAGGGGTCTGGCCCCACCTCCTTCCTGAATGATCTACTTCTAGTTTCCTGGGCTTCCCCTCACTTCTTCCACATCCATCCCCCTGGGAAGAACTCTTGCCTCCCTGTGCTATGGAGAGCAGACCCTGTCACCTCACACCTAGTACCCTGAGTGCCTCCTGCCATGGAACCTGTCATGTCCTTCCTTCTGTCCTGCCTTGTGCTCCCATGGCACCCGTCACTGTCCGTTCAGCTGCACAGGACACTTCCTTCCTGTCCAGCCTTGTTCTTACCCCTTCCTCTGGAGCTGCACCTGGAACTAACCCTTTGTGCCCAGCAAAGATGTGCAAAGTGGAAATGAGTGACAGAAGGGAACTATGGGATGGGGAGGATGGCTCAGTGGGCAGTATAAGAGTAGGTTCCCTGGAGCCCCTTTAAAAAGTCAAATGTGGCCGTCTAAGTGTCTGTAGTCACTAGTCCTAGGGAGCAAGGACAGGTAGGTCCTTGAGACTCTGTCCATCAAATCTAGCCTAATGGCGGTACTCCAAGCTGGTGGGATCTTGCCTCAAAGGAGGGAGACATCTCTGAGATTGTTCTCCGCCCTTCACACATGTGCACATACATGACACACATGGAATATATGCTTGAGTCCTCAAACACATGGGGTGTGCATACAGTACTTTTCCCTCTTAGGGGTCCCACACCAGCCTGAAGAGGCAATCAGAGATCTTTTCAGTTGAATTTTTTGCTAAGCTGAAAACAATTGCTTAATATTAAACCAAGATGGTTAACGCTGGCCAGACGGCTTGCCAGGCAAACCTGCTGGCCCAAGATCAAGGTTGTTTGATATGCGCATGTGTATGTTTTGTAGGTTGCAACGGCCAATCTTGCTTGGGCTTCCGTAGCAATACACCAGGTGCAGGTGAGTCTGGGGCATTCTTATGAGGACCTTCCAAGGCAATGGGGGCTTGGCGTGAGGCTAGCGATCGACTTCAAGCTTTGGTTTTGAATGCTGTACTATATCTGAACCATTTCGTCTACTTGATTCCTTCCGTTCACTTGTAAACCATCTTAAATCATTTCGCAAGTACATAGGCATATTTTTTTTTTTTTTCACAAGAAGAAAAGCGCAATTTCGGGGTGGGGCCATGAGTAGAAGATTCTCCTTGGCCCATGACATACGTGCCAAATGACAAGGTTTAGAAGTAGGAGTAGATGTGTAACTCAGTCAGGGAGGACAGTGTATCTGTCCCAGATCATGGAGCTGTGCCGCCCAGTGAAATAATGAACACAAGGTTCTCTCAAACACTGTTTAGTCTGTTGGGTTTTTCTGGCAGTGAGGCTGACAGCACCCCTGTTAACGGTGCTCTGGGTTCTGTTCCCAGCCAGCAGAGCTCTTGAATGACTAACAACCATTGTATATGTGGCAGGTGTGCAGAGGTCTCGCCAAACAGACCGAACTGAATGACTTCCTGCTCGATGTATCAAAGTAAGCGTTTGCCTGTGCTTCTCCCGGGTTTGGTGATAAGGGGTGTAAAGCGCATGTCTGGATGGTAACACGTCTCCATCGGCTGCATGGGCAAGCATCCTGGGAAGAGTCGTTAGTCACATGTGGAATATAGAATTGCATCTTTATCCACTTGCATGATAAAGATGACAGATGCATACATGATTGTCTTAAGGTGGCATTTCTTTTGTAAATGGACCCTCTTAGAATATGCTGCCTCTGATCTCTCTACCTTTCTCCAGGTTGTGCACCCTGTCTTTTTCTAACAACGTCTCTTCACACAGTGTTATTAATAATGCCTTTCTGTGTATAGTGTCTCAGAGGCCATTTTGAGAAAACAGTCCATTTCCCGGAAGCTTGGTCTAGATCACCTCCCCTGGGTTGGTAGTAGAAACCATTACAGATCTTTATTAAAATCCAGGTTGTGTTGCTACAGCAGAGCACCAACTGTTTGTCCAACCCGCCTCTTTTATAACCAAAACCTTAAAGCCACAGACATGGTCACCTGGATCATGCCCTCTTAACAGTTCCCTAAAGCTGGGATTGGGGGCACGGTGACAAGGATGAGGGGACAGGGAAGGGGATCACATAGGATGCAGTTACTCCTCACTGGCCTCCAGCAGCACTGTTGCCAGCCCTGGTTGTTCTTGTCCCTGCTGTGGTAGTTCCTAACTCCTCACCAGCACTTTCCAGAGCCCTACAGAATACGCAGACTGGAGTTGCTGGCTCATTTTGCAGCTGTTCTTTGGAATCTGAAATTAGAGGCCTGTAGCTGAGGCAGTTTTAACGATCACCCAGTCAACTCTACTGTCAAACAGTTAAACCCTGTCACATGTGATAGGGACCGTGCTAAAGCTACTTCAGAGCCCAGAGAAAGGGAAGTCAGGCTTCCCTCCGGTGGACACATTTGTATATTTTGGAAGTGTCCCAAAGCCACCTAAATGCCTGTGTGACACTCTATGGCCTCCTTCCTTCTGTTCCAGCAGGAAGCTCGGTCACTTCAGTGCTGTCTACTCCTGTGCAGGACTGAGCTCACAACACACGGAAGCAGTGAGCCTCACTTCCCTTAGGCTAAGGAGACTGTATTGTGGTATCACTGTACACCAGGGTAATTTCAGAGCAGGGCTGAAACCCTCACAGAGCCAGCAGAACCCATGTTGGGTGGGTGCTTTCTGATGTGTCCTGTGATGGCCAGCTGTTAGGGAATCTTTGGGATTCAGGACATCTTACTAGCTGCCTCTCGGCCCCTATAGCACACAACTGCTACTGAGCCTGTGTTTTACTTTAAGTCAAGTAATTGCAGGTCACTGGTCCTGACCACTTGCAGTACGGTGTTTCATCTCTGGTCAGTTCTACCGATGTCTCGGTATGGTTTAACCTTTACCTTTTTTGTTTTTTTGTTTATTTGGTTTTTTTGTTTTGTTTTGTTTTTCCCCCTAGCGATCATTTGTATTCTAACTGTGTTGGTGGATTTAATAAATTTAAAGTTCTTTTTTCTCTTGAGACCGATCATGAGAATGTTAGGCTTGGTTGACCTGAATCAAATCCCAGTTAACTCTCATTACAGCCTTCCCCTACCTCTCAACTAAGCAAGAACATAATTACTGGATGACTCCACAGGACTTAGGCAATGATAATGGTTCATTGTTTGTTTTTTTTTAATATTACGTGTATATCCATTTATTTAAAATTGGGGCCCATATAATGTGTTCAGAGTTTAACATGCACTCGATAGCGGTAAGGTTACTCATCTTCTGTATTTTCTTTTTCAGGACATACTTTGATAACATAGTCGCCATAGACTCTCTACTTGAACACATCATGGTAGGCCTTTTTCATTTTGACCGTGATTTTCTTTAAACCGTTATTCCTTGGTCTTCATTCATGGTGTGACATTTGTGTGTATTAGGAGAATACACTCTGTTAATTTATATGAACTCTGGTGCTATGAGATTCCCCTGGCCCTTCTTCACCACTGCTGTGATCTGGGGAGGGCATCAGAAGAGACTTGTTTAAACAGCTGTACTTGGGAAAAGCTTGGCTTCCATTTCCTAGTCTCTAAGGCACTTCCTGTATATGTCACGTTAGCGAGCCTCACTGGATGCTGACTCTGAAGGTCAGTCTGCTTGAGTTACATTTCAGCATCCCTCTCCTGAAAGCAGATGCCCTGAGAAATTCTCTGTGGTAACTCCAATGGCTACACTATCTGTGTCTGGAGATTCCTGTCTCAGCTCTTCTTCCAGTGCATGGGCTCTGAGGTTCAGCCTTTTCCAGATATCCCAGAGTTCTCAGCCGTGCTCAGTTAGTCACTCAGTCTTCTCTGAGATTTTCTAGCTGTGTCTGTCCACTTGGCCCCTGCCCCGTGTTGTCTCCTTTTCTGTCTCTCTCAGTCCTGTGAGTCGATGTCATGCTCTGCTATTTCTGTGTGGTGGCTAACTCTTATTTCTATGTTGAGTTCTTTCCTGGAATCTGTTTCCTGGGTGTGTTTCCCTTCCATGACTCTGTCCTACATATCACTCACCTTTCACAACCTTTGTGAGCTTCTTATTCCCCTTTGATCAGCTGGTTATTTGAGCCCCACATCTGATCACCAATGGCTTTTGGAAGTAAACCCTAAAATATCTCCCGAGAATTTCAGCTACCCTGTTACCTTCCGTCTGCACTGGGGAACTGGAAGCTCCTGGAGGGCGGTGGCTTGTTTTATCATTTTTCGTTTTTTTTTTGCTTTTTTGCCTCCCCAGACCCCATCAACTTGGATATGGATATCCCTCCAGACCTTACTCTCCCAGGGTTTCCTGTTTGTTTTATCTTACGCGATTCTTCCTGACACGTTGTCTTCACTTGGGTGTCCTATTCACCACTACTGTTTAGGGAGAAGCTGACCGCCCTGACCGAGCGCTGTGTGATGGCGCATAGTGTAAGGCTCATGTGCCACGCCTCTGTCCCTGACGAGCTCCCCCGCTATGGAGGCATCAGGATGCCGCCAGCAGAAATGTGGTCGATGGCATTGCGGAGCGATATTAACAGTTACAAAGTGGGAAGAGAACAGACCGGGGAAAGGAGAAGGGGGGCTGCGTGTGAGCTGCGTGTGAGCAGGAGGGAGGGCATGCAGGCATGGGGGTTAGACGCAGAAGGAAATGTTAGGACAGGTCTAAGAGGAGGGACACTTATAAAAGGTTACCAGGGGACAAGCTAGACAACAACCAAAATGTCAAAGTGTAAAGAAAGATTAAGAACAAGAATGAGGAGCTGGTGAGACGGTTCGGCAGTTCGGGTCATGCTACTCCCGGAGTACCGTCCTCAGCACACGTGTCTGGTGGCTCACAACCATCTGTGACTCCGGCTCTCTGCCGGCATCAGTGGTCATCCTCATGTATCTGCACAAACTTCCACACACAGACCCTTAAAAGGGAAATAAGTTAGAAACAGTTGGATATGTATTTCTTCTTAGTTGAGATAAGTGTAGTGACACTCTCGGGCCTTGGTTGTTTTTGAATCCGCTCTGTAGGGGAAGAACAGACTGCTAGTGTAAATAGTTAGAACAAGTGAAACACGCTAGCCAGCCTGGCCTCCCTCACAAGGACAGTGTCTATTTAGGACTCAGCCTATGTGTGCTTGGCAGTGCTTTTGCAACCGAATGACACCCCTAGCTTGGGACCTAGCTTTGTGTGGTTTCTTAACCTTGAGGACCCTGCCTGCCAGTGTCCTGGGACTCTGATCTCCATGGGCCCTTCGTCCACCATAGGAGCCTGAGGTAGAAAAAGCTGAGAGGTAAGAAGAGGCTAGGAACTTTCTGGCTCTTGAGCTTGGAAAGCCATCTCTTTGTGCTGGCCAGCCAGTGTCTCATGTATTTATTGTTTAGTCAGTGGCTCACTGTGTAGCCCTGGCTAGCCCAGAAACCAGAGATCTATCTGCTTCTGCCTTCAGAGGTTAAAGGAGTGGAGAATTCCATATTCCTTACAGTCACTGTGTGCACAGACATCCAGCAGGCCGAGTGGGTGTTGACCACAGCTGATGGAGACAGACCAAAGCACCAGGAGCATCCTGATAGGCTCCTGGCAGGAGCTCAGAGAGCTTGAGGATTCTCAGTAAGGGAGGCCGCTAACTGGTCAGCAGCTCATAAGAAGTGCTCTTGTATTTCAAGATCAGCAGGAACATGGGTGCTCATGAGCTGTCCTTGTTGGCATGTGCTGGGATCAGCACGTAGACAGACTTACATGTAACTTCCATTGTGCTTCATGGTCATATACCTCTGTTCACAGTCTTGATTTCCTCCCCAGTACAAAATAGCTGAAGTCAGAATGTCTCCATGCTAAGGCTCACCATAACCATCTTCAGTTCCCCACTGGCTGACTCTAGTTTCTCATTCCCCTCAGATATATGCAAAAAATCTAGTGAACGCGGACCGCTGCGCGCTCTTCCAGGTGGACCACAAGAACAAGGAACTGTACTCGGACCTGTTTGACATTGGGGAGGAGAAGGAGGGGAAGCCCGTCTTCAAGAAGACCAAGGAGATCAGGTACAGCTAGAGCGACCTTCCTGGCTCCGATGCAGACATGCAGGTCTCCTGCCGCACCTCTCTGTGCCGATTCACAGGTGCGCTGACAACACTTGTCATACTGTGGTATCACTCCCACCAGGACCCGCCTCCTGAAGGTAGTGCTTCTGGGAATGACTTTGCAGCGCCAGCGAAACCGCACCTAGGAAGCGTTAGCGTCACTCCTGGAAACGCCGTCTTCTGGAGGCGGTCCTTTTGGAAATCATGTTGGAAAAACTTACTAGTGCTCCCAGGTAGGTAAAGGTCGCCCCAGTGGCAGCCAGCAGGCTCCTGTGTCTAGGAGCAGGGCGAATTTAACCGATGCAGTCCCTGCTCCTTCCCAACCCTTGAGGACTAAAGGCTCAGAGGCGAGGAAATTGGTGACTTGAACACCTTCAGGGCCTGGCTATGGGCTGAACCGACTACCCTTCTGCTGCATTTAGAAAGGAAAGCCCTCTTTGTTCCTAAGTGGCAGCTACTGTCATTTAAATGGACAAATGGCCCTTACTTGTTAGTGAAGTCTTGGTGCCTCAGTCTTGACACAACCTGGAACCTGCAAGGAGCACTAACAGGTAGAAGAGTTGAGTGTCGTGTGCACAAGTCAAGTCCCTTTCAACGTTAGACTCTTCTTGCTTTCTGTTCATTTGAATCTTCTAATCATCACTAGTGTGATCACACTCTCTAGTGAGACACTGCAACACTAATTAATACTTTTTCGTTTGGCTACTTTGTCGTGTTAGGAACTAATACCACGGGACAAAGTGAACAGCCACAGGCTGTTCGCACTCAGCCCTGTCATTTACAGCTGTTTCTAGGTTGACAGATCCCAGGCTACGTACTCATATAAGGCTGATGTGGGGGCACTGTGGGAGCATGTGGGGGTCTTTCATTTTGCTCCCTTATTGGTTTGGTTATATTCTGGATTTGTCAGTCTGATTATAGTCACCTGGTTAAACTGGCTTCTCTTGCTTAAGTTTGGGCTCACATGGCTGGTGCTGGTCTAATTGTGGAGACATTAGCTCCTTGTTACAAGCACAGGAACAGAAGTGAAGGGGACCAGGCTGTGTGGCTTGTGAGAACTAGTTGAGGATGGCCTCTACCACTTTGGCTTGTGCTCACTGTAGAGAAAGAGCCACCAAGAGCTCAAGGAAAGTCCCCATGCATATGCTCTCTAGAGCAAGTTAGAGAAGTGCATGTCATGAATAGACTCTGGCATGAATCATGGTGTCTACTTTGTGCTCCTTAAAGCATGAGAAAACCAGGACGCTAGTGAGTGACTTTGCACTTCATTCAGGGTTGGTCCTTTGGGGATATTTTCATTCTATCTTGGGTCAGTGCCTTTTCGAGTTTCTGCAAAATCTTAGTGTGAGTTGTCGATGTGTTTCTTAATTAACTAGATTTTGAAATAAACACATCTACGATTATAATATAGTAACACGAAAAACATTTGTCAATGTGACACTTTACTACAAAAGTATAACTAAGTACTATCAGTTCATATTTGTAGTCTGATTGTTTTTAAAGTGAGCACATTAGAGGCATGGAAACCCCTTTGTACTGTTCTGTGTAGTGCACGGGTTACAGACAACAAGTCTATAGAGCTGGGCCTAGGCTGTCTGTGCTCAAGGGAGTGAACCCAGCAGGGTGTGAGAAATCCA
Source organism: Rhynchomys soricoides (assembly GCA_019843965.1). Lineage (NCBI taxonomy): Eukaryota > Metazoa > Chordata > Mammalia > Rodentia > Muridae > Rhynchomys > Rhynchomys soricoides. The sequence goes on from JADRCH010000244.1 coordinate 1,190,828, forward strand.
CTACGAAGATGCACACACTGTAATTGAGGAGGGGATTCGCTGTATAGGAAGATTGTTAGATTGTTGTTGGTCCGTGCTAGGTGTCAACAGCAAAGTTTTCAATTTCAGTTTACGGTTACCCACAGTCTCAAATTATTATGCGTTACTTCTTAAGCCAATGAATGTTCCGAGTGATCACTGCAGGGTAATTTTCTGCTTTACTTTTACATATTTTATGAGATTATTTAGGATACATAAATGTAAAATTAATATGCATACTTAAAATAGAGGCTCAATTCACTATCTGATGCTAATGAAACACTTCAGAATTCTTTTATAACGGACTGTCTAATCACCACACCCCTCCCTTTTGTTTCTGCAGATTTTCCATCGAGAAAGGGATTGCTGGTCAAGTGGCAAGAACAGGGGAAGTCCTGAACATTCCTGATGCCTACGCCGACCCTCGCTTTAACAGGTGAGCAGAGAGCTCGGCCCTTGTCCTTTCTCCTTTGAGGTGCCACTAGGCTGAAGCCTCTCTGAAGGAGTCTTGGTTCACGATGTCCCGGTCTGTAATCAGTGGCCGGTGTCCTCAGATACTTGCAGAATGATGTTCTGAGGTTATTCATGGGTCAGCCTTCCCTGCTGGAGCTCCACAGGGTATGAAGTGTCAACTGACAGCTGTGGGCTTCTGGGGCTGTGACATCATGCTTTCATCACACCCAGCTCTGTCTCCATATGCCTACACAAGGATAAGGAATTGGGCTTTAGATTGTCACATCCGGTTTTGAACTAAGGTCCTGTCATTTACACACTATAAACGGAACTGAGGTCAGTTATTTGACTTCTCTGCGCCTTAGTTTCATCTTCTTTTAAATGGTAGGAGGCTGCCTACTTGTAATGGTTTCTTGGGACTACAGATAATTTTCCTAGGAGCTCTGGAAACCTTGCTGCACACAGAGTAGGGACCGAGGGAGCCGCATAGCTGGGATACCGCCAGAGTGTGGTCTTGAGATGGGGCATTAAGAATTTTTCGTTCATGGGAGATTCTGGAAAACTCGAAATCAAAGAATAAGTTTTATTCAGTTCTTTGAGGTTAGAAAGTCACAAGGTAGATGGTGAGGCTGTTAGAGCAATATTTCAGATATGCCATAACAATGTTTCGATGACACATACGACTTACTTTAAAGCCAGTACAGTCAGCTGGCAGCATTTCCTATAATTAATGATAGAGTGTCAGATAATATAAGACTCATATAGAAACATAGCTGTATTATATTAATATTTTGCCAACAAGTCGAGAATACTAATAACCTTATGTTTTCCCCCAAACAAGCGCTCTTGTCCTGAGACTGCCTAAAGAATGAAATTAATTGTCACCATTTAAAATCCTTATGTAAAATTTGTGAGTCAGACTATTGGGAAAATCAAAAAAAGCAGCCAACAGACTGAGAGATGACACTGACTGGCAAAGCTTATGATGTCACTGTCTTAATATCCAGGCTGTACGAGATAGCCTCATAAAGGGCAGAGCATGTAGGCTGCTTCACCAAGAAGGATGCATTTATGGCCACTCAACAACACATGGAGACTAAACAGGTCACCTTCTAGGCAAGCAACTGAGATCTTAAGATTGGCATCAGGGTGGAAAGGGCAAAGGTGGTGGCGTGAGTTGGGGCCCTCATGCTTTGCTGGTGGGAGTAGATGATGAGGCAGCCTCTTGGGAAAACATAGGTACTGTTTTGACCGTGAGCAATCCACCAGTCTGCCCTTCTCTTATGTATGCACTCCAAGGAAAGTGAAATCATTTGTCCAAAGACTCAGCTGCAAATCTCCCCAACAGCCTTTCTTGAAACAGCCAGTAACTAGCTACTAACAACCATTAAGTGGAGAGGGGATAAATGAAATGTTCTTTCGGTGGAGACTATGGCTCAGCAGCAAGGGCTGGATGGTTCATGAACAGCATGGATAAGCAAGAGAAGCCAGGCCTGGAGGACTGAAGCACAGCTCCCATGTTGGGTCTGTGCCTGATTCTGGGGAAATCAGTCTTGTCTTCAGAAACCACTTCTTCAGGTCAGGGATCAGCAAACCCCTCTGCTCTGAAGGACACCATGGTGAGGAGTTTTGTGTCATGAGCCCAGCACTCTGCTCTTGTAGAGCATCCACAGATGAAGGGTGCTGCACGGGTGGTAACTGTGGTTACTGATGCCTGCTCTAGATTTTAATGTAAATATTCTCACTTCAAATGCTTTAGCAAGTTACCAGTCACGTAATTCTAACCAAGTTCAAGGAAAGATACTGTCTACCAAACTTACTGATTTTCCCCCAGATTACCTACACTGGCCAGGAGCCTTCAGGAGAGACTGCCCTAGAAAACCACTGGAAACATGATCAAACAAGCCTGAATATTTGTGAAATGTTTTAATAAAACGCTTTCATTTTTACACCATCTTAAATCCCCAGTGCCACTCCAGCCATTGGTAACACACAAGCTACATAGCAACGGTGGGATTTAAGGCTAGATGTGTTGTCTCTGCCCACTGTACTTCCCCTCAGGTAACAGTACTGTCCCTTTCACTTCCACAGGGAGGTGGACCTGTACACGGGCTACACCACTAGGAACATTCTGTGCATGCCCATAGTGAGCCGAGGCAGCGTGATAGGTGTGGTGCAGATGGTGAACAAGATCAGCGGCAGTGCCTTCTCCAAGACGGACGAGAACAACTTCAAGATGTTTGCTGTCTTCTGCGCTCTGGCCTTGCACTGTGCTAATGTAAGAGTGCCTCTGGACTCAAGTGACTTTGAGCTCAGGCTGTTTTTCTTATTTTTTTCTTTTCTATTTCCTCTGTGAACTAGGAGCAGGGAAGTCCTGCTTGCATCTGCTTTAGGACATGTCTTACAGTGCCTGTAAAGAAAACTAACTCTCAAGAGTTTGAGTGTAGCTCAAGATGTGAGTTTGTTCCAAAGGAAATGTCCCTGTGCAGGTGAAATGGTAGCCCTGGGCTTATATCTCATGTCTTCTGGAAAAGGGACTTGTTGTTTGGTATTTGTCATAGGCGGTATATTAGGGAGTCTCTGCAGGGTGCAGACAGCAGCTCCTGTCTCCCCAGTGGCCAGGAAAGTTCTGCCTGTGAGGAAAATGTGTGTGTGTGTGTGTGTGTGTGTGTGTGTGTGTGTGTGTTCTGTTTAATGCCTGTTTGTGAACATCGTGAATGACACCATCTAGTCCTCTTGGGCCGCCTGAGGAATCAAACAGGGCTCAGTTGATACCTGAAATTTAGCATCTGTTTTCTCTGCTGCTCTATTTTAAATGGGTTAAACATATAGGGATTCATAAACTAATAATCCTGGAGTGATGTTGTGGTTCTGCAGTTAGGGAAATTTTTAGGACTCTGGGCAAAGTACCGCATTGTACACTAGTGGGAGTTGCTAGGGTGCCATGTTAGTAACTTAGATTATTTTGGGTGAATGGGGTTGAGTCTTTGAGCTTCCCATATCATCCATCCATGCTGATCTCCCAAAGCAGCAGGTCCTGCGTGCCTCCACAGCCCGGTACAGTTCACATCCTCTGCTCGAGGGCAGGGCTATCTTGCCTTCAGGGGCATGAGGGAAATACACCAGAGTGGCTGCAAGTTCTCTGTGTGATTCATTTTTATCTTACTGCTGACATGTTTCTCCTCACTTATAAGCTTATATAAAATAATCATGTCACTTTGGAAGTTTTCTTCAACTCTGAAAATGCAAGAGAAGCCCATCTCTTCTCCCCCCTTGGCCCGACTAGGATTGGACTGTGGTGAGGACTTTGCTGGCTTTGTAAAAAACCATGGACCATATTAGAAAGAAGAGCACTACTTGTGGATGCCCTTCAAAGCATCCCCCATAAACCAAATGGAGAGGATATAGCTTGCAAAGATGTTGTCAGCAGAGCCCCCCTCTCTGTGCTCCTCAGAGCCCTGCTCTGTGCAGCTGTAGAAGGGAAGACCTACGGCCTAGGGTGGGTATCTGTCTCGAGCTCTCCTGATACCCTCTAAGCAAGTCAGCCTTGCTGTGTTGAACATGTTTTCAGTAGGAAAGACATCTTGATGCGTGACTGCCCCAAGCAGGTAACTGGACAAGGTCAGCTCCCTTCTTCCCTTGAAAACTTCAGTTCTTCCTGAAGAATGTTCATGTTTACTAAGATCATATAGATATGAAAAAGCTTTCTGCAGATAAAATGGCCTCCACTCGCTGGCTGTCACTGAGTCAAGACGCATGTGATCCTGGGAACACAGAATAGTTTTGCCCTTGAACAAAGATCCCTTAGGCCCACAGCTGTCTCTAAGCTGGGTGCGTAGTCTGTGGTCAGGCTCTGTGGTCCTGTTGGTTTATGGTGCCTGTACCTTAGGAGAGGCAGGACACAAGGACCAGAGTAACACTCAGAATGGCCTTATCTTATTTAGGTTACCTTTGGACATATCAGATGGCATCCTGCTGATGGAATTAAAGAACATGTCTGGCCGGAAGTACCTACATTTCATTTATCAAGTTAACTGATAACTAAAAGCACTTTTAATGGAAAATAGCCATTTAGAAATGCTAGAGGTCTTTAGTCTATTCTTCTGAGCCTGAGATTCCTCAGCAGGCAAGTGGTTATGACAGTCTCCCCAGGGATTGGCATTAGGACTATAGGTGATAATGTCTGGGTTCTTAAGTCTTTAGCAGATGCAGTCTGCCCCCATTGCTTTGGATTCCAGTCATCTCCGATCCAGTATCCTATCACTGCAGTCAGTTTTAGGAAGTCCAAATTTGTTGTTTAACAGGCAGCTGAATGGTCTGCACAGGCTAAACTGCCTTTCATTCAGATAGAGGCTCGGTTCCAGGATTTCCTGGAAAAAAATGAAGACAGAGATTGCAGAGGGACCATTGAAACTAATTCAGAGACAAACTGTACATTCCCAGGAGAGAAATCACCAATTCTCACTTTATTTAGGCTTCGGCTGGGGGAAGAGTTTGGAGAAAATTCTTACACGTGCCCCACTCAGTTTGAGAAGGAGAGGGACTCGTTCTGGTGCTGCATACAGAGTGTACAGGAGCCTGTCTTCAAGAAGGATATTTCAGATCTCCAGGCTGGGGGCAAAGAACAGGGAGATATCCCATTCATTGACTTTGTGCTTTTGGAGGGAGTGGCATGCTGAGCTGATAGTCACCTGAGACCAATACAGAATGTTAAAAGACCCGGGCTGTCACCAGCCCCTTTACAATTGGTCACTACAGTGTCCTCAGTTCACAGATGGGGACCTGGGTAAAGAGAATTAAGGAACCCATCTACATGCCTGCAGTTTGTTATTAGCAAAGAGATCCAACTCAGGGCAATGACTAGAGTCCACAGTCTTGAGAATTGTTCCACCCTGAAGTAGCTCAGTGTCTACTGTGAACATTAAAGACAAGGTGCCTTTTAATCGCCCCATCCGTGAGAGTGTCACAGGACTGTCATGAGGATTTGGTATATAGATTGGCACCTCAGGACAACCCCCAACCAAATATTTCATTCTACCAAGAAGCCGGGTTCCATTTTATAAAGTATAAAAGGTGTACTTTTCCTTTACCAGGGAGGGAGGCCATCCCTCACCTTCCCAGGTTGTCTTCACACTGAGATTCTGAGGACCCTCACCTTTCCATGTCCTAAGACCCGAGACCGATAGGTCATCTGAGCAGACTTCAGTGCCAGACTGACAGCAGCCACTTCTCCTAAAAGTTCCTCCTGCCAACACAGTTATCGCATGTGGTTAAATGCTAAAGAGCTTAAGACATATAACCTTCTGTCTTCCTGAGTCTGCAGTGAGCTCCTAGACTATATTATTTTCTAATGTTCATATCAAAGGTTATTTGTCAAATGAGAAATGTCAAACATGTCCAAAACAAATGTAGTTTTTGCATGAAATTAAGCTAATTTGTGTAGTAATTAATTTTAGAGTAAGCACAGCATCAAATGAAGAAAAATACATGAATAAAAATTTAAACAGAATGATATGCTTTAATATATTTACATTATAATTTTATAAATGAAAAAGATGAGAAAAACCTTCAACCAGATGGCTGACTACTATCTTGTAAAAGACAGCGATTGACAGATATAGGAGTTTGGGGATTGGATGATGTCACACTCAAGGATTGGATGATGTCATGTGTAAAGGACCAATGTTATCCATAACTACTGAGCTGTGCCCTTTAGATCAAGTGCAGCTACTTTTACTTGTCCCTTAATCATAGAATCAGGCTAGGCTACGGGGCATGCTGAACTGCACTGAATATTGAGAATCCCAGGGACAGCTGGCCTTCATGCTAGGGCAGAAAGCCAGGAGGAGGCCAGGAAGGTTTGGGACTGTATAAGAGAAGTGTCTGCTAGAGTTTTCAGGTGAACGATGTTGAGGGAGCACCATGCTGTGCTCTTCGGTTGTGGAGGAGATCGAATAAGGCTCACACATCCTGTCCTGTCCAGGGTGGCAAATGTCCCGTGACAGGTGGCCTTCTCCATCTAGGAAGAGGCAATGGCTGTGTGTAGCATTCGACGTTTGCAAGCTCCTCCTCAGGCTGTTAGTGAGGCAGCTTTCACGTGTGTCCCCATTCCCACTGACTGTGGGTTTGTGGTTTGTGGACAGCGCCTGGATCCTTTGTTGACTTCTTACAGTATTTACACATTTCCTTCCACAGAAAGACATCTTTCAAATCTGCTGCCCTCTCTCCTGACAAATGAGTCAATATTTTGACATTTAGAAGATAATACTTAAAGGAATGGGCAACATTTCAGAAGTTTCCGGTGCTACAAACAATGAATGAGAAAACAGTCATTCCAAAGAAAGCCGCATGCAACCTTAGGCAGAACGCTTTGAAATAGACACCTGATGGGCCAGCCCCTCTCTCTTGTGATCTTTTCTTGTTCTGTACATTTGGTTTTGACTGTACTGCATTGTGGACAGCTTTTTCCCTGGCTCTGTCCATTTACTGTTTCGTGATCATCACATACCTGGATAGACATCCTATTCTCTAGATTTGAGAATTTTTCTTTGGCAATTTTACTGAAAATATTTTCTGTACCTTGGCATGGAATTCTTCTTCACCTATGTCTATAATCTATACGTTTGATCCATGGTGTCCCACGTGTCTCCCATGCCCCATTTTGTGTTCTACTTACTATTTTCTATGACTGAATGTCTCAGTCTGCACACAAACTGTGCTGTCAGTGAGGCTTCCACTAAGCTTCTGATTTGCTTTATTGAATGTTTCCTTTCCAGCCTCACCTCATTCCTGCCTTCTGCAGTATTTCTCTCTCTTTCTATTGATTCTAATTTTACATCCTGATTGATTTACTTATTCCGCTCAGCCATTTGTTTGTGTTCCCCCTGAACTCATTTGGGGACTCATTCCTGTCCCTCTTTAGATGTATGTAGACAATTATGTTCTCATTGATTCTCTGAATATACAATTGTTCTTCTGGATTCCTTGCAATTTATTCTAAGTAGCTTTCACTGGGGGACATTACAATGGAGTTGGTATCGTGGGGAGTGGGCAGATATATTGTCTTGTTTTTTTCTGTTATATTATGCATTATGAATTGAGTATCTGGAGTTGGTCAGTTACATCTTTGGCTGTATTGCTGGCCCATTTGAATGGACATTTGGGTCTAAGTTTGGTTTTGCTGTATATTAGTTGGTTTAGAATCAGAGCTCAGTGAGGGAACAGTCAGAGCTGGTTTGTGGTTAGCATAGCTTGGGTGACCCTAGTCAGGCTAGCTGTCTTATATGCAGGAAGATCACAGGTTACTTGGACAGGTGCCTTGGCTATCTAAGTTCCCTTGGGTCATAGCAGGAGCTTCAGGGTGGTTAAGAACCTGGAGTTGTGGGTATGTGGCCTCAGACAGTGCTGCTGAGGCCAGTCTGGGCCTAGGGAGAGGGTGCTGGGGTCATGTGTGTATCTAACACAGGTGCTAACACAGATGGTATTCTCCGTGGTAGTCTGGGGGTGGGAAGACACTGCTTTATGTAAACATACAGTAGAAAATGACAGAAGTGCATTCAGACCATTTCAGAAATTGTTGATAAATCTGTACTAAGCACAAGCCAAAAGTAATTGAATGATTTTATATATATATATATATATATGTATATATATATGTATATATGAATATGAATGAAAGCGGTCAGCAGCAACTTAAACAGCAGTATCTATACAACAACATAAGCCAAACTATGCTAAATGATAGTTACATACAGAAGAGTGATGATTCAAATACTGTCACTGTGTTTCTCTAAAAGCAATTGTGCTGTCATGCACAGAGCAAAGTATGTTCTATGTGTGTTTGGAACCATGGCTATAGCAAAGATGTGAGATACTTTACAGGCAAACTTGTTAACAAACACCCCAGATTTGTGATGCATTTGAATAGTAATGAATTTTTCATTGCCATGTGTTATAACAACTTATTGCATGTTACACAGCTGTGGATCACAACCCACAGTTGACAAAGCTGTGGTCTAGCCGAGATTGCTAAGAATGGTGGTGAATAGTTTCAAGAGGTGACATAAAGGACATCTTAATTCTTGATGCATCTCATCTTCATTCGTATTATTACATAGAGCTTGTACATATCTATGTACATGTAATCTTGTATATAGAAAGCAAGCTGCCCTGTATTGATGTTACAGCAATGTGTGAACTATTGAAGAAACTATTAATGACATACATTAATTCTTGTGAAGGGCTCATTTTTCCCCTATAAGTTCTCTTCAAATTAATCTCATATAGTTATTAATTCACACATGTAAATATTGGTCTCTTCTCTGGCTACATTGCTTTTTAAATTTTATCTCTCTCATATATATTATATATATTTATTATTTATATTTTATATTATATATTTATATTATTTATAAAACCATTTTATATGTGTACAAGTACATGGTCTTACAAATTCAGTAGGGCAGGAAAATGTGTCCGTTTATTTTCAAGAAGCTCCCTCTCAGCCCCTCCCACAAGATGAGGTGTCTGACCTCCTGAGCAAGCACACATCACTAGCTGCATGCTAAGCCCTTAGTCGTCCATTCATGTAGGCATCTATTCATTTACCCACTCCACGGACACAATATGTTCATAATACAAATCTGTTACACATTTGGATTCATTGATCTAATGCTGGAAAAACCCCAAACTCACTTAAGAATATAACAACAACAACAACAACACCACCAACAACACCAACAACAACACAATTAAACCAGGGAGAGAAACTAACTCCTTCCAAGGAAGTTAGTTTGATATTCTGATGACATGTAATTATTGAAGTGTCTGTTTTAACAAATACAGAAGTGTGGTACACCTTATTTTATTTAAAATTGTTAACTCGTTCATTTACTGATAATGCATATGCATTTTATTTTCAGTGCTTGTATTACTGAAGTGAAAATCTACTATAAGACGTTATAGAAAAGACAGTGATTTTTCTCCCTGAGGTGGTGTGTGGTAAGAAAATACTTATTAGGGAAGATGTAAGTCATTTGAATACTGCCCCCACAGCCCAGGTTGTCTGTCTACACAGCTCCAGTGTGTCTAGACCGTGAGCAGCAGCGAGTCTCGAAAACCTCAACCATAGCTTCCATCCTGAGTCTGAAGTCCCGACGCCAGAGTACGGTTCTAACCAGTCCCCTGTTCCTGTTCCTTGTGCCTTGCAGATGTACCACAGGATCCGCCACTCAGAGTGCATCTACAGGGTTACCATGGAGAAGCTGTCTTACCACAGCATCTGCACCTCTGAGGAGTGGCAAGGCCTCATGCACTTCAACCTGCCAGCACGCATCTGCCGGGAGATCGAGCTGTGAGCTTCTCATGTTGTTTTCTCGGAACGAAAGCAAAAACGGATTGTGGAGTGAGAGCCACGGTCACCGTGGACCTGTCACGTGTGGTTTCATGTGTCGCTCCTTCTGGTATCCTCAAATAAGAAAATCTGAAATGCAAACCCAGTGTGGCGGCTCAGGCCTGCCATGGCAGTGCCCGGAGACTGAGGCAGTGGGATCGAGAGTTAAAGGCCAGTCTGGGTGTATAGTGAGTCCCTGTCTTAAACAATGGCAACAAAATCTGAGCTAAATTTGAAACCAGTAACCTAAATACTGTCCTTTACTATTGTTCTATCTCATATTCAAAATGGCATTTAATGTCACATACAGATCTAAATTTCCAAGTTATATTTAAAAAAATTAGTAATTATTTGTTCCATTTCTCTACTCCTATTCCCAATGCTTGGACAATATAGTTAAGAGAGGCCAGGCCTGTGGTGACTGTGTGCCTACGGCAGCCACCCTGTTCCACGCTGGCATTTGTCTTATCATTGAAAATACACTCCTTCACCACACCAGTCATTGTGGTTGGGGGTTAGTACCTAGCACGATAACTTTAGGTATTACACTTCCTGAGTCTCTGTTTCAGCATAGCCGCAAGACTGCTGCTGATAAGGTCCCCCTGGACCGTGTGTTACATATGCACTGGTGACACTGATGGCAGCCTTTTAAATAGATTCCTGCAGGAACCCTTCCACTCAGGTGTTGCAGGGAAGGCAGAGGCGGGGCTAGACCACCCATGTCTTCTCCTTAGATGTTAGAACCGGCTGCTGTGCTCATCCCAATTGCACCCAGTGATCCACTACTCTCCTCTGATTTCAGATTCCACTTTGACATTGGTCCTTTCGAGAACATGTGGCCTGGGATCTTTGTGTACATGATCCATCGGTCTTGTGGGACATCCTGGTATGAACAACCTGTGGGATTCCTTTTGAATGGGGGAGGGGGAGGAACCTCCTTTGCTCTCGTTCCCCTGACCAGGTTCTTTGTATAACTGTGGTCAAATATGACATTTTAATAAACATTTAAATAAAAACTGACTGAGCTTGTTGGACAAACATGCACCTTTTCCAAATGCTCCAGAGACTGTTGTCTTCCTGGTCCCTTTGGCTGTAGCCACAGCAGCCTCATGCCTAGGTTTTCTCCTGGAAATGGGGATCTATATGTAACTGAAATGCTAGCATTTCTCACTAACGTGTCACACATTCCAAATGGCATTTAATGTTGTTTAGGCTGTGCAGCGTAGGAGGCAGGATCCACACTGAAAGCATGGCATTTGGATAGTGCACATGCCCGGAGCATCCACTCAGAGGAGAAGTCTTTTAGGGAGTATGACAGGAACCACAGGCTGTCACCCTCTCCATCTGCCCTGTCCTACATGGCTTTGTGACTTTATTTATATGTGATGGTTTCTGTCTCACTCACACATTGAAAATGCACAGATGTATCTGCTCACTTTCCAGATGTTAATGTTTTGCACTAACCCTCGTCCTCCTGTCTCCATGCCTGCAGAGCCTGTTAGTTTTTCTGGAATGACACTGTCCATCTTCTTGAGCCTTGTGTCTTCTCTGCTTTTATCAGTTACAAGTGCAGGACCAGCCACTCTGGTTGTTTAACAGACAGTTGAGGGTTTGGTCAGAAGTCATAAGAGGCCAGGCTTTGTGACATTGACAGGATTTTTGTTTTTCTTCTGTTTTTGTTTTAATTTATTTGTTTATCTGAGTACACTGTAGCTGTCGTCAGACACACCAGAAGAGGGCATTGGATCCCATTACAGATGGTTGTGAGCCACCATGTGGTTGCTGGGAATTGAACGCAGGACCTCTGGAAGAGCAGTCAGTGCTCTTAACCACTGAGCCATCTCTCCAGCCTCTGACATTGAAAGTTTTTCATGAGGAGAACACAAGCTGTATATATTCAAAGTTTTAAGAAATCCCAGTCTTTCAATCTGCCTTAAATATATTTTGAGAGAGGGTCGGGTCTCAATTAAGAAAAAAATATAATGACCCAGTGTCAGGATGTACGACAGTATTTGTGTCCTCCTCCTTCACGTACTATGTGAGGATTTGGGTGTGGCTGTTGCAGCATGCAACATGAGGGTACCTTAGCACCTTAGATTCCCTCTAGAAGCAGATGCAGAGACGACTGTTGTAATCTGTGCTCAGCATTCATAGATCTGAATAGGCCTCTTAGAAGTTTTTAGCTGAGAACGCCCTTGGCCAGGAGGATGCCATATGTGACCTTCTGAGCCCTCTGGAGCGTAGGAAGAGCTTTTAAATGCAAGAAACTCATGGAGGGTGAGCAGAGTGGACTGCATGCTGACCTGCAGAGTGGAGCTATCAGAGTTAGGCTTGCTTTTCTTGCTGCTTTCTGGCTATAGAAAGAGCAACAAGTAGGGGTGACTTATGGTTGGCCAGGAGGGAACTCACAGGTGTGTGATGGGGCCCACAGGTGTGTGAGGGAGCCCACAGGTGTGTGAGGGGGCCCACAGGTGTGTAAGGGAGCCCACAGGTGTGTGAGGGAACCCACAGGTGTGTGAGGGAGCCTACAGGTGTGTGAGGGAGCCTACAGGTG
>JADRCH010000244.1:1203253-1217452 GCA_019843965.1 Rhynchomys soricoides
GTGTGAGGGAGCCTACAGGTGTGTGAGGGAGCCTACCCATGTGTGAGGGAGCCTACAGGTTTATGAGGGAGCACACAGGTGTGTGAGGGAGCCTATAGGTATGTGAGGGAGCACACAGGTGTGTGAGGGAGCCTGTAGGTGTGTGATGGGGCCCACAGGTATTTGAGGGAGCCTACAGGTGTGTGAGGGCATCCATAGGTGTGTGAGGGGGCCCACAGGTGTGTGAGGGAGCCCACAGGTGTGTGATGGGGCCCACAGGTGTGTGAAGGAACCCACAGGTGTGTGAGGGAGCCTACAGGTGTGTGAGGGAGCCTATAGGTGTGTGAGGGAGCCTATAGGTGTGTGAGGGAGCCTATAGGTGTGTGAGGGAGCCCACAGGTGTGTGAAGGAACCCACAGGTGTGTGAAGGAACCCACAGGTGTGTGAGGGAGCCTACAGGTGTGTGAGGGCATCTACAGGTGTGTGAGGGGGCCCACAGATGTGTGAGAGAGCCCACAGGAGTGTGAGGGAGTCTATAGGTGTGTGAGGGAACAGACAGTGAACACCTCAGCTAGAGGCTCTCCTGAAATGCATCCTGCCATGCTGGCCTTGTCATACAGTCTCTTCTTCTCCACACAGTTTTGATCTTGAAAAATTGTGCCGTTTTATCATGTCTGTCAAGAAGAACTATCGGCGGGTTCCTTACCACAACTGGAAGCATGCAGTCACAGTGGCACACTGCATGTACGCTATACTTCAAAACAACAATGGCCTCTTCACAGACCTCGAGGTAGGTGTGCATATCACCCACCAGCCAACCTCAGTGCTGCAACGCCCCTGTCAAAGTGCATTTATTACATGGATTTAGCACGAGTACCCAGACACATATTATACTTTATTGGAAATGTTGATCTAGAAACTTCACCTGTACCCAAATACCCCCCAAAGGGAGTAAGTGTGTGTGTGTGTGTGTGTGTGTGTGTGTGTGTGTGTATTGTCCTTTCTTCCTTATTAAAGCTGACAGGTCCTGCATATATTTAACAGGGTGAATTTTTCTTCTTTATTTCTTTTACTTTCTTTTTCTTTCTTTTTCATTTTTCAAGGCAGGGCTTTTACGTGTAAACCTGGCCATCGTGAAACTCATCTTGTTGACTAGGTTGGCCTCTAACTTAGAGTTCAACTCACCCCTGCCTCCCTAGTGCTAGGATTAAAGGCATATGCCACCACTGCCTGGCTAGGATGATTTTTTTCCTTGACCATATGCCCTGAATGTAGATTTTGTGGATGATTTGAGAACACTGAGCAGTCCATTTCATTAAGACATTAGTGCCTTGGTCTCCTCCAGAACAGGGGAATAGGCTTTGAGGTGCACAGCTGGGGGGGGGGGTGTACCTCATCCCCAGAGCTGACACCAACCTGAAATACGTCACAGTCTCAGAGTCACAGGGTTGGAGCCTTCTCATCCATTCAGCCAGCACAGCACACTCCCAGCCAAGTGCTGAGCGCTGGGAACTAGTGTCTTGAGTACCAGTGATGCTGAGCCCACTAGGAACCAGACCTAAGCTCGTCCCTCTGAGCTCCTGGCCTAGTAGGACCACTAACACCACAAACCCAGGCCTCCTTTCTTCGTGAAAGTATCACACGTCTGCCTACCAAGGTCAGCCACTGTCACCTCTAGCATAAGTTCACATTTAAAGTAGATCTTCTCAGTCCTCTTGTCACCCCGAAAGACCAAATTCAGAGTTGGAACAGAAATCATGGAAGGTGGATTCTGCAAGTGGAAAAAAAAATATACCACCTCAGACACAGTAAAAAGTGGGGCTGGAAAGGTGGCCCAGCAGGTAAGAGAGTTCTTACTGGGCAAGCCCGAGGGCCTGAATCCAGATCCCAACACCCACACAAGCTGGGCATGGCCATGCACAGTTTAACCCCAGCACTGTGGGAGACAGAGACAGTAGGATCCATAAGGCTTCCTGGCCACCAGCCTAGTTCCAGTGAGAGATATGCATCAAAAGAATAAATCAGAAAGTAATAAAGCAGGGTATCCAGTGTCCTTCCCAGGACACATAGACATGCCAACCAGGATGTACACACAAGGATTATGTACCTCCATGCAATATACCCTTATCAGATACCCCCACACCCCCACACACATATATTACAGTCGCACAGACAGTCATGCGAAGATGCAAACTATAGTCTTTTTTTTTTCTGATTTGTTTTCTGAAATAAGCTTTAGTTGTAGCAGAATTTAATATATTATTTAGTATTTCCTTCAAAAGATTCAAATGAAATATGCACTTTTTGTTCACATGAACATTTCCTATTCTATTGAAATTTGTATTTTTTCTGTTCGGGGAACCTTCTGACATTTTCTTTTTTCTGTGTAACCCCATTTGCAGATCACAGCTCATCACAGCTCTTTCCTTGGCTTGCTATGGGGAGCCTTTCTGTTAATCCTCCCTCCTCAGACTCCTTAAAGTTGGACTTGTGATCGATCGATCGATGGCTCAGGGCTTTTGCCTTCCTCCCTTCTTACAGAGCCTTGGTGACCTCTGCCATTTCTCTTCTTCACTCAAGGCTAGTTTGAGATGCCACCAGCTGCCTACTCAGTTTCCACCTTGCCCACCACTTGAGTTTCACCACCCTTGCCCTGAGACCCTGACCATCCACTGCCTTGTGCCACCTGTAGGATTTCCCACAGCTGCTGTTGCTGTCCTTCAAAAGGACCATGTTTGACCTCTCTCACCTTGCTTTCCGGTCAGTCAGGAGAGCCCCCTGGTGTGCCGGAAACCGCATCCAGACTTTGCTCTTACCTCTTAACACTTCCGTGGCTGTCTTGCCCTCACCCTCTGGTTGCCTTTCCTCCATTTTTGCAAACCTCAGCGGTGTCCCAACGCCCTCCTGGTGAATTCCGTACACATCACCAGTCGGTTTCCTGGAACGGTCAGTTAGCTGCAGACACTGCTGTCCTGGAGTCCCTTCACGCTGCCCCTTGTCATTTGGAATATGAGGTCTGCCTGAGGACCCTGGGTCCTGCCCTAGGTCCCCAGCACTCCGATGACCTAGCTCAGGCACATTTTTCTACCATAGCTCTCCCAAACACCATGGTGCTTTCATCCTTCTCACAAGTCCCTGTTGGTGTCTGGCTCTTGCTGGGCCTGGCCCAGACCGATCTCTATCACAGGGCGGACTCTCTTGGGCTTCCTGGCGTTTTTCTTGTTATCCCAATGCAGCATGCTCTTTTCACCTGTCTTACCTTTGCGTGTTGTGTGCATTGGCTGAGAATAGCAGTGGCCTTGTTAGAACAGGCAGCACCCAAGCTTGCCTGCTGTGTGAACAGCCGTGCTTGTCCACAGTGCCTTGGTGGTATTCCAAAAAGGCTTATAATTTCAAAGATAACGAAGAGTTTAGATATCTTCACGGCAGAAACGACTGTGGTATGAATGAATTTAAGCCGTGAGTCTCCAGGGGATACCTTACTCAGTTGTAACCATCTCTCCGTTTCTCATGCCTCTCCAAGCGCAAAGGCCTGCTCATTGCATGTCTGTGCCATGACCTGGACCACAGGGGCTTCAGTAACAGCTACCTGCAGAAATTCGACCACCCTCTGGCGGCGTTGTACTCCACCTCCACCATGGAGCAGCACCACTTCTCCCAGACTGTGTCCATCCTTCAGGTGAGCCTGCCCAGCTGCCACGCGCACTCCTCGTCCCTGGGCGGAGAGGATTCCCATGAGGTGGTACTGCTCTGAGGAGAGAGAAGGAGGGCGTCCCAGCTTGCTCTGCAGGCAGCAGCTGAAGTCTTCTGTGCCGTCTTAGGTTTACAGCCACCATGGCAAGTGGTTCTTAAGATCCCACATGATTTTCTCTATGTCCTGTAGCCAGTGCTCGGTGTCTTCAGCAACAGGGTCTTTACAGGCTAGTCATGTGGGTGACCAACAGTGCTGGTAGTCATTTTGGAGACCTCTGAGGTTACCCTGACCAAAGTAATTGCTGGGGAAGTGAGCCGACATCTGGTCATGTGGTTTTGATTTGTAGCCCATGGCTTCTGGGAGTGGCATTGTCTACCCATGCAGAATGCCCCATTTGAACTCTTGTTAAAAGTTCTATTTTGAAGTTAGCTTACTAATTATTCAGTTTCCATAAAGCTTAGGCTAGCCCACATATTACCCTTCCTCTCCTTCCTCCCCCATCCCCCGGCTTCCTCCCCCTTCCCACCCCAGGCTCCCCCTCCCCCAGCCTCCACACCCCAGGCTCCCCCTCTCTTCCCCTCCCCCCTCTCCTTTCGTCCCTGACTTATATCTTTAATTGTATTGTTAAATACTAGGTTTCCATATGACTTTTTCATATGTCTTAGTCACTGTTCTACTGCTGGGAAGAGGCTCCATGACCAGTGCGATTCTTATAAAGGACATCATTTAACTGGGTCTGGCTTACAGGTTCAGAGGGTCAGTCCGTTATCATCAAGGCAGGAAACATGGTAGCATCCAGGCAGGCGTGATGCTAGAGGAACTGAGAGTTCTGCATCTGGAGCTGTGGGGGGGTGGGGTGGGGGTGGGGTAGAGACACACAGTGAGAGACAGACATTGGGCCTAGCTTCTGAGACCCCCAAAGCCCATCCCCAGTGACACAGTTATAACTAGGCCACGTACTCCAACAGGGTCACACCTCCCAGTAGTGACACTTCCTATGAGCCCATGGGGGCTACCACCATACTTAACTTTGGGCTGTCCCCCACACTTCTGTGCCCCCAGCACCCCACCTCTTCACTTTCACCTTCCACGAATATATCTTTTCCCAGTGGCCTCTTTCTAGTCTCCTGGCTTCCACTCAATACCCAAGTCTTTTGCCAATGGCTTCAGCCTACTGTAGGGTCACAGTGTCTGCTATCCACCTGTAAACCCAAACTCTACCCTCTGCTGAAGCAAGGCTCTCCTGTGTGTCGGCTCTATGTGGGCATTCCTTCTCTTGTAATATTATTTCATGGTACCCCCACATAGCTTGGAGGCACCGCCTTGTACCCCTTAGGTATCCCTGTGTTCCTCTGTGCCGATGCCTTTTGGGTTTCTTTCTCGCCCCTTGAGATTTTCTCTTCCAATTGTATATTGCTGCACTGTGTCTAATGTGCCTGCTTCCCCCTGAGCTACAGGAAGGTAGATTACTATTCACAGTGTGACCTGAAGTGGTTGAGGATACAGACGCCCTTCTAAGGGTGAGTTTCAGTAGAGTATGAAACTTACTGCAGTTAACTGGCCTAAGAGAAAAACCTGCCGGAAACTTCACAAGTTCATAGCATTAACCCCATCACCATAAACACACACACAAATAAGGTAAAGTCACTTTGGTATCCTCTGGGTAAAATGGCCCACGTAAGTGGTAGCTCCATCATTACAACAAAATGGCCCTCGTGTTTCCCTTTAACCATGGCACTCAGCATTGTTATCCACACCGTTTCAAATAGCTGGAGATGCCTTGAAACCTGGGTGCGGGTTCTATTGGTGGTTTTCCTCTGGTCTTTCTGTAGCTGGAAGGGCACAATATCTTCTCCACCCTGAGCTCCAGCGAGTACGAGCAGGTGCTGGAGATCATCCGCAAAGCCATCATCGCCACCGACCTCGCCCTCTACTTTGGGAACAGGAAGCAGTTGGAGGAGATGTACCAGACAGGGTCGCTGAACCTCCACAACCAGTCCCATCGGTAAGAATGACTTGGCAAAGGCCAAGAGTCCAATGCGTCAATTGAGAACTGTAACTTGGTGTGTGCGCATGCTCAGTGGAGGGAACCGGAAGGATGTGCCTTTGCTTGCGTGCGTTTGGTGCTGGCTCCACCATTTCTCCCAAGGATGGTGTGCATGGTGGATTCAGATTCATGTCCGATGTGTTATGAGCCACTCACCTGGTTGGTGGATGGTCCTCAGGTGGCTGCCAGAGCGGTCACTGCTGTGGTTATCTCTATCTGGCCCGTCTCTCTTCAGTGGGGCCATCTTTAACCTCAGGTGCATGGACTTTGTGGGTCAATCCCTGTCTCCAGATCCCATTTGGGATCCATCCGGATCTGATCTTCATATTTCTCAAGGATAGTCTCTGCTTTCGGGTTCTTAGGAGACAGTCACTTAGGTGCCCAGATGGAAAGCAAATTTGTATAACTCTTAGGAGCAAATAGCATCCTCAGAAAGATGTGGGTACCTCAGCTCAGCGCCGGCTGTGTGAGCAGCTTCCCTTCACACCAGTGCGTGTCCACATTCTGCAAGGCATGAAACTTCCAGTGTGTGGAACCATCTTCCTGAAGGACAGTAGGGGCCATTTTACTTTCTCACACAGCAAGGCCCACCCAGGACTATATGAGTCTGTGTTGACAAAGCTCCCAAGGGGCCATTGGTACCTCTAGTTCCTCCTTCTCTGCCCCCCTGAAGTTGACAGGGCAAGTGTGTCAGTCACCTCAGCTTATGATGTGTGCAGCTCTCACACTTCAGACCTTGTGCAGGAACCGGTGTGTTTATAGTCTCTTTATGGCACCTACAGGAGGGATTTTCCACCCTCATGAAGTACACTTGGTTTCAGAAACCCATGCTTCTACTTTTGTTTGGATGTATCCAGTTATTTTTTACCAAATAGTCCCAATAATTTACCTTACTAAAACTTAGACATCAAATTAAGAAGTTGTTTTTCATGCTTAATGCATATGGGCCTCTGTTGCAATGGACACATGGTGTAAATTAGCTGTGACTAATTTGTGTTAGTTAAAAGTTTTAAAGGTAATGCCTATTTGTCTTAACAAACTGCAGAGTGGAGAAATACGCAGAGGAAAGAGAGGGACATGCTTGCTTCTGCACTCGGATGTGGTCTGCTCGCTACGATACATCCCGTGCACTTTGTTTCTCTAGAGGTGTGCACAGCGTGCCTGTAGGGTACACATAGCCATGTACCTTTTCCTCAAAATGTGCTTATACCAGAAGAATTCATTTTTTAATAAACACAGTGTAGCATAGATAGTTGAAAAGGTTTGGGAGCCTTCTCCAGATCAATAGTAAGGGTTTCTAGATTCTTTTCATTATTTGCAATGATGCAATACATTTTGGCCATGCAGTCTTCCCTATAGATCCTTGAAAGTATATATAACATTTAGCTGGAGAGATGGCTTAGTGGCTAAGAGCACCGGCTGCTTTTGCAGAAGACCTGACTTTTATTCCCAGCACCTACATGTCAGCTGGCATCCAGGGGATCTGATATCTTCTTCTGGCCTCTGCAGATACAAGAAATGCACATGGTGCACAGACATACATGCAGACAAAACACTCATACATATTAATTAAACAGTTTAAGTATATTTAATATATGGCATACATTGCTAAAAATATACATGTATTAAGTTTCAACAAATACCCTAGGAATGGACACTTTATGTAACATGAGGGCGAGCGAGGCTGCTCCGTGCACTTCTGTCGGCTGCACAGAGGACTCTCACACTTGCTGATTGCTTTGTTGTCATGCACAAAGCTCACTTATCAAGCCTCACAGCAGTGCAAAGACTTTATACATTTTTGTGTATTTTATAGTTCAATTTTTATACTTGGCTCCGAACTCTTATATTAATAGGATCACATTTTCTGTTTCTTCTTGATGCATCAAATCATTATCACTTAATGACTCATTAAATTTCCCCACCGAGTGGAATGGATTAAGGGTTTTGCAGCCCGGGACGTCTCCTTAAGCATTTATGTAACCATCTGGCCCTTCTATACAGTTCCTCTGTCGTGACCTTTGTCATAATGCTGCAGTTCATCTTAGATTCTTAGTAATATAATCTTTACCTAGCATTTATGTGTTGATTTATTTAGAAATCCTGTAGGAAACCATCACTTAGTAACTTTTGTTTTCTGAATGTTTTCTGTGCAAATCTTAAGGCTGACAGAAGAGCAATTTGATCAGATGTGGGCCCTTGCTGCTTAGACTAGAAGCTACGATGTTTCCCACAGTGTTTATCTTTTCCGATTCACTGTGCTGCTTCAAAGTGAGTTACAGAACATCACAGGCCCCTCCCCTTCGCGGTGAATGCTTCAGAAGCAAATGGGTAATCTGCTATAGATTGTCCAAGTTATAAATATACACACCAGCATTTCAGTTGAACTGTTTACATTTAATTATTTACTTGAAAGAAGAATAGAATGCTATTTCCCAAAAGTATCCCGTGTCTTTCTAGTGTTGAGTTATGTTTTGTGGTTTGCTTTATATGGCTTGTTTGCTTTTCCCTACTAGAAGTTTCTATGAGAGCAGAGTTTATCTTATTATTCGGGGATCGGAATTGTTAGATTAAATGAGTGGAGCCAAAGTGTGATGTTACCAAGAGACTGAATATGCTGTGTCCTGAGTTTCTTTCAGCTTTCACTCTGGGGTTTGTACTGAAAGCCAGGTCATCATGAGGTCACACCGGGAGTGCTTTCAGCAAGAAGTGGACTCTGTCACAAATGCTCCTTAGAATGCACACAGGGCTGAGGCCTAATTCCACTCACAAACAGAATAAAACATTCACCCTGGTACTTCTCAGTGATCATGACCATCAAACTGGTTTATAATTGACAATAAGAACAGTAACTTTACTAATAAGGATTTATGCCAAATTTCCAGGCTGTTGACTTTCTTATGAGCAGTAAAATAATGACTTTATTTCATGTTGTCTAAATAATTTTGACAGTGAACTCTGAAAAGTAATACTTCCCTGATATGTCTGAGCCTTATGTCTGCAGTGTTACATGTGAGGTCATTTCCAGTGGAAAAGGTTTACACATTTTACAAAACCTAGTGCTAATAACAATGCTTTCACAGATTTCAAATGAGAAGAATTTTTTGGGGGGGGGGATTAAATCTTATATATTATTCAAAATAAAAATGTTAGGGGTTTTGGTGATAATACATTGAATGAGACTGACATACTTGAATTACATGAAATAATTATTTGTAAATATAATGCTAGTTTTCATATTCTATTTCTGTTTAATGAATTTACCAATCGAGGAAGGAAATGAGTTACATATTTCTTTAGATGGCCAAATTAAAACATGATGTTCTTTTTAAGCTGAAAACTAATTGATCCAGAGTAGTGTACATTTCCCCAGTCACTTTAAGCTATTTGGGTCTTGGGACACCTTCTGCTTGGGATGATAGGCAGCCACGCACTGGTGAACATGTCTCAGTTATTTGCCCCAACCTGTAGCAGATGTAATGAGTCTTTAGGATGTTCTCTTTCCAAAAGCCAGATTGTGGAGGATAGTGAGTGAAGGAAAGGAAACAGGCTGGTGGCAAATGGCATTTTGTAATGTGCGGATCCAGAACCTGTCCTGAGAAGGAGAGGGCCCCGTGTGACCTTGACAGGTGATCCTGGAAGACTGTCTCCATTGACCCAGGCTGTGTCTGTAATCCATTGGTATCTCCGTGTCCTTCAAATTCACTCAGTTCATGTAAGTTGGACGTGACTACACTATCTAACCTGTTACACAGTTCTGGATCTCTGAGGATACCTGGTCTTTATAACTTACGCAGTTTCTTTTAGGTGAAGTCAGGGTATTAAAATTCCTTACTTCATTTCACTAGATTGAGGATCACTGGAAAAAATCCAGTAAAGTCAATATGCTTCTTGCATTTTTGAGCCATTGTTTTTCTTTAAGAGAGAAGATTTATCTGTACTTATACAGGGAACAGGCCGGACACACAGCACATTGCTATAGATGCCAAGAAGCTAAATGGGAAAACTCTTTTCTTTGGCAGAGTCTGATCTTGAACATGTTCTTGCTGAACAGCACAGCCT
Source organism: Rhynchomys soricoides (assembly GCA_019843965.1). Taxonomy (NCBI): domain Eukaryota; kingdom Metazoa; phylum Chordata; class Mammalia; order Rodentia; family Muridae; genus Rhynchomys; species Rhynchomys soricoides. Next base: position 1,213,036 of record JADRCH010000244.1, read on the forward strand.
TGGAGGCACGTGGCCTGTTCTAATCCACATGTGAGCAGGCTTATCCCACACCCAAGCCCTCTTGCGATCTGGTCACGCCACTTCTCCCTTGGGGAAATTAAGCATTTTTTTGTACATCTCAGACTTTGTGGATATAGGGTGAAGGTAATGGGCAGGTGTTTTCTTTAGGAGGCACTAAACTTGCAGAGGTCTGTGAAATGAATGCTTGGCCCATAGCTCTGAGGAGTGCCAGGCAATTTGGAAGGTAACGGAATGCCACCTGCTGTGTTTGCTCAAACAGGGATACCAGCACACCAGCAGCACAGAGCACACTCCTGTGAGGCTTGAAGCAGAAGCTCCTGATGTCATGTTGCTTTAATTCCATGTTGCTGCCCTGCCTGCTAGACTACATGGTTTTGCTTCTTAATGCTTTCTCTGTCTCTCTGTCATAGGAAGTAACACACAGGCAGACTGTACTCCTGGAGATGCCTGTGCCCCATCTCCACCTCTCTAGGGTTCCTGAAAAGTGCAAATCCTGCATTCACCAGTTTTGTATTGTCTTCTAGAGACCGTGTCATTGGCTTGATGATGACTGCCTGCGATCTTTGCTCTGTGACGAAACTATGGCCAGTTACAAAATTGACAGCAAATGATATATATGCAGAATTCTGGGCTGAGGTATGTCCTAGATTCTTATGTTAACTTAGACATTACTGAGAAATGGCCAAAACATCTCAGTAGAAATGAAGCATGTGGCCAGTCAGCCTACCTGATACCTTAAGTGACGCTAAGAGTCACTTTGGAAAAATGATGGTTAGTCACACATTGTAACACATTTAGCTATTATGTGGTCATACAGTGAAAACTCTGTTAAACCTACCTGACTGAGAGGAAGTTCTCTGATCCCCACTGAAAGCATTTAGCGCTGTGCTCATTCAGCTTTGCTACAGCAACTCTCCTTATTTGATAGCTGACCCCTGGATATCCACTCCTGGATATCGCATCAGATGTGTACAGGACATGGTGGGCTCTGAAGCCCTGGACTGCATCTGCCACTGGTGAGAAAATAGAGTCATCTTTCTTTGCCTCTGGCAGAAGTCAGTGTCCCTGTACTCACTGGCCAGCTGAGCTTCTGTCTTCTTTAAGGTATCCATCCTCAGAGCAGCAGTTCTCAACCTGTGGGTCACGACCCCTTTAGGGGTTAAACAACCCTTTCACAGGGGTCACTGAAGACCATTGGAATACACAGATATTTACGTCATGACTCATAACAGCAGCATAATTACGGTTATGGAGTAGCAAGAAAAATAATTGTACGTTCGGGGGGTCACCATAGCATGGGGATCTTATTAAAGGGTCACAGCATTAGGAAGGCTGAGAACCTCTGCGCTAGCTGCAGCACGCGCGCGCACACACACACCCCCCCCCCACCACATGCTTCATTTTGCTGTGTAACAGAATTTGTCTTGCTCAGTTAGTGAAAGTGGTATGTGGCCCACTAGTCCTTGACTGCCACAGTCAGTCTTTTTGTGTGATGTGTGAACTAAAACACATTCAATGAAGACTCCTGGGGGAAACTGGACCATTGTTTCACATGGTTTGATACTGTGCAGATCATACTTGATCTACTATGTTTAAATTCTAAGCTGCGGACAGGGATGTGACAGGTACATAGGACAGGTTCCCTGCCAGCACACTCCACAGTGGATAAAGCTCCAAGCATGGCAGACAGTCTCCAGGACCTTGTCCTCCCTGGGCGGAGCCATGAGTAGTGTCCAGGTCCCGTCAGTTGATTTAACCCCTAAAGTCCAGTGTCTCCTCTCCTTCCCACCATGCTGCGGCTTCCCACTCTCCCTGAACCCCCTCCCCCCAATTCCTCATCTATGCCTTTTAGAAGTAAATAGGAAACTGGAAGTCTTGGTCCTGTGGCCCCAGTCTTGGTCACTGTAGCCCCGGGCAGTCAGCATCCCACTTCAAATCCTCCACCACAAGCGTGGAATTCATGTGCTCACTCTGCTGCCGTAAGCCTGCCTCTGTCCCCCGCCATCCCCGAAGCTACGTATTAGGTGCCTGTCTGTCCCTTGCTTGTCCCACATCAGCATCATCTAAGCATACACTTAAGTCACTCACCTAGAAACTTGTCCCGTCGTGGGACATGTGTGACATCATCATGAGCAGGGAACTTGGTAGGTTCCACTCCTTTGGATGGAGAGGAAAACAAGGAGACCCCGCCAGTTACTGTCTTTAGAGGGAGGAGCTGGAGAAGTGCTCTCTGAGGACCTGGGTGCTCCAGAGCAAGTGTTAGGGCACAGAGCTTTAAGTGTAGTAATTTATTCCTGACTCTAACAAATCTTTGAAGGTCTTAGTATGAGGCTGTGATTTCTGAGAAAAAAAAATCAATTAAATGAATAATTACGCATTCCTTAAGAAGATTTTAACACTTTAACCAAGCAGAAGCAAGTGCCTTTGTAAGAGTCCTCCTTGTGGCATCTCTAGAGAATGATGTAAATCTTCATCCCAAAGCCTGGTGGGGGAAGTCCCCTAGGGCATCCACCCATGGCAGGAATACAGTACTGAGGTGTAGCTGTCCTGAATCCCCACTGGCGGTTTTGGAAAACTGCTTAGCATTCTTTGGCCAATACTGTTCAAGCCCCAGTTTCACTCACTTCACACAAAGGAAGAACCATTTGAAAAAGAAGCCAAGACAGCCTTCAGACCTTCCCATCCTAGTCACCCCACTGGACAGTGACACAGAGATTGCCACTGCTTTGACATGTCTTTTGGGGCACAAGATATTTATTCTGAAGAAAAATCTCATGAATACCACAATGTCCTGTGTCCATTTTAAAACTACAGATAATTTGCTTCTGTCTCTTCTAGGGTGATGAGATGAAGAAGCTGGGCATACAGCCCATTCCTATGATGGACAGAGACAAACGAGATGAAGTCCCTCAAGGACAGGTATGAAGAACGAGAGCCCTCTCTGTCCACCATCTATCTATGGAGCATGGTGGTTTTTAACCCTCCGTAGAATTTTCTCGAACACAGAGCTCACTGTTAAGTGTCTCCTGCCTGACCCCTGCGTTTGTGTGAACCTTTTGAAGCCCTGCCAACTCTGGGGTGTAGCCACCTGCCCCTCCCCCTTAGCTGATCTTTTTGTTGTCCTGCCGTATGTTCAGCTATTACATTATTTAAAATACGTCTGGTCACGTGGTTTAAGGAAGGGCTCTAACAAAGTCTTTCCAAACAGTTACAGCATATTCTGTCCCAGTAAAGGTTCTGTTTTAGTACTTACATTCAGAATAGCAGTTTGTTTTAAAATAGATTGCGTTCTGCCAAAAGAAGTAACTTCTTTTGGTAGCATGAGGGGTTTTAAATATCTCCGAGATGCACAAAATATTTTACCAATTCATCTAAATTCTAAATTTGTATATTGTGAAGTAATTTTGTCACAAGAGTGAAGTGCTCTGCTCTCCAGTAAGCAATCTTTTTCTTGGGATGCTCTAGCCCAGTGACTCCTTACTAAGGTTTAGAATAAGAGAATGCCCATGTAAGCTGTGAAATTAAAAACAAGCCCACTGTACTGGTTCATCCCTGTAACCCTGTCCCCCAGGAGCCTGTGGAGGGAGGCTCACAAGGGCCAGGTCCACCTGGACTTCAGATGAGACACCATCTCAAACTTAACTTCAAAGCATTTCAAAGTGGAAACACATAAGCATTGCTCTAGCATGAAGACTGTGACAGTAACTCCAGCAGGAGAAAGCAAATGGGAGCCATGAAGAATTCCTGCTGCTTCTCCTCTCCCATGCTGCTCGAGGTTCAGTTTCTAAAGAAATTGCTGAGCTGACCTAGGGAGCGGATATCTGCCACTTTGCCATCTATTGGCCAGTCATGAAGAGGGGCTCACTTAGGGAGGACAGTTACCTGTGCTCTGCTCAGCCCCACACCAGTGCACATCTGCCCTTCACTAGTGCAGATGGGGCCATATAACAGCAGTTGTTCAAACTGTGGAATCTCATAGGCTGAGAGAGATCTGAGCTAGGTAGGAGAATTTCAGTGAACACCATGAGGTCTGTTGAAGGGCACAAGTCTGGGGGGGTTGGGGGGGGTGGTACAAGGCTGGAGGTCACAGAAGAAAACCAGAAATATATCAGCTGCCCCTGATAGCTAAGAGAAGAGAGTTGTGCAGGTGACAGACTCTCAGCCAGACTTTGAAATATCCACAGGGCAGCATTAAGTTAAATACAGCTTCTCAAGCAGGCTTTGGGTTCAAGCCTGAGCCAGGTGAAAGTAGAATCTTGTTGGACTCACTTAAGCTTTGAATTCCATGGGTGTAAATTGTAGTAGTGTATTGAGGAATTGTGTATGTACACTGTACACAGCAGGCAAAGCACACAGCACACAGTACACAGCAGGCAAAGCACAGAGCACACACACA
>JADRCH010000244.1:1217462-1240352 GCA_019843965.1 Rhynchomys soricoides
ACATGTACAGAGCACATACAGCACACAGGACACAGCAGGAAAGCACACAGCGCACACACACACACACACACACACACGCACGCACGCACGCACACACAGAGCATACACAGCCCACCGTACACAACGCAGCACATAGCACAATGCAGAGGACACAGCTCACAACAGCACATAGAAGAAACAACTCACAACAGGAACAGCTGACTTCATACTTCGGGTTCAAGGACAGAAAAGTGGGGGACGTCAACTTTCTAACCGTGCCATCGTTTCATTTCTCTCGGTGGCAGCTTGGATTCTACAATGCTGTGGCCATTCCCTGCTATACCACCCTAACGCAGATCCTACCACCCACAGAACCTCTGCTGAAGGCCTGCAGGTAGGCACAGCATTCCAAGTGGCTTCAAAGCCCAAACTCTTCTTGGGGTTTTCCACTCCACCAGCCCGTGCGTATGCCATATTCACAGTTTACAGTGAATTTTCTGATTTGAAGCCCATGTTTCTGTTCCGATATCCATTCACCCTGTTCAGGAGTCTTAGGTGGTCCCTCTCCCAAAGCCTCACCCCACCCCTTGCTTTCTTCTTATCAGAGTTGAATCTCAGACACTAGCTGATGCTAAGGTAGCTTATATTATGCAGCTCAGACAGGATACAGTGCTGGTAGCCCATGCCGTGGACCAGGGTAGGTCAAGGGACAGCTGTCCAGCTGAGCTGAAGGGGTTGTGTACAGAGGACCCCTTGAAAAATAGGGTTCTCATTTGTGTTGTGTGGGCCAGGCGTGAGGAGTCTCCATGAAAGCAGTATACCTCTTTCTGTAAGTGGCTCCCTTCTCAGTCTGTGAGTATCACGTCTGTGATCTGTGCTGGCTAGACCTGACTCCTAGATCCCTGCCAGACAGCACCCTATACCCTCTAACATTCAGTGTGGCTCCCAGACACTCAAAAAGATGTGTCATAAATCTCATTGCCAATGTGTGTCTCCTCCAGTGACCTACGTAGTTTATATGTAGGCAAAACATGTCCATTCATTTTCTACAAAAGACAGCAGGAGGCCCTGTCACCATGCAGAGGTGTGCCCAGTTCTGTGTCTAAGGACAGTGCTGTCTGCTCAGGTGATTGCCAGGAAAGAGGCTCAGCCTAAATTGCAGCAGGAACAGTTTGTGGAGGGAGAGAAACTTAGGAGGCACCCTTCCTCCTGGGCATGCTTCACCCCCTCACCTGTTATCTGCTCTGACTGGAAGACCCCCCAACCCCCTTTCTGAGAGCCCAACTCAGTCAAGAACAATGACATTTTAAAAGATTCTAATTTCCTTTGTAAGAGAAATTCCTTGAGTGCAGGAAGGAGATGAGTGGTGTCTGGGGCACATCCTCACTGCCCAGTCTTGCTTGGAATGGACACCAGGCGAAGAAGAAGGCAGACATTTAGCTAGAAGGTGTTAAATAAAACCCAAATGTGGTGTGCTCCGGTCTCTGCTGTGGTTTTCGAGACAGGGTTTCTCTGTGTAGCCCTGGCCATCCTAGATCTCGCTCAAACTCAAGAGATACGCCTGCCTCTGCCTCCTGAGTGCTGGGATTAAAGGCATGCACCATCATCTGGCTTATAGATTGCTTTTTAAAACACCAAGTAAAACCAACAAGGAAGGCCATTTTAGATCAGTTGCTTTCCTGTCTGAGAGACGGCCTTTCTTCCATCCATTCTTGGAAAGTGGTACACGTGGCTCATCTTGTTGAGCTTCAGTGGCCTGAATCATAGGGAGGTCACTAGAATTAGATCCATAGATGGTTCCACACTGTGGTTGTGGTCTGTGTCTCACTCCTCAAGGGATCAACTTACATGAAGTACTGGCATTAAAGGGTAGTGGGAATATCAAACCATCTGAATCCAGACCTGTATGTTAACAATCCTAAGTTGAGTACACCCTTCCCTGTCTGTAATAAACATTTTTAAGCTGTCAGCATAAGTAGCTGCTGGGCCTTCAAGCACAGGACTGACTGTCGCCTGGTGAGTGTGGTAGGTGGCTTTGGGCAACTTTGATGAATCCCCATTTTCCTGTGCTTGGCTGACCCAGACCATTGCTTTAAGACCACTTTAGTGTTTAAATATTATACACATGAACATTAAGGAAATTATTAATTTTAGTATGTCTTTTCCCAATGTTTCAGAAAAATCTCTAAGATCTGGGGAAATGGCACGTTATGGTGCAGATTAAGAGTTCTACCCTGCTTAGATCATATTTTAGGACTCCTTTTAAATTTATTTTTCCCCCTAAATGTATCTTAGCATGCTTGATTTAAGAAGTAGGATTTTTTTATTTTTTATTTTTTATTTATTTATTTATGTATGTATGTATTTATTTATTTGGTAATGTTGTGTATGAATTTTTTGCTTGCCAGTGTCAAAGCTCTCTTCTGACACTGGCTTTGTGTGAAAGGAAAGCTAAGTCAGGCTGGGATGCCGTGAAGAACTCAAGGGGCACACAGAGCAGTCACCATTGCAGGGTTGTAAGGCCATGTGCCTGTGATGGACATGTGCACTGGAGACAAGGAGGGAAGAGATTGGAGGGCCGTGGGAGAATGGGGCTCCCATGGAAGGTCACCGGGACAGAGGTGCCATGTCTGCGGTGCTGTGTTTTGGAAGCCCAAATCAGAGAATTTGAGTTGTTTACCACCTGAGAGGCTGTCAAGATAGAGGACCCTGAAGCAAGTTTAGCTGACCTCCCGAACTCTGTCATTTTGATAGTAGCATTGCTGTTCTCCCACCTGACATCCCTGGCTTCTCCTTGCCAGGTTCAGCCCCGGCCAGGAGCTATGTACGCTTGCTGATCCCATCCTGGATAATTAGGAAATACGACCCTTGTTCCAGCTAAGTTTCTGTCTTTGCAGCCTAGAGCGGGTAGAACAAGATGCCAAGGGCTCTGCTGCCTCTGGGGCTCACAGACAGCTGAGGTGACATGGCATAGAGCCTGCCCAGACCTCTCCCACAGCCACTGTCAGCATCAGAATGACTCTAAGGAGGCTGTGCTCAGTTGTCCCACACTGCCGATGTCACCTTTGAAAGCCAGTCCAGGAACTCTGTTTCGATGTCATCTATAACTACGCCCTTTGTTCTTAGGGACAACCTCAATCAGTGGGAGAAGGTAATTCGTGGAGAAGAGACAGCAATGTGGATTTCAGCCCCAGCGGCTGGCAAGAGCACATCTGAGAAGCTAACCACGAAGGTCGACGACTGATCCCGAAGTGATGTCCGCCCAGCAACTGACTCAACCTGCTTCTGTGACTTCGTTCTTTTTATTTTCAAGGGGTGCAAACCTCTCTCAGAAGGTACCGTTGCATATCCATGTGAAGCAGATGGCTCCCTGCTTGCTGCACACACCTCTGGACAGTGAGCAACCCTGGGCTCCACCGTGTCCAGACGTCGGCTATTCTGTGGCTCCTCCTGACCTCTGAATGCTATTTGCTACCAGGCCAGCCAGCACTGCACAGGCTGGAGGGGGCAGAGACTTACAGGAGGGGTTCTTGCCTGCATCCTTCCATGAGGGTGTGGCCAGTACCCTGGTTCTGTGCTTCGTCTCTAACAGCTGCTTGGTGGCTTTGGTTAGAAATGGGACATGCGCCCCTCCACCCCCACCCCCGTTGTGAAGTTTACATGTGAGCCTTCTTGTAGGTTAACTGGAGTCTGAAGCCTGGGACACTTGTCCACAGGTGATAGAGAAACTCAAGCTGTTGATTACAGGTGCACTACAAGTGTGTTCTTTCAGTTTAGCTGGGAGCACGTAGGTGAGTCAGCTCCACTCAGAAGGAAGCATACCTCTGCCCTCACCGAGGGGACACAGGGTACATCCCAGGCATCGGGGAAACTGCAGCTCTCACGTCAAACCATGTCAAAGAATTAAAACACCCCCCCCCCATTGTAGCCTTTGGCGACTTCGCCAAATCCTTTACACAAAGAAAATAAAAGTAAGCCGTATAAATTTCCTCCAGCAAGCAAATCTTGTGAGTTTAAAAAAAAAAATGTGAACTTTAACAATCTCTTTATATTTTCACTGTGTGTTATGGCAGAATTCTAGTCACATCCAAAACAAAAGATTATTCCAGAAGACACCTCATCCCATGCTGTACCCTCCTCAGAGGTGCTGACAGCATGGCCTCAGTCTCTCGGGGGGGTTCTGATCCTCTCCTCACTGTGCAGTCTGGCCCAGGCCCAACAGGAGGAGGAGCAGGACCACCTCATTGACCCCTCAGGTGTCTCCTCTCACCGTTCAGACATCACAACAAATGATGAACACCATGAGTGGATAGTTGGTTGTGACTTTCTAGAGAAGCCAGGACCCCCTGGGCCCTCCGTGGAGTCTTAAGGAAGTCACAGGTTCACGCCATGGGGCTTTCCAGGATAGCAGCATGGAGACCAGAGAATCCAAGTCCAGTTGTTCTCACTCAGTGAGCCTTGAGAAGGAAGAGACTGACCAGAAACAAACATTCAGCACTCTGGCAGGAGTGTGAAAAGTTGCTTTAAAAAGAATTTTTGGAATAGATTTTGATATACCCGATACCGTACACACAGGAGCTTGGTATTTGCAAAATCTATTTAGTTTCCTTCATTGACTCACAGTTGTAACAGAGCAGGCTGAACACAAACCACTTCTTCACTTTAACACTGTACGTGCGATTTCCCCATGGGCTTCTAAAATGTTACCATCTCCTCCCTACTGTGGGCTACTCTCTGTTACAAGGTGATGTCAATGAGAGAAGCTACTACAACACCAGGGCTGTGCACACATGTGCACACACATGTATGCATGGTGTGGGGACAAACGCACAACACACACACACATACACACACACACACATACACACACACACACGACAAAAGGAAAGAAAAGGAAGAAGCAAATGTTTATAAAAAATGACAGTCACCCTCTTACTCAAAAGCAGTTGTTTTTCCTGTAGGGAAACAGGTTGCTCTCCAGAAGGAAATGAACATGAGTGTGTTCTCCCATGAGTGCTCACTGAAGCCAGTCCACTTTTCCCATACACACAGGTGACACTGGCTTCAGCCAAAAGCCACTTGATCCACAAAATTGATCATCTATCAGCTTGGAATCTGAACTGCAGGAAGGGGCAGCGTTTAAGACGGTTGTTTAATTTGGGCATCCTGGAGCATATAAAAGGACTCTGGCACTGGGAAACCTATGTCTGCTTTGGCATTTCTCGGTTGCTGTGGAAATAGGGATTTTGCAAAAATCTCTTTTAATTTGACCTAAGCAAGAACATTGTATGGTGTGGCCCCGTCTGGCGCAGTTTTGCAGAGGAATCTGCTAGGAATTTATCAGCTGGTCAGTCTCTTGTGGAATAGTTATCATGTGAGAAGCAGTTTGGGGGGGGTGGCGGGGGGGTTGGAGTATACCTGGGAAGACCTTTGCAACATTGTTCCTTACAAGTGCCAAGACCCAGTTAGGAGGGTAAATTGTGAATCCCACCTCTTACCTCACAAAGTTTTTTCTCTCCAAAGGTTTCCAGGAATTTCTCATTAACGTCTAATGCAAACTTGGTGACTAATAATGGATATAAACAGAATGCTCACCTTACTAAAATTATATTATTTACAATCATTTGTGATTCACAAATTTTATAGCAATGGTGATTATTTAATTTCTTTTCATACACTGTGGTTATGTTCTTCCTCTTCCTCCTCCTCTTCATCTTTTTCCTCCTCCTCCTCTTCCTCCTCCTCCTCCTCTTCTTCATCTTCTTCCCCCTCCTCCTCTTCCTCCTCCTCCTCCTCCGATCCCAGGCAGCAAAATACAGTCCTAAAGTTTGTCATCAGCAATTATATGTCAGTTCATCAGAGGGCCTGAGAGGCTGTGGGGGCAGTGAAAAGCATGCTGGACTGGTGGTCAGCCTTCCACCTTGCTACGAAGAGAGCAGTTGAATCCTGTCCCCAGCTCCCTCCAGCCTGAAGAGTGTGTTGGTCAGACTGTCACTGAGATATTCCGAGTGACCCACTTCCCCAGCTGCAAAAAATAGGCAGTTTGATGTGACCTGTTTAATGTAGCTCTCCTCTTTTGAGCATGCGTTAGCAATTTTGTTTTATACATACCCAGTGAACTCTGCTCTTTCAAGTGTGTTCATGTATGTGCTAGATACATTAGCACAGCCTGCCTGCTGCTGCACAATGCCTTAGAGACCTGGCCTTTCAATGGGCTTAGCTTGGCACGCTCTCTTAGGTCTAAATTATGGTGTCAGCTTTAATAGAACAAAGTTATGCACCTTGCCTTGGCTTGAGCCTTTTGGTTTTCAATGCTGACTTCTCCCCTTTCTCCCCTGTGCTCTCCTTACCTTTCCTGAGTGTAAGAGACAGCCTTTAAAGGGGCGTGTCCCTGGGAGAGACATCCCTGCTCATCATCAGTTTCCTGTTGTCACCCCACTTCACTGACGTCTACCCTGGTGACTTTGGGATCCTCTTGTTTGTAGGGAACTGTGGCTCCAGTTAAGAGGTATCAGTCTCTTGGGTTCTGGCTCCCCACTGCCTTTGGTTTTGAAAGTCTATTCCAACCCTGCATTTGCTTTGTGCGATGCTGATGCTTTGCTCAGTAGGATTCTTGGAAGACTATCCATCAGTCACAGACTCCTCCTGTTGCAAAGTGTCAGGCTGATTCGACAGTCATTGTGAAATCTGAATTAGTCACACACACACTGTCAGTCATGGCTTCCCCTTGCATGGCCGGTATACTTCCACACATAAGTGTCTGTTGCTGCCCGTCTAGCTGGTGTTATCTATACTAAGTTGAAATCACACGTGCCCAGCGGAGTCCATCATTCTCACTGCCTTTGAAACAAAGCTGTATAGTTAGACCAGTGAAAGTATTTAAGGCATTTCATGCAATGACAAAATGCTCAGTAGCGGAAGGCAGGCTGTGATCAGTCTGCCATACTGCAGCTGTGAGGATTTGTAACTGAGACAGCACGTGGAGGCCTGACCCTTTGGGGGCACAGGAAAAGGCCAAGCTCCAGGGTGGAACCTTAGCTGGATATAGCGTGTGTCTCAAGAGGAAGTTGGGGCACGATCAGTGCTCAATCTCCAGGTACTATACATTTGCCAGTTTTATCAATAATGTGAAATAAATCCCCAAACACTTGTTTATTGTATAGCACACATAAAATAGTATTCTCCTATGGGCCTTTCCACTTTCTTCCTTGGTTTGGTCACCCTGATCCTCCGGTCTTCTGCTGTATCTAGAACAGTGGATATAAATGACAGATGGGAATACTGTTTTCATACGTTCTGTTGTCTGGAGTATATGCTACATGTTCACTTACTGTAAAACAAACAAACAAACCCCGTGCAGCTGATCGATGCACAGCAGTATCTCTCTGTACAGAGCCCCACCCATTTAACAATCAACGTACTTGCCCAGAACACTGTGAAACACTTAACCAAACGACAAACGCAGCGTCTGGATTCTTTCCAAGAAGAGCAACTTTCTCCACAGGAACACGGTAACAAAAGAGATCCTCCACCATCCACACCCAGCCAAGACACCTCAGAGGCCATGGGGACAACCTTCTTGCTGGCCACCACCTGCCGGAGCAGGGGCACAGGTCCCAGCAACTGATCCTCAGTGGATGGGTCTGCAGCCAAAGCCTTAATGGGCTCTCTTTTGAAGGGGAAAGAAAGAATTTCAAGCTAATGATATCCAAAATTACTATAGTTGATGAGTTAGTAAATTCCAAAAAAAAGAGATGATTTTATATGTATGACATAAAACAAATCTTTGTAAAGTGTGCAAGTGCAATAATTTAAACAGGTCTTATCTTTGCATTTATAAATTATAAATATTGTACATGTGTGTAATTTTTCATGTATTCATTTGCAGTCTTTGTATTTTAAGAAAACTTTACTGTTATGTTTGTATAATAGAACATTAATCATTTTATTATAACTCAGACAAGGTGTAAATAAATTCATAGTTCAAACAGCCAGTATATATGCATATATGGGTGTCACATTGCAAAAATCTCTCTCTTTGCTCTATTCACATGCTTAAAGAAGTGAGAAATCTTTTGTGGATATGTAATTATACATATAAAGTATATATATATGTATGATACATGAAATATATTTAGAAATGTTCATAATTTTAATGGATATTCTTTGGTGTGAATAATTGAATACAAAATTTTTAAAATATCATCTCTCAAGTTTGCTCTCATTTGTGGGGAAGGCGACAGATGCCCAGAGAAGCTGTCCATAGGTGGCAGCCAGATCTTCCCACAGACACACTTGCTTGGCTGGGAATCAACACAGTCTGTACGAAATGCAGCTGGGGAAACGCTTTGTCTCTACAGAGAGGAGCCAGAGGACAGCTTCTCTGTATAAGTATTAAATCTGTTTCTTGCTCTTATCAGGTTAGTTTTTGTTGACTTGACACAAGCTAGAGTTATCTGGGAAGAGGAACCTCAGCTGAGAAAATGCCATAGTACCTGGCTTGTTGGCAAGTCCTAGATGAGTGATTGGACATTTCCTAGATGAGTGATTGATGTGGAAGGGCCCACTATGGGTGGCACCACACACGAGGCTAGTGGTTCTGAGTGTGAAATAAATGAGATCGAGTAAGCCACAGGAAGCAAGGCAGTAAGCAGTACTCCTCTGGCCTTCTGCATGATCAGCTCCTGCCTCAGCTCCTGCCTCCATGTTCCTGACTTCCAATTCTCATCAGGGTTGGAATATGACCTGAGCACTGTGAGCTGAAATAAACACCCTCCTCCCCAAGTTGCTTTTGGTGGTATTGTTTATGACAGCAATAGAAACCCAAGACAGAGGTAGACCCCAACACCACCACAATCACCTCTGCCCTATGCCTGATGGAAAAGGGGTCAGGGGTGTGGCTCCATGGTAGGGCGTTTGCCTCTGAGGACCTGGGTTCCAGCCTGGCACTGTAGAAAAGTTGTTAGTTCCCTTGCACACTAAATTCTGACAGCTGAAAAGCAGCACAAAGCTACTTTTCCACCAGGCTGAAAGGAACCTAGGCTCTGGGTCAGAACTCACTGCCCCAGTCATAGGTCAAGGTTATAGGTCACCTGGGGTCAGCTGCAACTCTGCTCTTCCTGGCTTTCCATAGCACTTGGCCATTGCTGCTCAGGACACTCTACCCTGGGTGGACCCAGGTGTCTGATCCTTCCATCCCTCGGCCTTCAGAAGCCACCCCTCCCCCACGTGGCGACAATATGGGCAGTATGCCAGGGATTTGCTCCAGAAAGACCCAGCTCAGTTTTGACAGGTCAGTGGATTGCACCGATAATAATTGAATATACTTTTCCTTTAATCACTTTGATGGACTACTAAACAAGAGGAGGGAGTATGGGTTTTACTGTATTCTTAAGGACTGACACATATTCGACCCTTGACATTCTGATTTTTGTCGCCTAAGGAGTAGAATGATTTCACTGACATAAGCCACGATTTGGAAGAATTCTTCTCCGCTGTAGAAAAAAAAAAAAAAATAACACTTTCCAGAGGCGGGGGAGGTGCCTCTTTTACTAGCACATGCCTTGTGCACACCAGAGTTCTTCCTTCCCCGCATGAACTCTAGGATCTCAGTTAGTGACCCTATCTTCTTTAGTGTCCTCTGTGCTCTGTGCTCGAACCAAAGACTGCAGCGGAGGCACATTCACTGGGGACACTACAGGGATGAGTTATCTTTTGTCCCATGCTCTGTAATGAATCTGCCTAGTTTTGTTTTGCAAAGTAAAGCCAGTGGGCATTCCTCCAGAGCTCCCAGGCCTGGCTGAGGAGAGGTGGCAGACTCCTGGCTATTCTGCTATTCTGCCACCCTGTGGCCGGACCCCAGAGTTACATCGTGGGGGAGGGGCTAGGGATATTTACTGTTTCCGTGGCAACTGCAGCTTCCGTTGGCAGCTAGCGACCAGAGGGGAGATGGCTAAGGATCTGGAACCTGATTGTAAGTGGTCTGCCTCTATTTTTGTGTTTGTCTGGCCCAGTTGATGTTTGACTGTTTGGGAAAGCTGGTTTCTCAGAAGTGGTTTTGAAAGTAAAAACCTTTCTGGTGGCTCAAGGTCAGCTCCTGGATCAGGAGGGCTTGCTTGGACCCAGAGACTCTTAGAGCCTTCAGAAACTTGAGGAAGCTGGCTACTTCTGTCTACAACCGGAAACAGAGAGCAAAGAACGCATGCGCACCACTGCTCCGCTCAGCTCACTTTCCAGTTCACTCCAGGGCCCCGCCCAGGAAACAGTGGATCTTCCCAGCTCAGGCATGGCCACAGGGCAACCTCATCTAGACAATTTCTTTTGAGAATTCCTTCCTAGATTCTATTTTGTGTCAGGCTGATAATCAAAAGTAACACCTTGGTGTGCGTGTTAGAGGATGCGTGTGAAGGCATATGGTGTGCGTGTATTGTTGGTAAGTACCTTGGAGGGAAAAGGTTGGAGGGGTTCACTGTGCAAGTTCAGTACTTTTTGCTTTAACGCTGAGAGCTTTGTGAAACGTCCCGTACCACACCATTCTCTTGAAACATGACTTACAGGTCAGAGAGGCAGGCAGACAGTCAGGTGTCTGTTTCGAATGCATAGTTTATTGTTCATACATAATAAAGGGAGGGGATAATTCATGTGAAATTAATCTGACAACCTATCAGTCCAGCTCTAAGTGACACCACCATTATCCAGAGGCAGAGTTCACTCAGGGACCATTGCTAGAGGTGGTGGCACCAAGCAGGTTGCAAGTCTGATGTCCCAGTGCACAGCCAATCCCTGGGTCTGCATCCAGTGTTGGGGAGGTCATTGAGGGGATGCTGACCCCACTGCAGATGTCCCTTGAGAGTGACGAGGCTACCTGGTACAGCCTCATTTGTGCTTAGCCAGGTCAGCCAGCATGCTGGACACTCAACACCCACAAGGGTCAGAGCCAGGCCATTGGCAGGACATCTGCTGGGAGACATGGTCTCTTGTCACTAGAGTACGCATGTGGCTTATGCCTGCTCAGGTACATTGGAGACCAAGATCTGCTGAGCCTCCTTGTGGGACAGTGATCTGGCAGGCAGTCTGGCACACCGGTTGAGCATAGGCAAACTCTTGGAGACCCCGCAAAGTAATTCGCAAGGGACTGGGAACGTTATGCCAAGGCTCCCCGAAGCTTTTTGGCTCCAGCCACGGTCACATATCATGCCTGGTAATGGACTGTCTCTTCATCTGGACCCGCTGTGTGAAGCGAGGGATCCGGCCCTCGATTAATGAACCGCAGCTAATCAATTGCCTCCGAGGGAATCCCAGTGCTCCTAGACAGTACCCATTCACCCAAGCCTAAGCAGTTAGCCCAGCACCCAAAGCAGCCGAGACCCAGTTCTGGCGGAACCCCAGCTTTGCTCAGGCTAACCCGGCTGCTGCGACTGCAGTGCTCCGGGCTAGAGAATCCACGGAGAAAGCTGCTGCGCAGTCCCTGGGGATGGCCCCCTCCCCCACCCACAGGCAGGGCCCGTAAAGGCTTCCCACAGCCCCCCAACCTGCCCGTCGGACTGTGTGGGAAGATGCTCGGTCACTTCCCGCGTGTCCTGTCCCACCCAGAGCTACAGTGCCCCGGGACAAAAATGTGGGGCTTCGTTCCACATCGCCAGGCATGTTCCCAACACCTCCTGGAGCATGGATTTTTATGAGCCTTCTGAGACTGGTCTAGCCTTTGCATGTGTTTGTTGGTAAGTACCTTGGAGGGAGGTATCCCTCCTCTAGCACCCTCTAACACAGACACCAAGGTGATAGTTATTTTTGATTATCAACCTGACACAAAATAGAATCTAGGAAGGAAATCTCAAAAGAAATGGTCTAGATGTGTTGCTCTATGCTCATGCCCTGAGGGGTTTTGTTAAATGGGCTGAGGTGTGAAGACCCACTCCATTTCCTGAGCGTCAGGGGCCCTGAAGTGAACCGAAAGAGAGCGGAGTGGATCACTGGTACTCATGCATTCTTTAGGCTCCTGCTCCTGATTCCATGTGGGTCACCTGATCCCAGGGTTGAGAAATAAAGTCCAAGCTGATCTTCATGTTAAAGGCCATTCATTGTTCATATCTCCTATCCCCATCCCCAAAGATACATGTCTAAAAAAAAACCATATTAAATAATAAAAAACAAAATAATATCATATTAAATAATACAAAATTTCAGATATTTAATCGACATTTTGTCCATCAACCCTGATGTTGCTTTTCTCATCAACAATCTTTTTAAAAAAAATCTTGTTTTTCCTCAAAGCCGATTTGTTGTCAGAGCATTTGTGGGGGAGCTGCACTTGCCTAGGATCAGCATAAGCTTCCGTAAGCTTCCATGTCTTTGGGCGTTGGTCAGATACAGTGGGAGACGCAGACTGCTAGTATCTGACTATGTACAGTTGGAACAGAGCACATAGCAGGTAGTGTAAGATCCTGGCAGAGAGAATGGCATTTGACTTTGCCAACTGTCATGCCTGTTATGTAAAACCCCTGCTAAGCCAGTACTTCTCAGCCCATGGGTCACCACCCTTTGGTGGCTGAACCACCCTTTCACAGAGGTGGCATATCAGATATCCTGCATATTAGATATTTACATTTCTATTCATAATAGTCGAAAAGTTACAGTCATGAGGTAGCAACTAAATTTTATGGTGGGGGATCACCACAACACGAGGAACTGTATTAAAGGTTGCAGCATTAGGGAGGTTGAGAGCCACTGTGTCAATTAGAAAAGCCTCGCTGGACTGGTGGCTTTGAGTCTTTTCTAGACATACACTAACAGAAGGATGGCTCTGATGCAGCATGTACCTTCCACAGTTGGTGACACACATTTTTCCTACTTTTTCTGTTCATGTTTTGGATGAAATGCAGGGACTAACAGTTTTGATAAATGTCACATTAATATTTTAATATTAATTAAATTAATTAATTAAATTGCTCTAGTCAATTGATTAGGGCATTTCTTTGAAGCACTAAGCTGATCAGTGGGGGAAGTCTTAAAAACCCCATTCCCAGAAGCATTTGTTTCACCATCCAGCCACAGTCACTCATGGCTCTTTCTCACCTAGGGTTGTGCTGGGGTAGCTGGGAGCTGGGTTTGACCACATCCCTAAAGGGACAAAATCCTGAGATGGCCAGAGCTTATTTAGTGTCTGGTGTGATCCTAAGGCATCTTCCCAGGGATGAAGACAAGACAGGAGGGGCTTTGGTGATGTCCGTGTCTCTTGGCCCCAAGACAGAGTAGCATCATAGGAGCCTGCTGACTAGAAGCAAAGGGTGGGAAGCCATTACTCACTCAAAGATGTAGGGCTCCAAGTCAGAGAAAATGCATGGGAGTAGTGGGGAAGACTCTGTTCTGCCGCAGCAGGAAGTGGATTCTGACAATGAGAACAAATCTGAGAGAGATTTTCTGAGGCTCCCAATCTTGGTCCTGTGATGCCAGAACAGAGTACTTGGAGCTTGGAGCTCTGTGGGCCTGGCTGACACACTCTGGTTACTGTGAAACAGCAGGAAGTTACTGCTGGTTGGGTGTGTCCTGACTCTCCAGACGATGTTTTTCGACCAGGATTGGGCACATGGATGAAGCCGCATCTAGCATAGGTTCTGAAAGTCCCCATTCATCCTGTCTCCCTGGGCTCAGGTGACCATGCAACAAGAGAGATAGCTGGTGAAGAGCTGTGCTTAGCAACCAGCTAACATTAGGGGCAGACCTAGAAGGATCTCATAAGCATCGCAGCTTCCCTCCTCTAGATGGCTGTGCAGCTACTTACAGATAGGCTTATCCTGAGGACTTCCGGCAGTGACAAATGCTGGCTATAGGAACATCCTGTGAGCTTAGACTTAAGCTGCTTCTCAAGACTCAGGCGAACCTGACCTACCACCAGAAGCCTGAGTCTTGGTGGCTGTGGGAAAAGAGAGGCCCCAAATTTGCAGAAGGGGTGACATTTGTTTATCCCCACCAGGACCCTCTCAGAAGTTACACCTCTGGTGTTGTAGATATCTGTGGACTCTCAGCCCTTGTGGCAGAAAATGATGCCTTAGGGTGCATAAAAACAACCCTGGACAGATATCCTCTTAAGGCAAACCTGTTCTGGACCATCCCTGCCTGAGAGTCCCTTCACAGGTGATTGAACATTGTGTCTCATTGACAATTAAGATATCCAGCACATTGGTCTTGAAGGGCTGTGAGCTTTAAGCTCTTAAGCGCCTAGGGCATACCCCTGTGCTCTTTATGCTTAGCTACACCTGAGATGGCCACAGGCGTCTTGGACTTTTAAGGACAACAATGGGTGCTAATTTCTTATCCTTTTTGAAGACCCCTCTTTTCTAAGACAAACATGCAACAGGACTGCCTTTTCAGGATGCAGGAGAGGCTTCACAGTTGTGTTTTTTCTCTCCTGAACAGTCTACCTGAAGTGGAAGCACTGTGAGACACAGGGTGTCAAGACTCTATGCAACCTGAGGAAACTCCTGTCCCCACTCCAGAGGGAACACAGGGAGGACATCTATGTGTACACCTCAGGACACCTGAACCCCAAGAAGCTCTATAAGCCGCCGGAGATCATTTTCCAGCACTGGCATAATGCCAACAGGTCATGGGAGAAACCCCCCACCTCTACACCCCTCATCTCCGTCTCCAGAAACAAACAAGTATCAGAGATGAAGGATGCTTGGGTTCGCTTTACAGTGAACACAGCCCTGCATCCTGATGACACACACAGCACGCCGCTGTTCAGGTATCTGAACCCACGCATACAGCCCTCCCAAGCTCTCACAGAAGGTGACACCTCCACGTTTCCAAAGGAGGAGGAGGAAGAGGAACTAAAGGAAAGGCGTGTGTTTTCTCGGGAAACACACTTGAAGGAAGAGCTCAGGCTGCCCGAGATGAAAGTGCTCAGATACCCAGAGGTGATATCCAGCCGCCAGTGCTCCAGGTCTGCCCCAGGCAGGGATGTGTACCAGTACATCAGTTCCTACCTAGCTGGTATAACAAAAGCCGACAGATACAAGAAGTTTCTGAGTTTCCAAAGAGAAGTGGTGGCAAAGGAAGACATCCTGAAGTATGATTTTACAGGGAGCAAGGTGGCCATGAACCATGAGAACAGACTGAAGGAGGTAAGCAGAGGGGACTGTGCAATGCTGTCAACATGGGGCTGAAGCTCAAAGACCCTCGTGGGCCCCGACTCATCCTGAGGTACCTCAGTCAGGTGTCCAGACAGAATGCAGCAAAACACCTGGCATGGTCAATAAGGTGATGTTGGACAGGGGTAAACTGGCGGTGAATTCATGACCAGCAGTACTCGGTGATTGATGAGGCAGCTATGGAAACACTGTGTCTGGTCCAGGAGAGTGTCTACCTTTCCTCTTACAAAAGATGGAAAGGAAGAGTCTGGGCAAGGGATGGCACAGAGGCTATTGGGTTAGAAATGATGGGGTATGCTGGTGGAGGCTGTGATGTGTGAACTGATTGAGGGCTGAGAGGGAACCTTACTCACTAGGGCAGCACCCTTTGGGAAGAATTCAGTAGAGGAAAGAGCCATGTATGTGTCAGAGAGCCAGAGCCCAGATCTCGGGCCTAAGTATACTGTGGGAAAGGGAAGGGTCTTGAGAGTGTCAGTGCAGTGTGTGTGGTGGTGGTGGGGCAGAGGGTGAACCTCGGAGTGCAGGAAGCAGGGGTGGATGAGGAGAATGAGACCAAAGCAAACACACACAGTGACCTGGCTCTTAGCAGCCGAGGGAGGGAATCAGAGGCTCCTGGATTTGCCAGCCTCTCTGCAGAGCCCAGTGCCTGGGTGACCTTTTCCGACTGATTTCTCCGAAGGACAAACTTTTCTGAGAGAAGCATGAGAGCCCCACCCGTTTCAGGAACCGACTCTCCGTCTGTCTTCCCTCTAGGAGCTCCAGAAGATATGCACCTGCAACCCTCAGCAGTTCAACAGGTTGCAGGTCTTTGGGGAAATCTTTGAGGACATTTGCAACAGCTCTTTGATCTTCGGGGATCTCCTGAGAGAGGTTAAGGTAATTGCACCCATTTTCTCCAGGATGGTTGAGAACTATCCATGACAAGCATGAAGCCATGCACACACAGCTGCTCACGCACACACAGCAGCTTGTGCACATAAGGATCTCCTGCCTCATAGAAATGACAGTCTCCATTCCACAGAGGAAGGCATCAATCAGTCAGAGAGGCTCATGGGGATCCACTCACTCACTGTCTTGTCAGTCATGTGAGCCGCATGAAGCAAGCACAGTTAACTTGCTGCTCAGCCCCTATGATTTCCCGCCAGAGCTTCCCAATTACGAGTCTGAACAACGTTGCATATAAGCTAGTTTTCGGAACTAGGCACTTACACGTTTATATGAATCTTTGGGGGTTTTAAGTTTGTTACGGTTTCTGTGATGGAAGTAACTGTGTGGAATCCAGTTTGAAAGTAAAGTTGTTCAAGGCCTGTACTAGTTAGTTTTCTGTTGCTGTGATAAAACAACTAAACTAAAAGCAAGATATGGATAAAAGTGTTTATTCTAGCTTATGGTTCAGGAAGGATAAAGTTCATCATGGCGGGAGCCATAGCAACAGGCAGGGAAGACATGGCGGTGGAAGCAGGAAGCTGGTTGATCACAGTTTCATCCATGCAGAGGAAGAAGAGCAATAACAGGAAGTAGGGCCAGGATACACATACTCAAAGCTCACCTTCAGTGGTTCACTTCCTCTTGCAAGGCGTTACCAACTAAAGGCTCCATGACCTTTCCCAAAATAACCACCAGTCCAGGGCCAAGTGTTCAAATACATGAGCCTGTGGGGAGTAATTCTCATCTAAACCACCACAGCGCCTATGCTATGGTCTGATTTCCCTAATGACAAGACATGGATAATGAGAGTCACGTGCTGCCTAGCTCCCAGGACCCTGACCACCTCACCTTCTGCAGGTCTCAAAACTACACATGGCAGGGATAGGTTGGATGCATGTCAAGGGTTTTTACAACAGGAACTTGAACTGATCAGTAGCTGGTAGTCATTACGATTCCATGACAATTCAATTTTATAAGTTTGTATGCGTGTGTGCTTGAGGTATATTGCAGAAACAGTTTACACACAGGGTTAGGGTTAGTGTGTGAGGTCAACAGACATCCTTAATGCCTATGTGATTTATTCATGTTTAAAAAAATCATCCTTGGTCCTGGGGTGATGGCTTACTGCATAAAGTGCTCAGTGAGTAAACACAGGACTCTGACTCTTAGCCTCTAGCTGCCGCATAGAAGCTGGGTGTTACTGGAACAAGGCAGAGACATAGGAGGAGCCCAGCTCGCTGGCCAGCAAGTCTAGTGAGCCTATGAGCAGACATGGGGTGGGAAGTGACAGAGGAAGACATGTGATGTCAACCTCTGGCCCCTGCATGCACACATGGCTGCTCGTGCACATAAGTGTCTACATTCATGTAGCCCACTCCCCATACACAAGCCTGGTGACATTGTTTTTGCATGTCTGTGTGTGTTTGTACAGGATGAATATGAACTCTACATGGCAGCTCTCCTGGACTCACAACCCACAGCACAGTATCAGGTAATAACCACCAGGAAGGACACCAAGAGAGCCTGCACGTTCATGGAGTTGTATCTCAGGAGACTCTCAACCCAGGAAGACCCATTTGTTTCTCTGTCATGCAAAGTGACGGGTGTTTCTTTTTTTAAGGGATGATTCTTACATTAAGCTAACATTCTCCAGGTGAGGATCTGGCCTGTACATTAAAACAGTTCTGGGTCACTCCCTAACCACAGCCACCACACATGACCAGGAACATAAATGATGCTACACTGATTACCAGAAAATAGCATCCTGTTGTCATTTAGACTAGGTAGGTGGTGACAGCAGGTGCCTCAGAGCCACATATAGATCACTGGCTCCTCATGTAACTGATGACAGCTTTCCCATCAGTCTCAGTGGGAAAGTGAGTCAGTGGGTCAGTGGATTAATGGGTCAATGGGTCAATGGGTCAATGGGTCAGCATGCAGAGTTCTAGTAAGAAATGTCTCATGGGCATGGCAGAGAGCTCCAAAAGCTCCAAGAAACTGCTACCTTGAGATTAGTAACTCTATCTTCTGAGTAGAAAGTATAATTCCTTACTTTATATGACAAAAAAAAACCCAACACCCCAAACAACAAAACAATACAAACCAACAACAACCCCCAAACCATAGCATACAAAGTCAGTTCTAATTTGCATTTTAATAAAAAACCCCATATGTGGGCATTGTATCCGGGATTCTGAGACTTTTCATGCTATATGATAATAAGCCAGAGAGGTAGCTCAGAGATTACAAGCACTGGCTGCTATTGCAGAGGACTCAGGTTCAGTTCCCAGCACCCTCATAGGTGGCTCATAGCCATCTGTAATGCCAGTTCAAGGGGATCTGATTCCTCCTCTGACATTCACAGACAGTACTCATGCATGTGGTGGATTGACATATACGAAGGCAAAATACCCATATACATAAACATTTAATAGATAAATAGTAGATAGGGGTGGATGGACTGATAGATGGATGACAGATAGATAAATAGACAGATAGATGGGTAGATGAAAAATAGTAAAAACAACCCTTGTCTCTGAGGACTGAGCAGAGCCTGCAATCACAGACTTAATGCTCCTTAGTCTGCGGTGGAGCAGAAAAGGAAGATTCGTCCCCACATCTCAATCAAAATGAGGGAGCTGGCAGGTGTCCAGAGGATCACCTAATGAGGCAGAGGCCACCAGCCTGAGCTGGTATTATCCAGCATGAGCCATGCATGTCTTTATGCTCAGATAAAGATTGGCGATTAAGATCACCTCTTACACATTTGAAATAATTAATAATTAATAATTAATACTGATGTACACAACCCTTTATTCAATGTATTTCCTTAACCAAACTCTATAAAGAAATCGTGAAACCCCTGCCATTCTTAAGAATTCTCAGGAAAACAAAAGTCTTAAGCTATTGTGAAAATTATTTTACTTGGAACTTTGCCAATGTTTTTCCCTTCCCTCCAGCCCTCTCAGTGCATGAATTTAGTTGGAATTCACACTTTACCCCAGGACCCCTGGGCCATACAAGAATAACAGCCCAGCCAGAGTGTCCTACCTGATCATCTTACCTTTGTATGCTTCGTTCCCGGGTAGTGGCTCTTGGCTGAAGTCAAGGGGTTGGAGAAGAGCCCTGTACACAGCAGTGACATTGAGCAAGCCAGGGAGCATCTGAGGAAGCTCCAGCAGGCAGCCCTGGCAGCCCTGGAGCATAACGACAGGTAAGGTACCAGCTGTGTGATTCTGGTAAAGTTTCTGTTGATACTCAGCACAACCTTAAAACTCTGTGACAGCAGTAACCTCGGTTTTCCTGCATTGGCTTGTGTGGTGTGCTACCTCCACCAGTGTTGTCCGGTTAACATGGACTCTTCCGTAAGCAACTGCATATGACTATGGTGAACCAAATACACGGCCCTCATGGCAAACTCTTGGAGGTCTCTGAAGGATCTCCCTGAGGACTTTCTGATGGGCCAGAGAGTGGCAGGGCCAGAGAGAGCCTTCTGACCCTACTAACATAGAACATCCTGTAACCGCTCTGCACGGTTATTCAGAATGACGTCACTATAGTTATTTGTAAAGGCTGACATATAAAAGACTAGAGCAATTCTAAACCAACCCAACAAAAACTGCTCTAAGAAGCAGAAACTTGACTATGTTATGTGTAACCAGAGGGAGAGAGCATTGCCTCTCACTTTAGTTTGCTCTAAAGTTCTCTCAAAGCATGGCCACCATGAACTCCTGCCCTCCCCAAGGTCCTGAAGGATTAGCTATAGGTGATCACATTGCACCTTGTAGGTGACACTTCTTCAAGCTTAGGCCAAGTGTCCCTCTTGTAGCCATGTGTCCCTCAGTATTTGCTCTGCTCTTGTCTGAAGTACCCACTTCATTCTCTTAGAGGCCCTGACTGGAGGACTTCGGTCCAAGGGTGTGGCCAGGTCAGACAGAGGGAAGTAACAGAAGAGTCATAAAATGGATATTTGCTATTTATGAATCCCAGAGAAGGCAACACATCCCTCAGGGACAATGAGAGGACCAGAATATTACAGACTCTGTATACTTGGCCCAGAGGAAGATAGAGAGGAGGGGAACGGGCAGGGTCTGCTCCAGAGCATCAAGCAGCATGTGTCTGGCTGGAGCTCTAGGGTAGCCTCTAAGCACAGCCGCCATGCTCAGGAAATCACAATGACCAGAGAGTCACTGCAGGGTCCTTGATAGGTCCACCCTGCATGTGTGACCCATGTGACGAATCAAGAATGTTGTCTCTAGCTGTTTCCTGTGAGATTGTTCTGGAGGGCTGTAGGGTAAGGAGCCGGTAAGAGCAGAGGGGTTGACGATTCTACCTTGAGGCTGGTGTGTAAGTCAGACGCACAGTCAGAAACTTAAGATTTCATTGCCAAAGTATCCAAAGGTAGAAACTGACAGTAGAAACATCAGCTGTCTCTGCTGCTTCAGAGAGCGCCCAAGAGAGGGGTGGGGCCAGAAGGCTAAGAGCTGAGTAAAGCCACCTTGGGAGAAGGAGGAAGGCTCCACCAAGCACACGAGCACAGTGCACCTGATGGATGGAGCACAGAGTCTTGGCTATCATGGCCGCAAAGATTACGGTGGTGGTGAGGAGGAGGGGGAGGAAGGGGAGAATGCTAGGGGTGACAGGAGGAGGAAGAGGAGTGCAGTGATGATGGTGATGATGGTAGTCATGAGGATGATGATGATGGTGATGATGGTGATGGTGATGATGATCTGATCATGTTGATAATAATTTCAAGAGAAAAGGTATCAACTAGATGTCCTTAGAAGAGCATTTCAGGATGTGAAAACAACCACAAGGCAGAAACGTAAAAGCCCAGCACAGAAATCAAACAACAACAACAACAACAACCAAATAAAACACGACACCACTAACTAAGGAAGTAGCTGGCAGAGGGAGAAATAGACCATAGATGGAAACTTAAGCATGACATGCTCAAGAGTTGTTTTGCGTGAGAATATAGTGGGCCAAGAGCAGAAAAACAACCAAGGGACCAGAACTGAGAGCGAAAATTGGTAGAAATGACAGACATGCAAATAAAATCCAAGTCACATAGCACTAAAGTTTGGAGAGCAGAAATACAGAACAACAGAACAAAGAATACAGACTGTGTAAGAGCCGGCCATGCGGAAGATCTCAGAAGACTCCACCCTCTGAATCTACATGCTGCAGCTTCTGTTCTGTCCGCTGAGACCTCAGTGGAGAACATGTGAAAGTATTCAACTGTTACCCGCTGTGTAGATGTGTGGCTTTAAGCCATCTGTGGTGTCTTCAAACGGAGCAGCGCAATCCTCGGGGTACATGCGGCACCTGCCAGAATCCTCTGAAATATAGGAGACGTGATATTCAATTCTACTGACCTTGACGCTGAGCAAAAATGCAGAGAGCCTTCAGGGTTCATTTGCTCTTCTCTGTTCTTGTAATTTACTTTTAGTCAAACATGGTAGCTTTTGTAAATTCCTCCCTTTGGAATGCCTGCAAAGGCACGGGGGACTGTAACACACTATCCCACATCGTCCCAGGGTCCCTTGATTTGTGGTTGCTCTTACTGAAAACAGTAGGATTTTTTTTTCCTTCATTACATGTGTGCTGTAGGTGTGTGTTTCCATGGGGGGGGCTGGGGGGGAGGTGGATGAAAGTTAGTGTGCTTGCCTGTGTGGAGGCGAGAAATAAATACTGGGTGGCTTCGCTCACTTTCTACCCTAGTTTTGAGACAGTTTCTCACTGAACCCAGAGCTTACCAGTTGGCTAGATTGATTATGATTAACCAGTGAGCCCCTGGGATCCTCTTGTTTCTGCCTCCAAGTGTGAGGATTACAGGTGTGTGCTTCTCACAGGGATGCTGGGGATCAGACTCAGGTCCTCCTGGCTGCATGGCAAGCACTTCAGCCATCTCTCCTACGGCTCAGCCATCTCTCCTACGGCTTTCTTCCCTCCCTCCCTCCTCTTCCCGTCTCCCCTCTTTCTTTCTACGTGTGTGTGTGTGTGTGTGTGTGTGTGTGTGTGTGTACATGCCACAGTGTATGTGTGGAGGTCAGAGGACAGTTTATGGGTGTGTCAGTTCTCTGCCTCCATCATGTGGGGCCCAGGGATTGAACTTGGGTGGTTAAGCATCTGTATCCACCGAGTCATCCTGTTAGCCCTCCATTTGTTCTTCATGAATGATCTTTAAGGTATATATGCAGTCTTAGTGAGCAGATGTCTTTCCTTGGTAACTGGACTGGATTAGGCTCTTTATAGCCATCTTCAGAGTGCATTTTGTGTTGGGAAGTTTGGTGATCAGTGTGCATGTCTCAGTAAGTTAAAAGACTGTGGTGCTGGAGCTGGAGAGTGCCCCTGTCAGGAGAACATGTTTTATGAAAGCCTAAGGGTGACAATTCAGATCTCTAGCACCCATGAAATGTAGGTTAGGTGTGGTAGGTCCCCTGTAAATAGATAGGTGAGGTAGAGACAGGGCATTGCCAATGAGGCTGGCTAGCAAGACTAGCTGAATAGTGAGCTCTGGACTCAAGTGAGAGACCCTGCCTCAGAGTATAAGGTGGAGAGTGATTAACGAAGATACTTGGCATCAACCTCTGCCCTACAGGGGTATGTGTGTTACTGGCATATCCACAACAGAATACACAAGTGTACACACACACATACATACATCCATGTACATATACAAACATACACACACACACACACATATATAAGCACATGAACTCATATACACACATACACACATATACACACACATAAACACATATACACATACACAGAGACACATACACACATACACACATATACACACACACGTATACACATACATACA
>JADRCH010000244.1:1240362-1275551 GCA_019843965.1 Rhynchomys soricoides
ATACACACATACACACATATATACACACATACACACATATATACACATGCACATATACACATATACAAACATACATATAAACACATACACACACATAAACAAATACACACACATACATGACTCATGCTATAAAATGGACAGAATCAACAAGGCCTAAGCGAAGTTGCTGTTTCATGACCATTTTCCCATCGATTTTTAGACTCAGAAATGACCTGGAAGCTGAGAAGTCATTGCTGCAATCTGCTAAGGAAAAATCAGGTGCGTACTTTCCAGGGCTGCCTGCCACCCTTCTCATATCTTCTCTGAGTGTCTCGATACACCTCCCTTCCCTCCCCCCGTGCCAAATGCCTCCCTAATTCCTGTTCACACTTCAGCCTCAAGTTCCTCAGTCTTTGGCAGATGCTCCTTAAACCTGAACCCTGTGTTGTTCACACGGGTCTCCCCAGGACAATTATCCCCCAACCCCTCATTTTAATGAAGTTTCTTGCTAGTATGCACTGTTAGAAAGCAAACCCGGAAGAGATTCTGGCCGTCATTCACAGCCGGCCCTCTCCACCTAGCCCAGCTTCTGCCAGACAAGGCACCATGGGTACTTATGGACACATCAAAAGAGGAATACCCTGTTTCTTTGGAACAGATAATTTTATTAAGGCTTGAGTTACTCTAAGCTATATGTTATACAGTGGTATATATTGTATACATAGTTACACTACACTTGTAGACACTTTACTTGTATGTAACTGTATGACATTACATGGACCACTCTGAACAAGAGCTGAAACACTAAACGTATGTAGTAACTGCTTTCCAAACTATTTGCAGAATTATCTAGGAGAAAAATAAATGACGAGAAGCAACTCACTCTGATTGAAAGGGTGGAGAAGAGGAGATGTGAAATCTTTGAAAAATGGGATGAGATTAAAGCTCTGGAGAAACACATCAAAGAAACTCTGATACATTCGAGAGTGCTGGATATCACTGAGAGTGGCATTAAAAGCATAGAGGTATGCAAATCATCTACGGAAATACTTACATCTGTCTTGCTTAAAATCTCAAGAAGCTTAGTCCAAAATATGTTCTCCCTTCAGAAGGTGAAGTGGCACAGAGCAACAGAGGTGGCTGGGACAGAGCAGTGGGTTAAATATCCATTTTATTTTTTTTCCTTTTATTGAAAATAGATTTTTTTCTCACATAATACATCTTGATTATGGTTTCCCCTCCCTCTGCTCCTCATTACATCCCCTCCTGGTCCAGATACACCTCCTTTCTGTCTCTCATTAAAAAACAAACACACTGCTATGGAATAATAAAGTATAATAATAACAACAACAACAACAACAACAACAAAATCCAACACATCACAACTGGAAAAAACAAAGAGAAGGAAAAGGTCTGAGAGAAGGCACTAGAAAAAGAGACCCTCTTATCTGCATACTCAGGAATCATAAAAATACTCAACTGGAAGCCATAATATGTATACAAAGAACCTGTAGGCTAAAAAGAAAGAAGAGAAATTATGTCTCTATCACTCTTTCTATCTATCTGTCTGTCTGTCCATCTATCCATCCATCCATCTATCTATCTATCTAAAATAAGATAAAAGAAAGAGTCCTGACATGACGTTATGGGGCGAGTGACCTCCAAAGATCCTGTTGAGTTTGTTTTCTGTTGACCATCTATGGTGGCCCTGCAGCCGACCCTTTGGTTTGTTTTCCTGGTGAGACTCCCTTTTCCTTTGCAAATGGCTACCCACTGGAGCTAGCTTCTGTGTTCGGGATTGGGGGCATGTGTCCACTCCTACAGCTTTCATCTCTAGACTCTCAAGTGGTGCAGACCTGTGCAGGCCCTGAGCTTGCTTGCCTCTGTCCCTTTGAGTTCATAGGTGTGTTGGTCATGCTGACTCAGAGGACCTTGTCTTCTAGGTGTCCTCCACCCCTCCTGGCCAGTACATTTTTCCCATCTCCTCTTCCTCACGGTTCTCCGAGCCCTGAGGGGAGGGATTTAATGGAAACCCCCCATTTAGGGCTGAGTGTTCCAAGGTCTCTCATTCTCCACAGATTGCCTTTCTGTGGGTCTCTGTATTTGTTCTCATTTGCCGCAGGAGGGAGCTTCTCTGATGATGGCTGAGCAAGGCGCTGATCTATGAATATAGCAGAATGTAGGAGGTCCCTGGTGGAATTTTTCAGGTCACTTATGTATATTATCGTATGTTCTGCGATTAAAGATGCTTTGAGTCCTTCCTCTCCATGTGCTTCCCCTTGATCTCCTTCAGATGCCCTCTTACCCTACTATGTTGGGGTAGGTCCCATGTGTCCCTAATCTCCAGAACTTGTATCATGAAGGGGTGTTGCATTTTGTCAAAGACCTTTTCTGCATCTAAATGAGATGCCTGTGTGGTACTTTTCTTTGAGTTTGTTCATACAGTGGATTAGATTTGTCGATTTTCACATATTGAACCATCCTTAGATCTCTGGAATGAAGGCTACTTGACCATGGATGATCTTTTTATGTGTTCTTATATTGTTTGCAAGTATTTTATTGAGAATTTTTGCATCTATGTTCATAAAGGAGCTTGGTCTGTAATTTTCTTGGTTGGCCTTTTGTGTGGCTGGAGTACCAGTGTAATTGTGGTCTTAAAAAGCGAATTGGGCAATGTGCCTTCATTTCCAGATTTCTCTCAGTTTGGGTTTTCTTTCTTGATTCTATTTCTACGTTTAGATCTTTTACTTTTTATTCATTTCCTTTCATTGATTTTTTTTTTCATAAAGGCTATTTTAAGGTGTTTATCCTGTGCTTGAGCTGTGTCACAATCCTGAGAGCCTGCTGTTGTAGGGTTGTGGGGCTCTGGTGGTGACATATTATGCTGGGTATTTCTTTTGTTTGTGTTTCTATGCTGGCCTCTATACATCTGGATTTGAGGAGACTGTAATTCTGGATGCTGATATGTGGTCTTGTCTTTGTTGGGTCGGTGTTTTGATCTTTGGTTTCTGGTTCCCTCTCTGGTCCTTAGGAAAGTGTGATGGCTGTGTGTCGCCTAGTAGGGAATGCTCTGGGATCCTAGATGTGTGGCCACAGGCAAAAAGTGTTTTCTAGGTATTGGGAGCTGACACATAGGAATGGGTATAGACTAGCAGGGGTGGCACTGAGGGGGTCCACAGGAGGGAGAAAGGCAGGATCTTCTTAGTCCCCTGGAAATGAGGCCAGAAAATGAGGAGAAGCCACAACAGGTAGTCTGCTGCAGAGCTGGGGGATGAGACTGGGCATTAGCTATGGAGAAGTGGAGGAAGAGTGAAGACCTGAGGCTCACCTACTTGCTTCTCTGACTTGTCTGGCAGTTTGGGGGCTGAGAAACAGGATGCATGGGGAGGAAGGTTGGACAGGAAGATCTGTGATCTGGTGGAGATGGAGGCAGAGAGGACGAGAGGCTGCTGCAGCAGGTGATCTGATACAGGGAAGAGAATGAGGCCTCCAGTTTCCCAGGGAGTATCTGCTGGAGTAGGGGCTGGGATAAAGTGATAGGAGGAAGGAAATTTGGAAGGGAGCATCTATGTGATCAACTGGAGATGGGGCTGGTGGAAAGGGAGGTTGCCGCAAGTGGTCGGTTGCCGAGCTGGGGCCTCTACTGGGGGGTTGGATTTGGAGGAGCTGATAGAGAGGTGAAGATCTGCAGTTAATCTACCTGCTTCCCTGACCAGATTACATATCTATTTTAAAATAATGATGTATTGAACACTCTTGGATTTATAACTACACCAGTCTCATAATGCCCTTTTAATTTCATAGAGAAAAAAATCTCAACCATTTCTTCTTTTAAACCATTTGCTTTCAGAATGAAGCTGTAAAGTTGGAAACAACAAACAGAATCTTAAAGAAAAAAATAAAAGTAAGGTATCTTTTTAATATGCAATCCTGTGTTTAGCTATACAAGTGCTTCCCAAAGCGTCTGCCTGCCTGCCTGTGTCATCAGTCACACAAGAAATGTATGCTTTCTCCTTGGGAAATAGCTTGCTGCCATGTTAGGAGTGTCTGTCTGTGCAGGCCTCAGCCCAGAGCTGCTCTCTCACTAGCAAGTGCATTGATGAAAATGAACTGCATTGTGGTGAGGGATCACATCACTCATAACCGCTTCTTTAACTTACACACACACCTTGCCATGCAGAATGATGATGAAGGCAGCCAGCCATAAGGACACGGGATAATTGCCACTTACGACATAGCTCTGCACGCCTGGGCTGTGTGCCTCCGAGCTGTGCATGGTGTGGTTAGCGTGCTATGCCTGTTAGAGTCATCAGTGTGCACCTAATTGTAACTGTACATGACCAACAACATGACTTTCTAAATGACCAAAGGCTTTCCCACTCTCTGCAGGTTATTGAAAACCATATGAAACAGCTCATAAGAAAGAGTACCATCAGCGAGGAAGAAAGGCAGTAAGCACGGATACTGTGTTTTAAAATAAGTGTGTGTGTGTGTATGTGTGCGTGTGTGTGGGGGTGTGTATGTGTGGGTGTGTGTGGGGGTGTGTATGTGTGTGTGTGTGGGGGTGTGTATGTGTGGGTGTGTGTGTGGGTGTGTATGTGTGGGGGTGTGGGGGTGTGTGTATGTGCCTGTCTGTGTTTTTACATACCTGGGGCCACATATGTGCAGGTGTGGATGTGCATGCAGAGGGCACAGGTCAACAAGGAGTCTTTCCTGTTTGCTCTCCACCTTATGCATTGGGGTAATCTCTCATTTGAACCCAGAGAAGGCTGATTTGATTAGTCTCACAGGCAGCTTGCCCCAAGGATCCTGTCTCCACCTTCTGAGGGCTGGGATTACAGGCAGGTTGCCTCTGTGCCTGCCTGCCGTTTCTGTGGGTTCTGGGGATGTGAACTCTAGTCCTTACAGTTGCCTGATACATATCATCCACTTGAAAGCAGATGAGGCTTGACAGCCCTTTAAAGTGCTTGCCTCCATGAGTGCTGAATTTAACAATGCATGCATTGTCTAGATGGGTGCCCACTTAAAGTTCTAGATCCCAACATGTACATTTCCTCTACCAGTATATGAATAGTCTCTTTAGAAAAGGCTAAGAATTGGGGTGAATTCTCAGGGGCAGGGACCAGGAGTGTGGGGACAGCACATGGCTTTGCGTGGCAGTCTTCACTAAACTTGCACGGCTTTTAATGATGACAAAAACTTTTAAACTCCTATGCACATCTAAACTTTGAATTTAAAAAGTAGCTGGGGGCTGGTGAGAGGCTCGGCAGGGAAAGGTACTCATCTCCAAGGTTAATTAGCCTGTATTTGATCCTTGACTTACACCTGACTGCAAGTTGTCCTCTACCTCCACATGTGCCCACATGTGTGTGTCTGCATGTGCATACCTACACATCAAAAGGAACGCAATACAAAAATTAAAAGTGAAACGGTTGATTTGTAGAATCTGTTACATGCTGCTGCTTTTGTGCGGTCGCTTCTGTGAAGGTTGGCACTGAGTTCAAATCTCATGACTTTGTGCAGATGGATCATTAGAAAAATATGCTGACTGAAATCTTTTCGTCAACATAGAGACCACCCTTGGCCATCAGTGGCCTGGGCCCACAGCATCATCCTGCCTCCCTCACTATATATGCCTGTGGCTGTTTTTAGGTATCGGTCCATGGTCCAAGGCAAAACATAAATAGCTAACAGCTTCTTCTCTGAGGCATATATACATGTACACATATATGTACACACACATATATGTATCTACACCTACAAATATATATGTAACATATATGTTATAATATGTGTGTGTGTGTTTCTACATCTGGAGATATATGTATATGTGTATGTATATGTATGTATCTGTGTATATACATACATATATATGTATGTATCTCCTGATGTAGAAAGGTGGCTTTTTCCAGGGACTTCCTCACATCTCTCACTGGCCAGCATTAGGTCGCAGCACAACCTGCAGTTACAGGGAAGCACAGAAAACAGAATCCACTTTCTCTGTCACATGGTCGAGGAATATGCAAGTGTGAGTGCCTCTCAGCAGCTCCCTATGTCATGCTGGACGTCAGCGAAGACAATAATACAGTTGCACAGACCCTGCTGGGGAAGCTGCTTTTCCACTCTGGCAAATGGGTATGCTAGAAGGCGTGTCTCTGCACAGTATCATTAGCCCAGAAGGTGCTTTAGGGGGTAGCTCCCCAAGTCCCAGAGAAGCCCCATGGCATTCAAGGCCAACACTCTGATAACAAAACTGCTAAGGACAGAAGTTGTTGATTGCAGCCTCGTCTGTTTGGTTGAATTTGTCCTGCATCGTTACTTGGACTTGTTCTTTTCTCCCTAGTGTTTATGTTTCTTCTAATCCATTACACTTGTTTCTTGTGTATTTTAAGGATTCTGTGGGATCTCATTAAGGAATATTCAGATATTGAGGATGTCGAAGACGATTCTGAAATGTTTGGAAAAATGACATAGGAAGTCCCTGCTTGCCAGCCCACCACCTGGATAGGTCGATGGAGACATTTCTGCTTGTCATCTTTCCCACTGATAACATCAGTGTGTGACGTGTGCCGTCCTCAGCATGTTGATAGATGTAGCCTCCATGTGATTCGTTTGACTTTATGTATGCACACTGGTCCTTTCCTTAGTTCGTCTTTTATTCAGTAACTTCCAACTGGACAAAACAGGTTTGAATATTTAATAAGAATGAGGATTTTTATCCTGCTGGGATGTAGATCAGTTCTGTTTTAAGTGCTGACATGCACTGAATAAAATAAACGTCACACCCATGCTGTTTCCTGCTTACTGCGGTGGCTGGGTTGTTACCTGACAGAAATAACTGAAGGAAGAAACGATTTATTTCAGCTCATGAGATCAGGGGGCTTTAGTCCCTCATGGAACATCTCCATTTGCCACAGGTGGTGTGTGTGACGGAGATCATTCACATCAGCACTGACCAGGAAGCAGAAAGCGTGTTGGGAATGGGGAGCCAGGCATAACCGGTTGAGTTCACTTGTAGAGACCTACTTGTGCCGGCTCCTATCCATACATAGCCAGGCAGGTTCCAAAGCACTGCCCCCCCCAACAGTACCGCCTCCTGGGGACAAGTGCCTGAAACACAGGCTTGTGGGGAACATCTCGGACTCAAACCCAACAATGGTGCCTGAATTAATACCTACAAATAATTAATATTTATACCTAATTAATACCTAACTAATGTTTGCTCCTTGTTTCATTGTTTGCATGGTGGCTTGCACATCATGATAGTTTCAAAGCTTAAGGATTTCTCCTCAGCTCCTTGGGTGTGTGCTAGTATAAGCATGGAGTGCGGAAATCACAGTAAATCCTATGACCACCCATAGGAAGGACCTGGGGGTCAAATTCGAGTGGTGAACTACAAACATGAGAGATCTCATCTTAATTTGGAATCTTGCAGAGGGGAGAGGAAGAGTCAGGGGAGAGAGAGAGACAGAAAACGTCTGTGGGAGCATTTTCTTCATTGCTGATGAATATGGGAATGTAGGAAGAATTGAGCTGTTGGAGAAAACAGGCCAAGTGAGCCGTGAACAAACCAACAATCCCCCTCTCCCTTTCGTCTCTGCTTCAGTTCCCACCTTGGCTTCTCTTAATGATGAGTCCATCATTATTCTGCCAGCTGAAAGAAACCCTTTTTTCTCCTAAGTCGTGTCTGGTCAATATTTTATCACAGCAACAAAAATAAACTGGGATAGGGAGAGAAGAGGAGGGGTGGGGGTCCCGAGCAGGCAGGGGAGGGAGGAAGGAGAGCTGATCAGGACAGTTAACCCAAGGCTTTACCATATCAAGAAAGAACTGTGGCACTTGAGTGTTTGTTGGGTTTTCTATGCTTCTTTTACCTTCTGTTGGTTATCCAGAAGAATCCTATTAGACACTAGATCACTCACAGCTGAGGAAGAAACTGCTGTACGAAATGTCTAGCCAACTTGCTGAAACTCCCTATGTGTGGCAGAGCCAGAATGAGACCCCATGTTTGGCTAATGGGATCCCTACATCCCATTACCACACCATGCTGGTTGTTACTATTTTTTTTAATTTAATTTAATTTTATTTTGACAACTTTATCCAATTTAGAGTTGTCTGGGAACACACCCCCATCAGATTGTCCTGTGGGCAAGCCTGTGAGCATTTTTCTGATTAATGACTGATGTGGGAGGGCCCAGCCCACTGTGTGCAGGTGGTCCTGGCTTGTATAAGAGAACAGGCAGAAGCAGCAGGTAGGCAGCGATGCTCTGTGGCCTCTGCATCCGCTCCTGTCTGCGGGTTCCTGCCTGACCTCCTTCATGCTGGACCACAGCTGTAAGTTCACACACACCGTCCCCTCCCCAAGTTGCTTTTGGTGAAGGTGTTTCTCACAACTATAGGAAGCAAGCTATGCAGTCATCCCGTGGCGTGTGGTGTTCACAGCCTTTGTTAGAGACTCTGAAGGCATTTCGGCATTACCAGCAAGTGATGCAAAGATCAGTAGAGCTTAAGGCAAACCCCAGCCCAGTTGTGGCTCTTGTCGTACAAGAGAGAGCCGCCTGCACAAAGCTCAGGGCAGGCTGTTGAACATACAGCACTGGCTAATCTTACTCGGGGGAGTTGGGTATCAGGGGCTGATAGACTTATGGTAGGAATAGGAAGATTCAGGAATGATGCTTGGCTTTGTTGGATCATTCCATTATTCTGGCTGATGTCACAAAAACATTTTTGGAGGCTCGATGCTAGTTACAAGACACCTTTGTCAAGATCAAAATTGGTAACAGGTACTGTGCCTACTGCCTCCTTGTGACTAGAAAATTCTTCTTAAAGTAGACGAGAGATCCTCCAATCCATTCTTTATGTCTGTAATATTTATTCTATCAGCATTCCTGTCTATTACAGTTTGCTAATGGGGTGTCTCTCTGTGTGTGTGTCTCTCTGTGTGTGTCTGTCTGTCTATCTCTATGTATGTGTGTGTTTGTGTATAAACAAAAAGTGGTGTCAAGCCTCAAAAAAAACTATAGATTTTTAGAATTACACTTGTTTATATGTGTGTCTCTGTGTATGTCTGTGTGTGTGTGTGTGTGTGTGTGTGTGTGTGTGTAACCAAGTGTGCTACAGCATATATGAGGAGAAGGTCAGAGAACAATGCATGTGAGTCAGTTCTCTCCTTCAACCATGTGGGTACTGGGGATTGAGCCCAATTCAAGAGGCAGAGCCTCTTCCTCTGGTATTCTAGTCATGGGGGTAGATGGGGGCGGGCTCCGTTCCCAGGACCCACAGTTGATAGCAAGAAGAGCGTCACACCAGCAGCAGGAGCTCAGAGACCCCTAGCGGCCTCCTCGGAAGTTAGGCAAAACCGCCATCTTCAGGCATGCGATAAGAGTTTCCTTCCTCCCTTCTGGCCTCCTCTGTGACACCTAGGAGTGGAAGGAATGGAGCTGTGGCCATGACTGAAACCCTCCCTGGCCCAGGCAGGTTTTTGCTCTCTTTTCTCCACAGGCTCCCTTCTAATTGGCCCGTTCTTCACACGGCCAGCCAATCAGGGTGCGACTGAGAATATACACATTCTTGTTTCCACAATATGGTGTATGAGACTCAGAGCTCCAACTGTAAGCTGAGGCTTCTTCCTGCCTCACCCTGTGGCTGTAGGCAGGGTGCTCCTCGTATTTTGGGGCCTGATCCACCTTTCCTGCCCATTCCTCCCCCCCCCCCCCCCCACCGTGAGACTCACTGATGCTGAGACCAGCTCTTCACAGAGGCTCTCAATCCGCACCCCAGCTGCTGTGACACTCCGGAACTCTTGGTTGGCACTCGGGCTGCTGAGATCTCAGTGCTGGAGAGCTTAGAACCTCTCCCAGATAGCATACTGCCATGAGGATGTCATTTCTAGTTCTACCATGCCTTCCACTCTATTCTTGTAAAGAGAGAAAGATGGGCCCTGAAATTAGAATTGACTATCTTCTCAACTCCTGTGCGCAGCAAAATCCATGAGCACCCACTGCATCTTCTGTGTGTCCTGGAGCAGAAGTGGGTGAGGCTGGGAGAATTGTATCCTGTTCTCTGTTTACATCTAGGTTTCCAGACCATGTATGTACACATGTGCAATCTAGTCACAGCTTTACGTATTTTAGTTATTGCTAGGGCTAGTGTTTGGGGCACTTCTATCTCACCAGAGAGACAGGTTAGACTGCAGAATTCAAGGTACCTCTCCATCTCAGCCAGCATGGCGAACAGAACCAGCGTTTACCTTCCACTGTGCAGAGAAAGGCAAGAAGCAACAAGGATCTGCTGTTCACTATTGAATAACATTTCATGATAAGTTGTATCTGTGTCTTTGGCTACTTTAGGACTTCTTAAAGCACAGTGATCTTTTCAAAGACTAGGGAGCCCACTTAAATTAGCACCAGTTAAGACAAGTAAAGATCTTTCATTGGAGTGTTCTCTAGGAAACTCTGAGAATGTACATGGCTTCAGACTGATGGCAGGGGAGGATGGGGCGCAGAAGTATAGGGGGTTCATGGGGATGCAAGGACTTAGCAACATCCTCAAGTGTCCCCTGTTTCTCACACGATCTCTGTCTCCCTCTGTCCCCAATTCTAATACAAGCTCGTGCAGTGCAAACTCTCCTGGCTCCCCGCTCTCATTTGGTTTCTGCCTGGTCCTCATGGTCTCATTTTCTAAAGAAAGAGAGAAAAGTGACTTCATATGCTCCCCTGAGACATTTATATGCACAATGGATGAAGGCACAGAGGGGCAGACCTGTGATCATCCTAATCTGGAAAGTTGAGGCAGGAATATCAGGTGATCAGCCTTTGGTAACAGGTACCACGAAGAGGTAAATTGTTAGTCTACTCTAAACTCCTCAGTGGGTGTGCTCCTCCTCTACTCTCGCCTAAATGTTTTGAGTTCCTGAAAGACACACACACACACACACACACACACACACAGAGAGAGAGAGAGAGAGAGAGAGAGAGAGAGAGAGAGAGATTGAGAGAGAGAACCTTAGTTTAATATGTCCTATGCAGCTCAATGGTTGGGCACTTCCAAACTTCCCCATGGCTAACACACACTCCCCTCTGATATTCCTGATTTATTACTTACTAAAATCTATATTCTAACTTGGTTACCTGGGCCCAGTTGGGCAGCCCTCTCAGGCCATGCTGTCCCGGCTCCTTCAGTGAAGACATGTAGGTTCCCATGTGATTTCAGGAGCTAAATTAACACACATAGCATTAGGACCAACCCACAATAGTACCATATCTCAGTGGTTGTGCAGTGCAACACAGTCCAGTTAGAGGGATGACTGGGTAAGGCTGAAGTTTCTTAAATGAGGTTTGTTTTCAGATGGCTTAATCACGTGCAGCCAGTCTCTAAGAGGGAGAGCAAATAGGACTTTCCAAAAGAAATTTGCTTTCTTCTTGGAATATCTTCTGCTCTGTCATATGTCCATCATCCATATATTTCTATCTATTTATAACAACTTGTCATTTATTATCTATCTATTTACATCTACTTATTACCTACCTGTCATCCATGTATGTATGTATCTACCTACCTATCTGTAATATTCTTACCATCTATCTTTATCCCTATCCATAAGAGTAATAGGAAAGATTGACCAAATAATCATAGCAATTGAAGCGATGAAAATTCTAACCAAACATTGTTTGTCTTTTAACAAAATGTTTTTGAAGTTTTACTTAATAAAAATAGTTAGTGAGTTTATCTTAACTTGCATTTGATCCTGTGATTAGATTTGAATTCGTATCCATTGAGTTTGTAGAATTAAATTCTAAGGGAAGCATAGTTTGCAAGAATGAGCCATGCAATATAAAGTCTGCTTGCAATTGCAGGGACCTGACCTAAAATTATGACCATCTTGCAGGTTGTGTGGCTTTGGTGCATACATGGCTCAACCTGTCAGTTACTATGTGTGAATGGGCATTTGTTTTATGTTCATGTGCATGTAAATTAATTTGGCCTAAATCATTGAAATATGTGTTTTAGGTGGGGTGTTACATTTGCAAAGTGTACAAGAGCCAGGGCACTGGTGAGCTTCCATGCTTTCTAATGATGCAGGACTGTGTGTGCCGCCCTCTGAGAGGCAGGGCCAGCTGTGGGTTTTACTGCTGTCCCTGGAGGACCCCTCAGCCAAGCTCCCTGACCGATCTGCACAGCACTTAATGAGTCCGTGCTGCTGGTTACTTGCTCTGGCTTCTTCTTGGTCTCAGACTTTCCTCCCACTTGCAAGGAACTCGGAGGCACTTCACTTCAATGGGCCCCAGGTCTCAGACACCAAACAATGATTGCTCTGAATTGCAGCACTGTCTGTTACATTTCATACTTTATCTTTAATTCTTTCTTCTCCTTTCGGTCTTCAAAGAGACACAAGTCCCCGTCTATCCTCCTTCATGTCACCAACTAGCGCCCATTACCTACTTCTGCCTTTATAAGGGACTCGTGCTATTAAATTATTGCAAAGTTTCATTGTCAGTGCCAACACCAAAGCCTTTTCATGCAGCTGACCTGGACCTGACCTTCCCTCTGTCTTCACCAGTGGACCCCAAATGAGTCCAAGTTGGTGGTTTTAAATTTTCAAAAGCTCTGTTTCGTTTTGTTTTATGTGTATGAATGACTACATGTGTGTGTGTGTGTGTGTGATATGTATGTGATATATGTGCCTGTCTGATGCCCATAAAGCCCAGAAGAGGACATTAGATCTCCTGAAACTGCAGTTACAGTTGACTGTGAGCCACCAAGTGAGAGACCTTGGAATTGAATCCAGGTCCCCTGAAAGAGCAGCTGACTCTCAAGTGCAGAGTCCATTTCTTGTGGTTCTCAGTTTTAGCCTTGAATGAGACTCAGTCACAGAGTGGCTGGGGCCCAACTCAGACTAGATTTAACAACAACAACAAGGTGGACCACAGAAACTAGGGCCTTTAAAAAGAACTTAGTGGTGCTGATTGACAGACTGTGGTGCTGATCGGGGAGTAAGCTACATGGTGTCTCTCTTACTCATATAGGCATGAGAACAAGACTCGAGCTGTTTATACCAGACCAAAGGGAAGGGTTTCATTTCACAGCTGTCAGTGGGGTCCTGAAGCCCACTTACCTGTGTTCATCCAAGTGCAAAACAAGAGCATTGTCACCAAAGCCACACTGGACCCACCTTCTGCAGGTTGGAACTTACCTTCACACAGCACTGGAGTTTACTCTATTCCCTGCCATCAAAACTCTGCCTCTTCTGCTGGATGTTGCTAAAGTGGAGCCCACTTTCTTTGATTCCTCTGCTCCCCATCTCCCTCCACCTGTCACCAGCACTGTCCAAGGATCTCTGTGACTTTGCAGAGGAGGGCTGATGAGGCAAGATCACCCTTCTCTTTCTTTCACCAACAGTCGGTAGTCTTTATCTTTACAAATCTGTGCACACAGGCCACCCTAACAGAGCAAGCACAAAGCCCCTTATGTAGAGCATTACAGATCCAGCAGGGTTCTGTTTGTGTGCTGATGTCCCTTCGATGTTAGGCAGCCGCCTAAGGAGGGATCTGAGCAGTCCTGTCTGAGCTTTCATGTCTCCAAATGTAACCTGATGTGTTTTAATTGATGGCCTTGTTTATTCATGTATGTCCTTCCTGTGCATATGTATCTCTGGATTTGCAGGGCTTGCCAGCAAGGCAGTGGTGACTGGGAAGGGACATCTCTGTATTATCCCAGTTTAGCATCTTAACATGCTGTGATGGTTTGTATATGCTCGGCTCAGGGAGTGGCACTATTAGAAAGTGTAGCACTGTTGGAGTAGGTGTGGCCTTGTTGCAGTAGGTGTGTCACTGTGGGTGTGGGCTTTAAGACCCTCATCCTAGCTGCCTGGAAGTCAGTATTCTGCTAGCAGCCTTCAGATAAAGATGTAGAACCCTCAGCTTCTCCTGAACCATGTTCCTGCCTTGATGATAATGGACTGAACCTCTGACCCTGTAAGCCTGGTCCACTTAAATGTTGTCCTTATAAGACTTGCCTTGGTCATGGTGTCTGTTCACAGCAGTAAAACCCTAAAACACATGCCTAGGTACCTGGGTTTTGGGTTTCATAGTTGGTGGTGATAGGAGATCCTCAGGCCTCTGTCATGCCTGTGCTCTCTGGCAAACCCTGTACAATGAACAGAGGACCTGGACCTGTACAATGAACAGAGGACACCAACTTCTGTGTCTGCCTTGGGCTTCCTACACTTGCCCCACTCGCCTTTAGGAGCTCCAACCTTATCCTTGGTGTCTGCCAGCTCTTTGATGCTTCCTCAAGAGCTCTATTGCAGGTTAGTTAGGGCTACTTTCTTTCTCTGTGGGTTAGCTTCAGTGGGGTGCGGAAGCAGGTTTGGAGCCTTCTGCTGGCAGCAAGGCTAGGAGGAATGCTCCTGGCAGTTTCCAGGAGTGGGAGACAGAAGGTGAATTCCTTCCTCTGGGCAAACTTCTGAATACAAATTGACACCATTGACTTCTGACAGAGGGTGTGAAAGAGCAATTACTTTGCACAAGGACCACAACACACTGTTGGGAAATCTTGACAGGTCTTTTGTGTCATGAAATTCTTATTGTTACTTTGCTTTGTGGGAGTCGAGTGACTTACAGAGTTCTCATTTGTCTCCAGAGCTGGCTGTCCTTGGAGGGAATTCAGGGAATATCCCTCAGATCCTGGAACTGTCAGGGCTCCAGACACCCTTCACAGTTTTGTGGCACATTCCCTGGGGCATGATGCAGATGTTACTGTGGATGCAGGAGGCAAGGCTGACCCTCAGTGCTCATGGGTCAGGATGCTCGGTGCCTGTGGAGCACCTGGTGCTGGGAACTCCCTGGATTTGCTTCTTCTCTGCTGTCTGATCCTGTTTCATCCCAGAGAGGTCCACTGGGTCTGCCCATTCACTCCTTCCAGTTTGATGTATGTACTCTTCACTACAGGCTTTCTACAGACACCTTAGGCAAAGACTTAAAACAAATCCTTACGGGGAAAGGTGAGATGCCCACCTCAGGTCTCCCTTTCCTCTGTGGCATCCGCTAGACTGACACAAATGGATAGGAAAGACAGACAGACAACAGAGGTGCTTTCCTTGGAAAAGGCAGGATGAAGGCTGGAAAAGGCTGAGCCTGACAGGCGGGATTGAAATGTTTATGAGCTTTATGAGATACTTCAGAGAGGCTCCTTCAAGTACCCACTCTGGTTTGGTTGTTGGTGTTTCTAATTTTTAATTTAATTAAAGCATAAGTACAAAATTTCTGCTCTCTTTACAATCTCTCCCATGACCTACCCCATTCATTATCAAATTTATGGCCTCTTATTTTTTGTTGTTTTAATATATGCATGTATAACATATATACATATATTACCTATGTGCATATTTATATATGTGTATATATATGCATGTATATATGTATATATAACATATACATATAATGTCTTTATTTGCTGGAAAAAGAATAAATGGTATGGAAAGTAAAATAGTTTAGGTGCAATTGAATTGCCTTTAAATTCATATATATATATATATATATCTCCAGATGATCCCATTTAGTGTTGCTTGCATATTTATGTGTTTAGGGCAGATACTGGCATTGGATAGCCTTTTAGGGAGTTCCTCCCTGGGGAACACTAATCACTCAGCATTGTTTATCACCTGAAGCTCATCATTTAGGGTGGGGCCCGAGGCATGTCAACTGGTATTGTCCTGTTCAGAGCTTGTTTAAGGCACCTGTACTGTTGAGATTTCATGAGTGCAGCTCCCCTGAGATATATAGAAGAGATGATCTTACAGGAGACCTCCTGGTCCTCTGGGCTTTGAAGTCTCTGTGCTCTCTCTTCTCTGATGTTCCCTGAGTCTTCAGCGCAGGAGTGGTGTTATAGATATACTAACTGGGTCTCGGCATCCAGCGGTCAGTTGTTCTCTACATTTAGATCAGTGGCAGACAGTGGAATTTCTTAGGTGCAGTTGAACTGCTTGCAAATGCCGTGAGATTTTGTAGATGCTCTCTTAAGCCTTTGCTTCCTTTTAAAATATATTTTTTATATTTATTTATCTTGTGTGTATGAGTGTTTTGCCTGTACCTGTTTACCACATGCATACAGTGCCTACAGAGGCCAGAAGCGGGCACTGGATTCCCAGGTGTTAGAGTTAAGAATGACGTGAGCCACCATGCAGGTGCTGGGAACCACAGCAGGCTCTTCTGATGAGCAGCCACCACTCTTAACTGCTGAACCACCTCTCCAGCCTCAGGTGCTTCTTTCTTGAAAAGGAATTTAATTAATCTAAATTAAGTATATCGTGCAGACCTGAGAATAAATGTCTTTATTCCTACTAATTTTGTCAGGTTTAGTACTTTCAAGAATTCAGAAGAAATAGTAAAATCTATCTAGCACACCATTTCACTATTCATGGATTCTTTACATGTGTGTTATTTGTAATGTTAATAAAAC
This sequence comes from Rhynchomys soricoides, assembly GCA_019843965.1. Classification (NCBI taxonomy): domain Eukaryota; kingdom Metazoa; phylum Chordata; class Mammalia; order Rodentia; family Muridae; genus Rhynchomys; species Rhynchomys soricoides. Next base: position 1,256,800 of record JADRCH010000244.1, read on the forward strand.
GATTAAATGCAAGGTGAATGATATTCTGGGCGGGGACGTAGCTCACTTGGTGGCGTGTGTGCCTAGAGTGAAGGAAGAGCTGTGCTGAATCCACAGCACCATGTACAAGCAGGTGACAGCACATGCCTGTAATCCCAGCACTCAGGAGGTAGAAGTGGGAAGATCACAAGTTCAAAGTCACCCCTGGCTAGATAAAGAGTTGTTTGGGGGCCAGCCTGGGCTATATAAGACCCTTTCTCAAAAGATAGACAATGGGCAAGCTTTAGGATTTTGTGTTCCAGGAAAGATGGAATCCCCTTTTAGAGCCTTGCTCAGACTTTCACAGACTTCTTCCGTACACAGCATGCTGATAAACATGTCTCTATGTGGTCTGTATTATCTAGTTGTAATGTTCTAGTGAGAATGATGTCTGCAGATGAAGGTGTCCATGCTTTATTTCCTCCAGGGGATCAGAATAAAACTTCCTGTGCTACTTCTCATAGCCTGAGTGACACTGGCCTGTGTTTTTGTATTGACTCTGATCATTGACTATGAACTCTTCTCTACTCGCTTTGATCCCTTGGCCATTTAGATGGATCCAGGTCATTGGTAGGTTTCCACTTTGAGAAGATACAGGCAAAGAACTTCTTGTTTGCTTCTTAGGCAAAGCTGTCAGTCCTGTGGATGTTATGCTTTGACTCAAGAACTCTATATTTGCTCTCTGTTTCTGATCAGTCCATGAAATAAAGATAGAAAAATGAATGGATCCTGGATAGAATCCTAAGTTAAATGTGTTCTGTGTTTCATAGCCCATTTTCTGTGGTGTAAAATTTAAATTTCCCTCACAAGGCCCTTACAGGTAGTAAGCACCAGTTACCTGAGCCTCCTGTGTGCCAGTGTGATGAGGCTAGACCAACTTTCCAAGCCACCTGTGCACTAGTGTGATGAGGCTAGACCACCTCCCCAAGCCTCCTGTAAACCAGTGTGATTAGGCTTGACCATCTGTCTCACAATCCTTCCTACCTGATCTCCCGCCACAGTGACCAAGTGCCATTTACACATCCTAGTAAATCCATTCAAGCCTTCTGTGTCCTTAAACATAAACTCTGTGGGCCTACAGTTCATTCTAGGGTCTGACCTGCCTGGGTGAACCCTTTCTTAGTACCTCCTACCTGGATTCCCTAATTGGTGAGTGATGCTTTCCTTCTTGGAACCTGAGAGAAGCAACATTTAACTCCATGACCTTCTCCAGTGTGGCTTCCACAGCCAGGCTGGCATGATCTCCAAAGACCTCACAGAGGAGTTTTGTTCCTAATTAAATAGCGCTGGCATTTATTTATTTATTTAAAATTTTTTTGAGTGTCTTAGGTTTTGGAAAATTCAGATTCCCAAGTTCAACTCCAAACCTACCGATTCCAAGCATCTCCACCAGGGACACAGTCTGGGAGTCTGTATGTCTCCTCCCTGCTGAGAGGATTCACTGGACATTTTCTTTTACTCTTAGTTACAGTGGGATCTGGTTTTCAAAACAGTTCAAGTGCTAAACAGAGGACAGCTGTCCCCTGAGGCCTCAGTAGGATGGGTGACCTTACCAGAACCTTCATTTCAGACCCTGGCTTTCAGAACCATGGCTGAATAAATGTTTCATTTAAAGTATCAAGATTGTGGTAACTTGTCCTTTGGTAGGGCACACCTGTAATCCCAGGACTAATGAAGCTGAGCAAGAAACGTTCTGAATTTAGTCAGCCTGGGTTACAAAGTGAGATCCTGTTAGTAATATGACAGCAGCATCAGTGTGATAATACAGGAAGGTTTTCACCGAGTTGCGAAGGCCAACAACCTGGATGTTCTATAACTGGTGGGTTACCCAGGGTTAGATTGCCTCTCCTGCTACAAGGATGATGAACCAACTGGTATCAGAGGGTAGACAACAGATGGGGTTCTAGTCACCACCCTGGAGAAAAGACAGATGAGGAGGTCTGCTGGCCCTTATCGGTTGGCAGTAAGTGCGTGGTCAATAAATAGCTTCAGAGAACTGATTTAGTTTACTGAGTGGGGGAGGGGCGTTATGCTGGAGGTGGCCAGGGTCTCTGGGTAAGGTTTGTGTGGGTGTGTACCATTAGCAAGAACATGGGTGTTGGAAGATGCTTCATCTGTATACTCAGGGGCTATACAGTCTTGGGGAATATAACCTCATAAGGTCAGTCGCACCTGAGCCATGTGACACTCACTGTGTCTCAAATTCCTCAGAGATGCTGGGCTGAGCATGTGGCTCAGGACTAGAGTATTTGATTAGCATGCTGAAGGCCTGAGATCCATCCACAGCATAAACACCAATGCTACCAACATCTAAAGAGACAGAAAACCACAATCTGTTAGAGAAAAACCAGTGAGCACAAGCAGACCCAGGAATGAAAGGCCTTAACATAGATTTTCTAAATATTATAACCCTGCTCCTGACTAAAGGAAAGTGGGGAATGGATGTTGGAGAAGCAGTACACATGAAACAGAAGGATGTCACCCCCAGAAGCTGAAACACTGTATTACCACCTGGAGAGAAAGCGTAGTAAACAAGGAAGGCAGTGAGCTGAGGGCAGAGCAGTGCAGCCTCAGTCTCAGCAAGCAATGGCCACACCGTGTCATAGCTGGAGAGAGGGCCAATATCAGCCAGCACTGCTGTGCATGAGTTGGGTGGGTACCACATGCTTTGCTAGGAGGAGAGTAAAGCTGTGTAACCTCTTGGGGAAGGATCACCCTCTCCATGTAAAGCATCAGTGTCTCAGTGCATACACTCCTACGCTTCTATCAAAGGCAATAAAGAATGTGCATAGTCATTCAAGGGCTTATTTATCTTTATTTTGTTCATTAGTAATTTCATACGTATGTACAATGGAATATGATTGTATCTACCCTCATTTCCCCTGCTAACTCCCAACACATCTTCCTCCCAACTTTATCAATCAATCAATCAATCAATCAATCAATCAATCAAATGTTTGGTAACTTACGAAGTTCAGTGAGTGCTGCCCTTGTGTGAATGGGTGTGGGGCATCTCTAATAGAACGTGGAAAACCTACCATCGGCCACACCTACCAAGAAGATCTACTCTCCCTCCCCTACCCCAGCAGCCAATAGCATCTCAGTGAGGGTGGAGCCTGGAGAAGAAAGGCTTACTTTTAACTGCCTGCATTTGCACAACCTCGTGTCCCACAGATAGTGAATAGACACTAAGATTTTAATCTATTTCTCTGATGAAATGCTGCACAAGAATCATGTTGCTGATTCACGTAATCACGCCAATGAGCAAATCTCAAAATCTGGGTGAGTGTGAAAGATGTCAGAAAGCAAGGGGAACCTGCTGTAGGAGCTAACCTATAGGAAGTTCTAGATAGTGCGTAGGTACTTATATATATGTATGTATATACACCGTGTGTGCGTGAGAGAGAATGAATGAATGAATGAATGAATGAAGGAAGTAGATTTTCTCCTTGTTGGTATTTAGGGTTATTTATCTAGTGGTGAGAATTAATGATAGTCAGGACACATTTTATTTCTTGTTAAAGCCTTTGAAACTATATGGTCAATAGACTCAGAAAATCAAATTAAATAAAACGAGCCAGAAAGATTGTTACTGAGTTACAAATACTTCTCATGGGACTCCAGGAAGGTGGTTGATGCTGGGTCAAGTTGAAAGGCTCTGCCACACCCTTCTTTTTTCCGGAACATCCTATTTGAAATCTGGACGTCATTATCAGAAACTATAAAGACTCTCTTAGGTGTGTCCATTCAGAATTCTCCCTATTAACCACAAGGTGTCAGGGCAGCATGCTTTAAAACATTTTACAGCGTTCCACTGTGGATCCCCAGAGGTATGCTTAGAATGGGAGTCAGACAAGGACCTTTTGAGGTTTCCCATGGAGAAGTTCCCTGTGCTGCTGCATGCTGGGTGAGGGACTCCTGCCAGGCCTTGTCCTCTGAAAGCTGGCACACAGGGACCTTCTGTAGGATGTACATTTTTATTCACCTCCCAGTGCCAGGCTGACGCCTCAGGAAACATTAGCACAGAGACAGGAAGGCAAGGCTGTCTCTTCTCAGGTAATTTCGCCTGTGTATAAAATGAACGTTTTGAGAACCCTGTATCATAATTTTATCCAGGATGTCCTTGAAGGGTTTCAGCGGCTGGGTCGAGAGGCTGCATTCTAATTAATGTCTATCTTAGACCACTCCAGATGCCACCTTACTGTTCCAACTGTCTTTCACACCTGCTACTACTACTGGAGAAGTGAGGTGGGCAGCGGAAGGACCTGCAGGAAGATAACAACAGGGCCCTATTCTTTCTGCTGGCTGGGACCCAGAGCTGCCAGTCAGCTCCATAGACTATCTTTTTGCCAGCCAGTACTGTCCCCAAGCAGAGTTGTGGCATGGCTGGAGATCATTTCTCTTTAGCCTCTGTATAAGAAGGAGAGAATGTTTGAGGAGAAACAGTAGTACTCCACCAAAAGCAGACAAAGCTGAGGACAGAGACTGAGCTTTTTAACCAGTTTCTCAGCCAGCAAGCTTCTGTTAGGTGGGACCTAGCTGCAAGAGAACACTGTAAAAAAGAAAAACTAACTCAACTAAGTGGTTGTTTTTTGTGTTGTTGTAAGTCTCTTCATCTCTCTCCCAACATCCTCTCTCTGGGGAAATCATACATATATAGATGCACACAGAACGGCCAATGAGTCTGAGCTTGCATGGCTGTGAGCTCTCCTGTGTTTTCCTGCAGATCTCTAGACATCGAAATGGTACCAAGTTTTTACACGTTTAAAAAACAATTTTAACTTTACTTTTTATTTATATGCACATACATAGGTGTCTGCAGAGGCCAGAAGAGGACAATAGATTCCCTGGAGCTGTAGCTACAGGCTATTGTGAGCTGCTAGTCCTGGGTGCTGGGTACCAATCTTGGGTACTATGGGAGAGCAGGATGTGCTCTCAACTTCTGAGCATCTCTCCCCTCAAAATTCTGCAAGCTAATGAACAACAACAACAAAACAACAACAATACCAACAAAGTGAGTTCCTAAAATAACAGAAAATAAAAATAACTACAGGCAGAATTTTATTGATATTGAGTAGCTTAGTGACCTCTTTAAGTTGGTGATTTTCTTACCTACAGAGAAAATGTGTGGCCAGAAATATCCTGTGATAGTTTGTATATGCTTGGCCCAGGGAGTGGCATGATTAGCAGGTGTGGCCTTGTTGGAATAGGTGTGTTACTGTGGGCATGGACTTTCTCATCCTAGCTGCCTGGAAGCCAGTCTTTTCCTAGTGGCCTGCAGATGAAGGTGTAGAACTCTCAGCTCCTCCTGCACCATGCCTGCCTGGATACTGCCGTGCTCCCACCTTGATGATAATGGACTTAACCTCTGAACCTGTAAGCTAGCCCCAATTAACTGTTGTCCATGTTAGAGTTGTCTTGGTCATGGTGTCTTCACAGCAGTGAAACTAAGACATACCCTATGCATCAAGACAGGCTCTTCTATATAAGAATGAAGCAGGCAGTTTCAATTGTCTGTATGATAAGGAACTGCCAAAGGCTGCTTTCGAGGATGTTTTTCCCAGTGTATGTGCATGCGTGTGCATAAATGCATGTTTGCATGTGTGTGAGCACATGTATGTGTATGTAGAATCCTGAGGTTGATGGAGGATGATGTTAGGAATCATCCTTTATTGTTCTCCCACTGTATTCTTCGAGGCAGGGTATCTCAGTCAAACCCAGAGCTCATTCATCTGCAACTAGCTATTCCTGCTAGTTGCTTTGTTAAGGTGATCCTCTGTCTCCTTCTGAGCCCGGAGTTACATGAGCCCTCACATCTTCCTAGATCCAGACTCTGATCCCCATACTTGCTTGGTACCTGTTTTAACCATGGAACCATCTCCTCAGCTTTTGTTTGAGAATTTAAAATAAAGGCTGCTCTACTCCTGGAAGATGGTCCCTAAAAGGAAACGGGACACTGGCTTTGGCTCTGACCTAGTCCTCTCAGGGCTATTCGTGCCTGGAAGAACACTCTGAAGTCCAGAGCTGCTTTGGATGTTGGGGGCTAGGCTCGCTGAGAGACTTGAGGGGGTTGAGCTTAAAGTCTACAGCTAAAGGAACATGCCGGAAACCTTGGGCACCGGTCAAGGAAGCCAGGTCTTCTGAGATCTAGAAGAGATAGAGCGAGAAAAAGGGAAGCAGGTTTAGAGGCTAGTCGAAGGCATGTAGCTCTCACAATGGCTGCAGTTATAGCCTCAGCGGAGGGTGTGAAGTAGCAATAAGAACTTTTGCAGAGGAGCCAGACCCTCACGGCATCTTCTCAAGGACCACCACCAGAAGGAGTGCAACAGTGAAGCAGAGCGCAGCAGAAAATAGTTTCTGCTTGTGCTGCGTTAGGCTGGGAGATCTTGTCGGTGCTGGCAGAGCAAGGCTGTGCACCTGAGCACTACAGTTGGGTATTCTAAGAGAAGATGAGGGACACTCTCAGGCTGGAGCCGGAACAGAGACAGGCTTGCAGGGAACTACTTTATGTAAACTAGCAAGGTGGTGTCTTTTTGTTTTTGTCTTCTAATTTTAAATGCGGTCTAATATTGCCTGTTACTATGCAAATTATGCAAATGAGCACACATCTTCTGCAGAGCAACTTGACAATACTTATTTATGTGAGCACAGCTTTTGCTTCTAGGATCGGAGGTAGGCAAGAATGTTGTGAGAGTGGTACAGTATTTTAAAGGAGCTGTTTAAATGCACACTATTAATGCAATAAAATATTAGGAAGCAATTAAAAATATAATAATTGAAAAATATGGCTCTAATCATTGGTAGATAATAAGGGGATTTATCTTTTTTCTTCTTCTTTTTTTTTTTTTTGTATTAACCAAATTTGCTGTAATTCAGAGGAATACTCTGGAAACAAAATCTAACCTAGTCATAGATACAAATTCAATCTTTAATTATATAATCAAGAAATCATCCCAGGAGCATTCTCTATTACAGTGGAAGCCAAATAACAAAATTTGATCAAATTAAGATGTCAAAGAAATCTGGTTCCAACCATTCTAATAAATGCTTGCAGACAGTAACAGACTTAGTTTCTTGGTGATGCCCACAGAGTTTTAGTGTTTCAAGTGAATTTTGTACAGGTCCCATCAAAATATTAATTATATCTTTTAGCACTAGCAAAGAAAGTGATTTCTTCAACTCGTGGAGACATCACTGTGTAAAATAGCGTTTCTGGTGTAACAATGGAGACTCATGGGAAGCCTTCCTCCCAAGATCCCCATGTTCGTTTATACCCAGTTGGTATTTAGCTGTAATGTATTCTTGGTGTGTTTTATTGTCTTCTCTTGGGGGATGTTTGCTACACGACAGCTTTGGTAATTTCAGGATAAGAGCTGGCTCCCCAGATGTCCCTGAAGGACATGGCACTTTGGGGATGTATCTCCTGCTAAGGATGGGGTTTTAGCAGACCTCTAAAAGAAACAACATCGCAGGATGGTTCCATAGCTGAGGATTAGGCAGAAGCTTTAATTTTCCAGCATGCCTAATTTTAAAAATATACCCAGGCTGTTTTTTTCCCGTTCCTCCTCCTGGAGACCCTTTCCATCTCATTAACCCTCTTCAGTTTCCCACGCTGCAGTTGCGCACGCTCTTTGTCTGCCGCCATCCACTTTGTCCCGCCTCGGTGCTTTTCTGCGAAGACTGCTTCACCCTGTTTCATTTGTGGACAATTCTTTTCTCTAGTTTGTCAGACAGCTTTGTGCCATGATAATGAAACTATTTAACCACGCTGAATGGGCTCCTCCAACAGTTCTCGCTGCGCCCCGTACTTTAAGCAGCGTTTTTTTTCCTTTGATTTTTTTTTTTGTTTTGTTTTTATGTTTTTTTGGAAGAGAGAACTGACAGCTGATTGATGAGCAGTCAGAAAGCATATTGCAGAAATATGAATATTTATTGCTTGTTAGATTATTGGTACAACTGGGAAGCTTCAAAGTAATAATGTTTACTTGTTTTTATATATGGTTAGGGAAATTATGTTTAAATAGAGTGGACTAGTGGAATATTACAAATGCATTCAATTTCATTTAATAGGTTTATATATCTGTAATTATTATTGTATATAACAAGTATATAGAATATATATAATATATTAAGTATAATATATACCTACATATATAAGTATATATACTTGTACCAAGTATATATTATATATAATATATAACATATACTTTATATATAATATGTAATAATATATAACATGTAATATATAATATATAGTATAATATATACTTATATATGTATACTTATATACTTATGTATATACTTATGTGTAATGAGTATATACTTATTGTATGGATATGTATATGTACTTATACATATAAGTATATATTATACTTATTAATTATTTGAGAATTTTTGTGTGCATTTGTATCATTTTCATCCTTTCTTCCCTAAATCCTTCCAAGTTTCACCTCTTCTTTATCCACCCAGCTGTGTATCTTAAGAAAAAAGAAAACAAAACAACCTATTGTCCAATTTGTGCCTCTTATTTATTCTTGGATATGTGCCCTTCCACAGAAGCATGGTTGACTTACCAGTGACTACACCCTTAGAGGACTGCACCCCCCTCTTCTCACACCTATTAGTTGCTAGTAGCTCCTTCGCTGGGACGGGAACTTGTGCCCAACTCCCATCTCTGAGCTGGGATATGTTCAGGCTTGGGCTTGCACAGGCCTTGAGTATGCTACCACAGCTGCTGTGAGTCTGTATGTGTGCAGCCCTGCTGTGTCCAGAGGACAGTGTTTTCCTTGGAGTCATCCAGCACATCTGGGTCTTACATTCTTTCCATCCCCTCTGACACCATTATCAAGCCAACCACCAATGGCTCCACTGGTCATACATACTCCCTAGGGGAGAACCCATGACTATTTTCTGCTAAACAGACCTGGTACTGATCCAACTCCTAAGGCTTATCTTTGCAGCCATAGATTACTATCAGTGACCTCCGAACCTGGGAGGAGCAGTGTAGCATGGATCTATTGTACTCAGGATTGAGCACCCACACAAATCTCTTCTGCATGCCCTGCCCAGTTTTGGGTCCCTGTACTTATCATTGTCTACTGGAGAAAGAGACTTCTCTGATGAAGACTGAGAGATGCACTCACCTATGGCTGTAATGATAAGTCATAGGAGTTGGTTCAGTACCACATCCATTTAGCAGAATAGTAGTTGTGGGTTCTCCCCTAGGGAGTATGTGTAACCAGTGTAGCCATTGGTAGTTGGCTTGACAATGGTGCCACGTAAGAGTTTCAGCATGTGGGTTGACACTTAAATCCAATCAGAAAGTGGTTGGTTCCTCCCAGGACGTTTTTTTTTTCTGGTTGTACCAGTGGGTACATCAGACTGGTCATTGTTACAGCTCTCAGAGTTCACAGGGAGGTGAGATTGATGGCTCACTGTCTGCTTGAGTCATAGTACATAGTGAAGGAAAGCTGGGGCACTGATCTGTAAACTTCATACCTTGTAGCTAGCTTCCACAGTGCTGGATGGTGCTATGCGTGCTACTGGAGGAGAAAAGTCATCTGTAATGATTTTTAATATAGAAATTACACCTGTTCTTTCTATCTAGCTCACATGCGTCCATACACATATGCAGATGGTATATATGTATAGCTATATGTTTGCCCATCTTTCTTTGTTTACCCTCCTTAATTCTGATCCAATTAGTTTTGAAAACTCTGAAATGAGTGTGAGTAATAAGACCACACCACTTACATGTTGGAGAATTGACAACCACGTTGAGATAAAATGTAAATACTGGCACAGGGAAACTTAAAAACAAAACCCCTGTGTTAAAACTCTCTAACTTCTAGGTGATGATACTTAAAAGCTAGATACTTTTAAAACAAGTTTTAAAAAGTAAAGGTGGTAAAGGAGTTTTTTTATCAAATGACTTAAAGATGTATTTATTAAGTTTAGATGTACTTTCATAAGAAAATGTTTCTCAGATGAAGACACATCTTTGCTCTGATAAACAAATTCATGTATGAGAAGTTTTTTTCCATAGGTGCATTTGGGCATACAACTAAAAGTTAATTTTGGTTAACGTTTTACCAAAAGGTATCTTCTTATGAGTAATTGATTGTAAAGCACAGGGTTAATGCTCTACTAGTGAATTATGGAGATTGGTGAGAAAGATCCTATGTTGGACTTTTTGTGTAAAATAATGGCAAGTCAGGATTGGGAAGCCGGACCCATTCGTAATGAATGACTATGGTTTAGCACTTAGGGCAGATCAATGGATCCACAGCATGAGTACACCCAACAGTAGCCTGCACTTTACAGAATGCAGGTGAAGAATCACAGTAAGTACCTACTGTCAAAGTCCATGAAGGAGTGGGTTGCACAGTGCTGAAGAGCACACAGAGAGTCTGGGATGCCAAGCTCTGTAACTCAAGAGCCATGAGACCAAATCACCACACAAGGCTACGGAAGGGGTGGTGAGTCTCAGTGATATCTTCCATGTGTGCCTCCCATGTGATCCAGACATGTATCCACAGGGCCTACCTGTTGTTCTTAGTTTTTACTCAAGAAAATGAAGGCATATACATTCGAAGACTTGCACACAAGGGCTTGTAGCAGCTTTATTGGCTGTAGTCTAAAAACTGGGCTGGGACAACGTCCCCATGCCCAAATTTTATCACCGAGTGAAAGGCTAGGCACATAAATAACTGGACTCTTACATCCACAACCTGGATGAGCCTCAGAATGATGTATAGAGCAAAAGAAACGACAGAATGTCTATACTACATGGCTTCCTTTATATACAGTTCTAGAAAATGCAAGTTTATTTACAGTGACTAATTACTTGCTGGTTTGTGCTTTGCTTGGGACAGAGGAGAGGGAAGAATAGGAAGACAGGATTTTGAAGTGGTAGAGGGAAGAAGGACTTTGTATACCTACAGATCCATGAGGTCCACATGCACAGAAACTTGTCAAAATTATGAACAAGGGTCCCTGAAGGATGGCGCATCTTCTGCAGCTGCTAAAAACGCACACCAGAATTAAAGGTAGTCAAAAACACACATAAGAGAATATGGGCTATCTATCCCCACAGCATAAAGACATTTCTATTTTAGAAGTTTTGTGATATGATGCCTCCTTCCCTATCTGATTTCCAGAAGTCAGGCTCTGAGGCAGGTCCATCTGAGAGTTCTGAACACGAAGGACTGCTAACGCCCCCTAGAGGAGGAAGGGGCCTCGCAGAAGAGGAACAGCAGAATCAGGGAACCAATAGGCTTCGGTTAAGTTGTTCTCCTGACCCAGTTCCCAGAGGCAACCACCCAATATGCTTGCAGCTTTATCTTTGCCACATGTCTCCTTGTTATCGAAAGAGTGTCCAAAACAGTCTTTTCCTGTGGCATCAAGATACATCTCCAAAGGGCTGGTCCCCATCTGATGGGCAGATGATGGGACCTTTAAGATGTGGAACCCATGGAAGGAAATGAGTTTAATGGAGACAATGTCCTTGAAGAGAACTCCCCACCATTAATGTTATTCCTCAGCACAAGCAACAAGGATAGGACCCACCACCATTTTCCGAAAGCCAGGAGTGTACATACAAACACAAACAACCCTTTTTGTTGCTGATGTCTTAAGTTTCTCTGGTGTTCCTTCACTTGGCAGAAAGCTGACTAACTCAACTTGAGAGTCGATTCTGGGACAATCTCAGTTTGTCACACGTGGCGATCCAGTAGACAATTTGCCCCTAGACACTCCCATCTGTGCCGTGTTAGATCTGTAGCAGTCATTTATGTGAGTGGTGTGCACTGAAGCTGTTCTCTGAAGGGCCAGATTATAAGCTACCCTTCGCTAAAGGAGGGGAAACATATCAGGGAGACCCCCTAACAGCACTTAGCACCTCAGACACGTGTTTCTAACACCTTGCTTTCTGAGAAGAACTTGTTGGTGTCCTGAAGCCTCAGAGCCGATGGGAAATTAGCCATTCTGGTCAGCATCCTTAAGCTTTGATCTTTCCAGAAGCAATGTGAATTTTACATATTTTTTTCCACTGGCATACTTTGTTTTTTTTTTTATCACAAAGGACTAAGGCTTAGCCTTTGATAAATTCTCATTTGCAGAGATAAGGTAAAAGGGGGAAAAGCATCTGGGACCTTATAGAAAAAGGCAATTTCACCTCAACTTCCTCCCTCCTCCATTGATCATTTTGAAGTTTGGAAAGGTAACACACACACACACACACACACCCCTCATACCTACCCCTTCAAACACGGAAAGCATTTGAATTAAACCGGGCACACAAAGCAATCGAGTTGAGAAGAGAAGCTCTCTGACAAGCCTGCTCTTTATTCTCTTGAGCTAATTCTGCCACATGACACACTGGCATCCAGGAAAGTAAGATTCTGACAGGCTAATTTCAGCCTGTGCTTCCAATGAAATGTACATAAGGCACTTGTTACGTTTAGTGACAGTCAGTGTCATTTTTCTGTTTAAAAGCAATCCATTTGTGTGGATGCCTAGGAGCGCAGGAGCCCTTTGAGGGAGAGGGAAGGGCGTTTGGGGTCTAGTGAAGGTTTGCACAGACTCAGGACTGAGGTAAGGGAAGAGAGGCCTGGCCTGGATCATCATTGGGCTGCTTGAGTTCAAGGACAGAGTCATCATGTCAGCCTGGTGTCTGTTCATGACTTCCCCGTCAGCGGTAAGATCTTTGAACCTAAAGAGCAGAGAATCAGGTGGTGATCTCTTTTGCTTATCAGTCCAGTTTGTTGCAGCTGTGAAATAGAAAAGCTAAAAACAAAGTCTCTGTGGAGTTAGAGGACAGACATACCAAATACTGGAACAGAACAAAAGTAAAACCGAAGTCTAAAGGAGGACACATGTTACCAGTAGGTGGCGCCATTACACCGCACAGAACCCGGGCTTCCTGGCAGAGCTGTACTGGGGAGATTAGAGCCATATACAATTTCCTGTTGGCATCGAAGGTGAAGTCAAGGGTTGATATAAAGAGCTCCAGGAGTCTCTGAAAATGCCGCATGCCGGCAGCAACCCAGGCTCACCCTTAAAAGAACTTCAGGAGTGAGGGCGCCAAGGAAGATACTGAGTCATAGCCCCATCGAAATAGTGTCTGATGTCACTGGCGAAAATAGACCCGGAGATCTCTTCTGTTTATCCCGCTGTAAAGAGGTGACATTCATCGGGTCATTTGAGAGTTCATTTAATTATAAAAGACAGAGCCATAATAGAAAAGCAGGATACGACTCCCTTGTCTAGAAGGTGTGGTGGATATTTGGAACCATGTATTTCCTAACCTGTGGTTTACAGCGTCTTTTAAAATTTGCTTTCCAAAGGAAACAGCATTTGGAACAGCAAAGATTGCTCAGGTCAAGACAGTGTGTAATTACAGTGCCAGATTGGAGACTATTTCTGCCAACCACGATTCTAATTTCGTCTTTCCCTTTACCCAGTACTAAATTGAGTCTACTTAATGGAGACACGTACTGCCAAAGCCACCCACAGCCAGAGTCTCGTTCTGATTCCCACCCATCTTGTAACATTTCAGTCAAGCTCAGGGTTTAGATTGAACATAGACAAGCTGCACTACCATAGTTGCTGACTGATCGACAAAGAGGATCTGGGAGACTTACACAGTGCGTATAGCAGGCACGCACAGTCCTCTGGCCAGAAAAGCTTTTGGGGAAGGACAATCTGGCATCCCCATGTTGTGGATTAAAGCTATTTCCTTGTACTGACTCTCAACTATCTCAGCAGGGATTTTGCTCAGAAATCTTTCCAGAGCCCATTTCTTCCCCTGAGTACTGAATGTGATCATCCGCTAGGGTTTTATTTAAGCCCTCTTCCCCAAATCATTGTGATTTCAGGACATTGGACCAGATCAGGGCCATCAGTGTGGTGCTACTGTAGAGTGGTGGTCTGACCACGGAGATCTGGAAGCTAGCTTCTCCGCAGCGGGGTACTTTCTGTTTGTAGGGACCAGATATGAACTGTTTGATGGGAACGGGTATGAAATGAATAGAGCTGGACAGAAGGGAGGGACGGGGATATGAGGAAGAGGGGTGGGGAAGGGAGGAGAGGGGAAAGGAGAGAAGAGAGGGGAGGGGAGGAGAAAAGGGGAGGGGATGGCAGTGGAGAGGAGGGGGAAAGGGCAGAGGGGAGGGAAGAGGAGAAGGAAAGACAGAAGGGGAGAGGGGAAGAAAATAGAGAGCAGGAGAGGGGAGGGGAGGAGAGGAAAGAGGAGGGGGGAGGGGAGAAGAGGAGAGGAGGGGAAAATAGGGGAGGGGGGAAGACAGGAGAGGGGAGGAGAGGAGAGCGCCATAGAACATGAACAATGATAAAGATGCACAGCTAAAGCTTCGGAGTGTACATCTGGTAGACCCTCCCTGTTGTGTTCAGCTTATTTTCTTTCTTATCAGAGAGAGCTGCTATTACCTACATCAGAGTCCTATTTACGCAATCATGGCAATTTCCCAAAAGGGATTTAAGATTGCTCAATTTCATAAACCCGAGAGCTAAATTCTCCCTGGTTACTCATCTGAGTCCTGAAGCTACCCCAAGCTCTTTCCACATCTCTCCATTCACTCACCCCTTGAATCACACACCCCATGGGGTCGTGCTTTTACCAACTTTAATGATTGTTTCTCATAGGCATGTGGATGTAGGGGCATCCACTGGGACAGGGGTAATAATTTAGCAACTACACCCCAGAGAATACCTATCAGCAGCCATGGACTTCCTGTAGCTCCTCAACTAGATGTAGGGTCTTGGCAGCTCTGTCCGTGTCCGTGGTGGAATATTGACCTGTTTGATCTTGTGTGATTCCTGTGAAGGCCACCACAGCTACGGAGAGTTCATGGGTACCACATCCTTGTCATCCTCAGTAGACATCCATCAACTTCCAGTAACCTTCCCATCCTCTGGCTTTTATGACCTCTGTGCTCATTCCTCTGAGATGTTCCTGAGCCTAGTGGGAATGATATTCCCGAGGTATGATACAGATGTCCCATTTGGAGATGAACACTTTGTAATTGCTTATTTTCTGCAACTTTGATTAGCTTTGGTTATCTGTTGCCCATTATAAACTAAACCTTCTCTGTTTATAGGTGACAGCTGCATTTTCGGGAATAAAGATACATGTTTAGAAGGCAGTTGGATACTGTATCAATTTAGCAAAATGATAGTAGCAGATTATCCTACAGTGTCTGGGTCTATGACCTTGCTAGCCATTGGATCTTCGGCAGGTTTATAGTATCAGGCATGATTTCATTCCTAGTGAGTGAACTGTAAATGTCATCAGACAGTTGTTGATTCACCTGTAAGATGCTCACGCCACTATTGCCTCCAGGGGCATATCTTGCCAGGCCAGTTGTTATTGTAGCTTACAGGGTTCAAATGGTAAGATTGTTGCTCGCTTTCTTCCTTGGCAGCCTGCATACATAGCACCTTCTAACACTATGAAAGCTTTCATCAGAGAGAAGCTTTCAGGCCAGCATCAGCTTGATGTCATCAATTCCTGTGACCATCGTGTGATGTTTCCATACATAGAACCTTACTTTCAAGTTCTGGTGGTCAGCCAAGAGCCATGGAAAGAGCCTGTGTTGGTTTGGCAGTCTCTGGGACTACCTGACTAACAACTTGAAGGGAGGTATCCATACCTGACACTCGACTTTTGTTTTACAATCTATGGCTTCTGATGAGACCATTGTCCCCTTACCATGTGAGTTAATTCCATTTAAACTACTCAAAAATACAGGTATAGGAAAATTCATAGAAAAGCAGGTTCTAACGTATCTCCAGTGTTGTTTATTGCTCTTCTCATCCCATGTTCTTCTGCCCTTACCCTTCCTTCCTGTTCCCTCCTGATTCTTTTGGTCCTTTAAATGATGGTTGTCCTGGACTTTTGGCCTTGAGCTAGTCTGAATCCTTCTTCCATGGCAGGAACTGCTGATCCTGGACATAGTCAGATGAAATGAAGGGATGTCTGGAACTACTAATCTGCCATAAAACTTCATCAGCTAGATGTCCCCCTGCTCTTCTGACCTCTCAGAGGACCAAGGGTGTCGACTTTAGAGGTCAACTTTCTCACTGGCATCTCTACCTCCATCAAGGCCCCATCTTTTCAGGCCTGCCCTATCCTTCACTAGGGATATTCTCACTCCTGCTTTCTTCCTCTCCACACATACATATACAACCCGATGATGAGTTTTAGAGACGGAAAGAAAGCTGTGGAATGGGACTGGATGTTTCTTTTATTTCCTTTTTGTTATTATTATTATTATTATTATTATTATTATTATTATTATTATTATTATTTTGCAGCACTGGGGACTGAACTCGACTGGTGCATGGTTCTGTCACTGGGCTACATTCTCAATCCCCAATCACTGATGATTCCCATCTATAGAACCTTACTTTCAAGTTCTGATGGACAGAAGTGTTCGTCTCCAAATGAGACATCTAAATCATACCTTCTTCCTGCCAGGCTTGGGAAACATCTCAGAAGAAAGGGCAGAAAGGTCATAAGAACCAGAGGATGGGGAGGATGCTGGGAGTTGATGGGTGTCTACTGAGGATGACAAGAATGTGGTACCCACGAACTCTCTACAGCTGTGATAGACTTCACAGGAACCAGATTAAAACTGTGGCTCTTGTTCTAGACATCTCTGGAGTACCTCAACCTTTCTCCCTAAACACTTGGTCACATGATTGGTGTCTTGACTTCTGTGATCATGCATTCACTTGTATTCCCTACAACTCTACATGAAGGGTGTATTTAGATCATGTGTTTGTTATGCCATCTAGAATATCCCAGTGGTTTCTAGTTACTCCCTGAACACAAAGCTGGCCACCCCTGTGCTGTGTGGGGCCCTTCTCTGCTAACATGGGCTGGTCACATGGCAGCCTCAGTCTGTGTTTCTCACACAAGGTCTGTTCCCTTGCAGCTGTTCTGTACACTCTGAGTGGCCACACACAGGGAACTGTTTGTATTTGCCATTCCTGTCTTAGGGATACCTTTCCCCAGCTCTACTCGAGGTGTCTACCTGGCAGCCCCATAGAACCTAGCTCTGTCCTTCCCAGCCCTACCTTGTCTAGCTGTGGTCTTTACTGAGATATGATTATCATAAAAGGAGTTGTTTCTGTAGGATTCTCATTTCCTTTATTCTCTTGACACAGTGTCTAGTACACTAGAAACATCCAGTGGGATAATCCATCGGACTAATGGACTCACAAGTGAGAAGCTGCTATTGATTCTCCTCTGACCTCAGCCCCTGATCTTCTTCTGCTCTGCTCCATGGTTTCTTCAGCGAGACGATAACCCCTCACCTACACATCACCCCATTCTGTCTGTTTTAGACATCACCTTCCCTTTCTTGTGCAATATACCATGAAGCGTAATATATCAACATGTACTGATAACAAAGAGGTGGCTTCTAAGGAAAGCTTGCTTTCTCCTCTCAGATGCTTCTGCCTTGAGGATGGAGCCTGTGTTTAACATCTCTCCGATGTCCAGGAGCCCCTTAGTGCTGTGGCGATAGACTGATAGATGTGAGAAAGATGATTCTGAGAGAGACCAGCATGACCCCTTCAGCCTTCAGCAGGATGAAATGAGCCACGCAAGGCTGGGTACCTACAACTCCTCTAATCTGTACCATACCCTCAGTGCTCCTTGTACTGTGACAAAATGATTATGTGAAGGCGGAAATGACACTCGGTGTCCTTCTGCAGTGTGATAGATATGCGGTGTCAGGAACCAAAGAGTGTCACGTCCTCAGTCTCCAACCTTGAGTGCTCCATCTTTAGAACAGACATTCATGCTCCTTTCTAATTAATCTGACAAATGGGGTGGAAGTTACTTGTCTAGAGCAATCAATGGAGAGAAGCTGGTTAGGGGCAGATTTTGGTGGGCTGGGAACAGAGAAGCTTAGGACTTTAGAGAACGGTGGAGCTCCCCAGCGACTGTGTGTGATGACAGTGCCCCAGGTCCAGCTCACTCACGACACTGCAGCCCTGTGCCTGTGGCCACAATGGCGAGGACGTTCTTACACTCAGTTCAATACCACTTACGGTGAGATGAGTCCAAACAGCTTTGTGGTTTGGCTTCCAGTCAACAAAGCTACGATAGAAGCTACTTGTTACTGCTCAGTTACTCTGAGGACCGTGTAATTCCTCTGAATGCATATCAAGTTGAACAGGGCATCTGAGGCCAATATGGTGGAGGGAGAAGATATAAAATGGAATGGAGATACCCAAGGGGAGTCAGACACTGGGTGCCGGTGAGAAAGCACAGCCAGCAGGCACTAGGAAATGAATGCTGACAGAATATGAGGGGCCAGTTAGGTTAAATTCACTCAGTAAAATTAGACTGGGAGTTGATATTGGAACTCATCAGTACAGGGCGAGGGAAGGGAGAAGGGAGCCTCTTGGCTTCTGCTTCCTCTTGAAGAGAAAAGCAACTGGATGAAACAGACCAGGGCCAGTCTGCTTCCTACATTCTTCCCCAAACTATGTTCTTCCTTTGGGAAGAAATCCAGCATCTTTATTATATACTTTCTTTCTTGGGCACTGATCATGTCTCAGGCTCAGTTCAGACAGAGAATGTCTCCCTGGAGAACTTCGTATCCCAAGGGAAATGTTAGTGACTAAAGGACAGGAAGTGACACAAGCTTGATTTGTATAGATAAAAACCTATGCAACACATACACACACACACACACACACAC
>JADRCH010000244.1:1275651-1326450 GCA_019843965.1 Rhynchomys soricoides
TCCACGCACATACATCTACACACACATCACATCTACACATACACACACATCCACACCCACACACCCACACACACATTTACACACGCACACACACACATCCATGCACATACATCTACACACACATCTACACATACACACATACATACACACACACATCTACACACACATCCACACACATCCACACACACATCTACACACACACACACACACACATCCACACACATCCACACACACATCTACACACACACACACATCCACACACACATCCACACACACATTTACACACACACATTTACACACACACACACACACAGAGTGTGAGGTCAGGTGGTTTGGATGTCAGAAATGAGAGAGAAGACCTAGACATTTACATTTGTGTGAGTCACAAACATTGAAATATGTGTGCGTGTGTGTGAGTGTGTGGTATCAGTTCTATTTTAAATAAAGTTTATTTTTTCAAGGTATCACCTATTTGGGGATAAGCATGAGGTAACACAATGTTAACCTGCCCTAACACACACTCACTTGATTCTCAGATAGAAACTGTAGCCTTAATCCACCTAAGGAGACCCACAGAGTAAGAGTGTGAGTCAGGTGGTGAAGATCCACCTTCAGCGGATGGTCAATGTGTTGAGTATACTATTAGATTTCAGTCCCCATTCCTCATAAGAATACCAGAATGTTGACCTGATGACTATACATCTCAGTGGAGCTAGATGGACAGGAAAGGGTACGCTTTGAATCACAGCCTCATTTATGTGGCTTACAGAGACATTTAAGTACCATTTATGGTGACCTTAATTAGTTGGGGGGATGCTGTGTCTGAATGGATTTTCAAGTAGACAGATCTGTGTACTATCAGTGAAACCAGGGAGCCAAGCACTCCCAGGAGCATGATGAAAGCCAGAAACTGTAGTTCAGACCAGGTGAGTGAAAAGAAGAGCTGGTCAACCTCGAAGACTACAAGAAATAGCCAGGCACACAATGTTCACATTTTACTCAGATCAAATTTGCTTCCCATTACATAGAGCTGACTGTAAGGGGCAGGCTGCAACCTCATCTGGTTTGAGCTGGATGATATCTCTGCATCTTTGAGGGGTTATAGTTGTCATAGTTACCAGCACATTGATTCCAATAGGAACATTAATTTTATGCGATAAGTCTGTTCTACAGGTAGCCTGTAATTTTAATAATACACCGAACCCATTAGCTTCTGTGTTTGTAACAGAACAAGTCCTTAGGATGGAGGATAAATGGGGACCACATGGTGTCTTAGTCTTCCCACGTTGTGATAGCAAATTATAGCTTGGTTGGCACGGCAGAAGTTTGTTCTCATAGCTCTGGAGAGTAGAAGTCTAAGATCAAACGACTGATACATTGTCTTGTGCAGCCTATTTCCAAGTTCACAGACAGAACCTTCTTGCTGTGTCTTCCTGGAATGAGAGGGGATGGGATGTCTATGAGCTCTCTCTAATCATCTCGACCTCTAATCCCATCATAAACACACTGCTCTTATGATCCAATACCTCCTGCGACTCTCTTCCTCCTATGGCTATCGCCTTCAGTGTCTGAGTTTGAGGGCCTCAGACATCAAGACCATGGCACACGGAAAAGTTACGAGCAGCAATTCCAATGAATAGAGAGGAATGGAGTTGCTCTACTCATGACAAGATTCCAGGCCCTGTTTCTAAAGCATTGATTTTCTAGACCAAAGCAAGGCAATGTTTTTGTGTTGATTGTTGTTGCTGTTTTCCTGGTGAGAAAAGACCTCATCTGAAGATGTTGAAAAAGAAAAGAGTAGACCTCTCTGAGTAGAAAGGAATACTTCGGGATTCCTGGTCTAAAGCTGAACATTAGTTTCTTCATACCCTAAAGTGTTGGAAAGCTTTTCTAAGCTAAGACTGCCGACTTTCGTCTTTGGATAAATCTGTCATTGGATGTTCTGAGCTCCCCACTGTGAACTGGAGCAGCTGGGGTTCACCAACCTCCACAAGCTTGCCACATAACTCACAGTATAACATCCCCCGACTGTCTACGTCCGTCCCCACTCCCTTTCCAACACACACACACACACACACACACACACACACACCACACCACACACATACACACACCACACCACACACACACACACACCACACCACACACATACACACACAAATTATATCACACACGTAAACACATATGACTATTATTTTTGTTCCTCTGGGGGAAACATGGATAATACACGACTTTTATTATTTCATCTTGCCACGAATATCTAACTCAGAGATTATACTGAAATTTAAAGTTTAGTTTACTGTTGCATACAGAAGCTTATGGGTAGATATTTGCACCATTAGACTGTTACAGTGAGTACTCGGTCAGATACTCAGTCACTAGTGTCACAGAAAAGGAGGGAAGATGGTCAGTGTGTTGGAGGTGGTCGTGTGATCTCAGTGAGAAGAGGATGATGTCCTGAGGCATAGATAGCGGCAATTGAACACAAGGGATGAGTCCTGTGTAGTTACTACACATGGCAGGTTGACTTTACCACAAGTTAAGTGAGTTTGTTGTGCCTGTGAACAAGCCCTGAACATTCTGGGCTGTTGTGGACAACTGGAAAAGGGCAGCATCTGAGAGAAGTCTTGGACCTTCACATCCTGCTGTGGGGTTAGTCTTAAGCTACCGTCCATTTCATAAGATGCCTGGGTAGGGCCTTCTGCATCTCAGTACAACTGGAGGGACTTTGTCCTACTTACAGCCTCTACTTATGTCCCCTTTATTTATGACCATGTAAATTCTTGTCCCCAATGCAGTGTGGTACCAGTGTGGCTCTCTGGGCATAGCTTTCAAGCACCCGAATCACGACCTGAGCCCCTGAGCAGTTCCTGCCTCTCTGCCAAGTTATTTTATCAGTTTCATAAGCATATTCCTATGGAATACAGTAGCTTACTTTGTCTCAAGTGCCCATCTGGTGAGCAACTTTCTTCATCCTAGGAAGACATTGTATCTATCCTTGTTCAGGAAGTGCAGAGGGGTCAGTGTTCGGCTTGCTTTCTTTTTCCCTATTCGGTCCAGATGGCCAGTTCATGGGATGGTGCTGTCCACAGTTAGGACGGATTTTCTGTACCTCTGTCAACTCTACAAAAAAATCTCTCTCACAGGCATACCCATGTCTATGTATCTATAAGGATTCTCAGTCCCATAGGATTGAATGTCAAGGTCAGTATCACACTGGACCACTGTCTACCTCCCATCATGGTACTTCCTGTCTGACAGCCCTGTGGTACACAGGCAAGGATGAAACTCTGTATTTCACTACCTGAACACCCCACTCTCCATAGGGAATCTGAAGCTGCTTCTGTGAAGATTGAAGTCTTGTCTCTCTATCCACTAACCTGGGCCAATGTAAAGAGTCCACACTCTTGGGTCAGTGTGAAGTCTAGGCAGAAGGAATCCTCTCCTTCTGGCATTCTCAGGTCAACAGTGCAGACGCTATCTGTGTCACTGGGAGATCAGAGAAGCCTCTTGGATTACAGATGGGAACTTATGGATATAGCTAGCCATGATTGAAATACCTCAAAAACCCAGAATCTGGCCCCTGATGCATGTTTATCTCTGGAGAAATCAGAAGTGCAGTCCATCTGAACCTGCTCTTTTTGCTGCCTCCAGGAACTGAGATCCAAAGAAACAATGTTCCCCACAGACTAAACATGTAAGGGGCTTGATATGTAGCAGTAGCAGCCTTCTGTCTATTCTCGTAACAGGTAAAGCCAGTGTCCTCTTCTGGATCTTTGTCCTGAAGGGATGCTATTCAGAATTACTTCCCAGAGTTATTTGGTTATCTGGTTCATTCCAACATCATCTCCATCAGCATCTAGGTGATGGACCTTGGGCACACTGCTCTTGTTGCTGTCTCTCCCTCTACCTGAGAGGCTACTCTTTGCTATGGCCTGTCTCTTGAGCCATTTTCCAAGGAGGCCACTTTAGCTATGAGGAGCTGACCACTGTATAGCTATCACTTATCTGATAAAGGCCAGCCATATACTTCACCCCACTTGAATGAAAGGGAACATACCCTCTGTGTGGATCAGATAGAAGATAAATACATAATGCTCCTAAAACACCCTCTGGGGAGACCCTAGTGCTGAGAACAGTCCCCAGAAACTTCTCCTTGTTCAATTTAACTGCCTTGCTGTGACTTGTGTCTTTCTTTAGAACTCTGTGCTATCTGTAGGAAGACAGTCTGAGAAAGCCTAAATATACACATTCAAAGGGAACACAGATCTGACTGCTCAGTCAACTGTATTCGAAGAGGGTTTGAGTCTGTGGTATGCTAGGACAGGCTTACAAGGGTCTTGGGATATCCTGTGTATCCTGGGGACAATATATGCTTGTAATTAGGGTTTGGGATATCCCCAAAGAAGGTCAGCTAAATGTCACCTATGGACAATGACATTCTATTGTTCTTAATACATCACAGCAGAGGATTATACTGACTATGCAGCTTTTAGTGTTTTTTAGACAAAAAAAGGGGGGAGCAATATTTTGATTAGTAAAATGGGCAAATTCTATCACTTAATAAACATCTGTTCTGTTTTCTGTCTTTAATTTGATAAATAATTTTAATTATGAATATTTCCTTATTGTACACATACTAATGAGCAGAGTAATAATTAACTCAAATACCCTATATTTTAGTCACCTTAGTATTTCTGCCTCAGTTCATACCTAATTATCTTCCACCACATGATGGTTGGTTATTTTCTTTCAATTTTGGACGGAACTGATCCCACCCTGATACATCTAAATGTCTGCTGGTACGAGTCATTAGGAACTGTAACTTGGAGCTGGAGAGATTTCTCAGCAGATAAAACTACTTGTACTTCCAGAGGACTATGGTTGGATTTCCATGGTGGCTCATAATCATCCAATTCTAGGAGATCTAATGCCTTCTTCTGGCTTCTGAAGGTACTGCATGCACATGACCCATACGAGTAAAATTAAATAAATCTACCTCCCCAACCTGTAAGTTATGAGAGCATTCAGTCCTGTTCCTAGTATTCACACATGTTTGGCCGCAGCCCTTCAGGACAGCCCTAAATCTTTTCACGACATCTGCGTTTACAATTCTGGTCTCTGATATCTTGGCTATGTGAACAAATGCTCACTTGGATGGGGCCAGAAGCAGCACAGGCAAGCCTCCGGAGCACGCAGTGAGTGTTCCCTATCTGCTTGTACAGAGGATGTAACAGTTGGCAAGTGTTCTTTAGTCTACATGGAGATAAGAGGTTTGTTTCTCGACCTGCAATTCATCATCTCCCTTGGAATGTTTATCCAGAGCAAAGAGAACAACCCTGAGCATTCATTTCCTTCTTTAATAGCTTGACAGTTACAGGTGCCCAAATGGCTTTTATGTTTTCAGATAGCGTCATTGTCATTATTTTCACTGTCTACTGATGAGGCATTGCTGAGGTAACAGGTTTGGCTGAGTCCTTAAAATACACAACAGCCATAAGGCGACAGGAGCTCTGGTTTGAGATGGTTAGGCCCTGGGAACATGGGATTCTATCTGTTCAATCAGACCGTGCCTTCTCTTGGTGGCAACATGCAAGTCCATCCAGGTCATGGGATCAGTCTTTTATATCAGAACTAATGGGATGCAGAGTTTAATAAAAAAATAAATAATCACAGACATACCACCAGAGCTCTGTCACAGATGTACCTATGCTGATGTGCTGCCTCTCCTCTGTCTCTAAGCCCATCTGTGTGTAGGATGTCAGGGGGTCAGGGTCACTCACAGCTGTGGTTTCCTGAGTCCTTCCATCAGGATACGCAGCTTCTCAGTGGGGCCGTCTGCCTTCACTTATCTCTACACAATGTCCAGTTTAGGAAAGAACTTAAGTATCTGTCTGAGTCAAGTCTTTAGAGGAGTCAAAGCCAAGCTGACATAAATCTCTATTAATTAATTTCCTCTGTGCCATTGTATAATCTATTTTAAGATGGTAAACATGAAATATGCCCAAGTACACAGAAGACCCAGCAATGCTATCCTTCAAAATGAGGATAGTGACTCATTCCTATGGGGTCCCCATGAATATTTCCTGTCACATGGAACTTGCAAAAACCACAGCCAACAGGGCATCTTGGTGGCTTCTTGGTATTGGTAGACTGAGATGCTGGAAGCTGGAAGTCAGTCCTGTGAGGGGGTGGCCAGAGGGTGCTGTCCCCCCACAATTCAGCATGAAGGCAACTTCTTTGCATCGAGGGGGCCAAGAGGGAGTGCATCAGGGATATTGGGTCCACAAAGAATAATTAGCAGAAGTGAAAACTGACCTGGAAAACAGATGCCTCCTATCTCAGGCTGGATTTTAAAAGGACTCTAAATGATCCCGCGTTTGCTTGGGCTTAGTCAGTCAGCTGAGCCGCTCACAGCTACTGTGCCCTCTTCACCCCATGCTGTTTTTATTGCACATAGTAATTCGGACTCAATTTCTTTATATCTACTGCTCGAGACACATTAAAAAGTTTCTACCATCATGAAACAGCAGCAACGCACTGGAAGAGAACCTCGCTGCAGCACGGGTCAAAGGCTGTCAAGAGAAGAAAATACCATACTCTGCTTTGCAGTGTATGTTTCCCTGTCCTTTTCTGTTTCTGCTCTTTCCTTTAGCTGTTGGTTGAACTCCAAGGGAGATGGAATAAAGATTCAGCTGGATAGTGTTTCAGGCTGCTGTTGCCAGAGGTTTCTGTGGACAGAACTGTTGCTGTGGGCGGAGCTGTTGCTGTGGGTGGAGCTGTTGCTGTGGGTGGAGCTGCCAGCTGTTGCTGTGGGCGGAGTTATTGCTGCAGCTTATTGTATCGCCATATTATACACGGGTTCATGCATTGTATCAAATGAGCTGTTTTTAAAAGACATCTGGACAAGCCGGAAACTACTCTTCAATTTGGAGATTGAGAGCTTCTAGGAGTTCTCACAGAACGAGGCAGAAGGACAGAGTCAGAAAGATGGAGTCTTCTAGAAGGTTACCAGAGCTGAGGGCAGCTTTGCTAAGCAGGGGCTCTAATGCCAGGTGCCATGGGAAATGAGTGAAGCACCATGCTTGCTGGATTCAAGTAAAATCTCCCGTTCCTCAGGAAAATGGAGGACAAGGACATCACAAGCTGAACACAGAAAGGACGTGCTTAGGGGACGTCTGTATCAATCACTTTGTTGTGGCTATGACAAAAATACCATGACCAGAAGCAACTTAGGGGAGGGAAGGGCTTATGTTAGTTTTTGTTTCTGAGGGGACACAGTGCATCAGAGCTTGGCAACAGGTTCCTGTTTAACTGCAGGAAGTAAACTATCTCATGCCACCTCCACACAGGAAGCAAGAAGAGAGGATAGAAAGGGGAGCCATGTTACAAAACCTCAAAGCCCTTCCCCAGTCATGTACTTCCTTTAGCAAGACTCTATCTTAAAGGTTCCATAATCTTTCCTAACAGTGACACCAAATGGGGACCAAGTATATAAAATATGAGTCTGCAGGGGACGTTTTCTATTCAAACCACCACAATATCATATTACGCTACCAAGTGTCTGTTTCTCCGTCACCCTGTTTTATAGTGTTTATATTACGTGACCATGTACAGACACGGAAGACAGAGGTCAATGTTGAGTGTCTTCTTCTCTCATTCTCTAGTCTCTTCCTTTACTGATATGTGCATCATAGCCGTCTGTGTTTATTTAAATTCTATTAGGTTAGAAGAATCTTGATACGATAAACGCAGCTCTCATCTCAAATGGAATAAAAGTTTAGCCAGGAACCAAATTGGAGCAGATCATGGCCCGGGAACACACATTCAGGTCTTTCCAAATACAATATTGCAATGCAGAGTTTCTATAGAGGAAGAACAAAGAAAGATGTAAATGAGGGCATTTTAAAAGCTCATTGGTGGAAGCACTGAGTAGCTCTCGTAGGTAGAGTAATCTCACTGATAGGTTCCAGATCCATTTCATAGTATCCTTAGCCTTTTGGTTGGTGCAAAATTTGGTTTGGTTAATACACCCTGAAGGCTTTTATCTGTTTATCAGGATGTGAGGTCTGACAGAGGAAGGCCAGATACAGAGGAAGCCAAAGATAGCCCAACAGAAATTAAAATTAGGACATGAGATCAGCAATATTCTAAACTCTTGTTCATAACTGAGGGATGCCTTAAGGCACATAGAAGGGTGTGTGTGCATTTTATCAAAAACTGATACTGTTTAGTAGAAGAGATTTGAGCATCATAGATTTTGTTGTTTGTGTGGGTTCCTGAAAACCATCCCTCACAGACAGTGTGGATGGAATACATATTCTATCCCTTGCTGTCTTCCTCAACCAGGTGCCATTTGTCATCTAGAACTGAGAAGACAGGCAGCCTTGCTTTCTGTTTCTAAGAGTCACTCTAGTATACTGTGATTGTTCCTAATCTCAAAATGCCAAATCTGAGACTTAGTGAACACTGACCCAATGCCAATGTGACTTTAGGGGATGACCCAGGGTTTGAGTGTGTGCCCAGGCCTGGGCCTGTAGCGGTAGTTCAGTGGTAGAGCTCTGACCTGGCATGCACAAAGCTCTGAACCTATCCCCAATACCACAAACAAAACAACAGCAGCAATTACAACATCACTAAACTCAGGAGATGCTGCCTCCTGTCTCAGATGCTGTTCAGACTGTGTGTAAGATGTATGTGAAACAGGAATGAATTTGTGTTTACACTGGACCTGCCTCTGTGATATCTGATGTATATTGAAATACCTACAGATCTAAAAACCCAAATCTGAATCATGAGTAAGCTCACTGCCAGTCACTTGAGATGAGGGGTGCTCATCCTTCACACCTACTGTTGAGGGTTCCTTTGGATAATGCACTGGATTCCAATCTATTTGCTTCTTTCTCCTTTGGCTCAGCCTTGCCCAGGGAGAGGTTCAGTATGAGTCATGCTACAGGAAGAAATCTGACATTGTGAGCTACTTTATTTTCTGTTACTGTGATAAAACATGCTGCCCAACAACATTATGGGAAGGAAAGAAGTGATTCTAGCTTACACTTCCAGGTCATGGTTCATCACAGAGGGAAGTCAGACGAGGGACTCAAGCAGAAACCGAAGCACAAACCATGGAGGAGTGCTGCTCACTGGCTTTCTCTCATTTTGCTCCCTGCTTCATGCTCAGCTAACTTTTTTATGTATGTCAGACCCACCTACCTAGGGACTGTGCCCCCAGGCTCTCCCACATAGATCAAGACAATTTCTCACAGACGTTGTCCCCAGCCAGTCTTATCAGGGCAACCTCCTAACAGACTCAGAAGACTCTTAAGTTGATAGCTGGAGATATCAAGAACACCTTAGTCTCAGGGTTTTGCTAGATTTTTCTTGATATATGCATACACTTTAGAATGCCTTAGGGTCAGCAGTTGGTCCATATGACCTTGAGTTCATTCTGTATGTTAAAAATAGTCTTAAAATAGGAAAGAGAACCCCTAGTTAGGAACCAGGAGTTGCTTGTTACAGTTCAACCTCTGTTCTTTGATGAATTTGACAACATCATGCAAACTCTTCTCCAAGGGTCTGCTTTCCAAACTGCAGCTCCCCCTACTGGCTTGCAAGCCTATGCCACACTGCCCCTGGATATCCTGAGTAACACAGTCTGGTGACTAACTGTTGCATCCAGGCTTGACTCAAAGAGGGGTTGCAGGCCGGGGGGGGGGGGGGAGGGAGAGGTCTGTGTCTGAGAATCCATGATTCCCAGACTTTCCAAATGGATGGACAATGTTTATACATTTTCCTTTGGATGCTGCCAACTTCAATTTTCTTAACATTGTAAATGCATATCTTTGTGTACAGAACTACATTTTATGGTGACCTTGCACTAAAGGAGTCTGAACTCAGCAGGAGGTAGTCTCCTGTTCTTACAAACCTTTAAGTTCTAGGCTTCAGATGGATCAGAACTAAGGAGCCCATCTGGGTGGCTTGGTGCTAGGAGTGACATGCATCTTCTGGTCTTAGCAGCTGGTTGATGAGTACAGGTTTCCCGAACATGACCTCACCCGCTGCATGTCGGAACCTTCATTACTCAACGCTACATGGTGATCCATGAAGGAGCAAAAGCTATCCGCATTGAGGAGCCCAAGACTTCACAATAGAACTCTGACAATGCAGTCTGTCAGCCGACTCCTTCTGGATGTGATGAGGAATCCTCTGTCAGAGTGTCCTATCAATCTGCAGCTTGCAGATTTGCATACACAGGAGTTTTTGATGTGATTCTATAAAGGAGCCCCACCAACATCCTGCAGTGTGCTGTGTGGATCTGAGGACACAGGCAATGATGGTAATGAAGTCCTCGTGAGTCCCAGCTCTCTCAGGGCCAATCACGTAGGTTTTGTGGCTATGGGAAGAATAGGGTAGGGAACACTGTTCGTGGGTAGGAGAAGGATTGGCTGTTCTTTTGTCAAAAGGTCAAGAGCTAGATCATTAATCCATTTACCGTCAGCTATCAGACCATCTATAAGGCTGTTAGAATGACACATACTTTAAAGAGAAAAACAGGCCAGGTACTGAATGTAGTTTAACTCCCTTCTTGCAAATAAGAAATAGGTTTTTAGCAGAGTGGAGTTAGCTTCTCTAATGACAAAGAGAGCTGATAGTAGACCCCAACATGAGGGCGTTTACGTCTCACAAACTGTAAGTGGATGCATTTTTTCCTACCAACTTCTAGCTCTGCAAAATATTATTTTTTAATTTCTTGGTTGTCATATCATCAATACAGAGTGCCCGGTGGCTTGATAATTTATACATTAAATGCATTAACTTGTTCCACTTTCTTTCCCCAGTAGCTTATCAAAAGGGATGCTCACTGCAGTGACTCAGTAGGTCTCTGAAATGGAGCAAAGATTGGTGACATGAGTTTGTGAAATCTGGTTGACAGGAAGCCACAAGGGACTTGAAGACAAGGAGAGTCCTCAAATAGGAAGGGACACTCCACGGTTGATTCAAGTCTGCTTTTTTGGAAAGATCATCAGATTATCTGAATTTAATAAGGAATGTGAAGACGAAAGACTGGGCTGTAACCTAGGCTGACTCTGCACCACCTGCTTCTGTAGCAAATGCCACAGTGACCACAGGATCAGAGCCTAGCAAATTTGTTTTAGCAATTTTATAGAAACTAATGTGTGCTGAGGTGCTAGCACATCACAGACATTGTTCATTCTGTTCTGATGTGTGTGTTTATGTATTTGAGCACACATGTGTATATATATATATATATATATATATATATATATAAACTTCGATGTCTAGCATAGTCATAAAAATGGCAAACATCTTAATAACCATACTCATTAAATCAGCTCCATAAAATCATCCTATTTGCCACATCTTTTGGATCTTAGGTTTTATATATTCATGCTGAAACCATGATGAAGTGATATCCAAAGACAGAAGTATTGACATCACAAGGAGTAAAAAGTTTGTAAATACTGTTTTTTTTCTCTTTTTTTTAAAATAAAGCAAATTAATCTGTTTTTTTTTTCCCATGACAGCTACTCAGGTAGGCAAAGGTTTGATGGTCACCATTCTCACCTTATAACCATTCAGCAGGTGGAGCAGCCACTGTGGCCGAGAAGCAGGCACACATTGTGAAAAGAACGGTCCCACAGCGATCCCATCAGGCCATGTTAGCCTCCTTCCCAGGCTGCCTCAGCTCAGCCCTCGTCACAGGACTAGTTCTGAGCATCCTGGCTCTAGATTATATTTTATTTTTTATGTGTTTACATTTTTTGATATACCTTTTTTAAAAATATTTTTCATACTTTATTTACATTTCCAATGTTTCCCCCTTTCCAGATCTTCCCTTTGGAACCTCCCCATTCCCTCCACCCTCCCCCTGCCACTATGGGGATATTCTCCCACCCACCCACCCACTCTCATCTTCCCTCCCTGGCATTCTCCTATACTGGGGGATCTAACACCCTCAGGCCCAAGGGCCTCTCCTCCCCCTGATGGCTAACAAGACACTCCTCTGCCGCATATGTGGCCAGCACCGTGGATCCCTCCATGTGTATTCTTTGGTTGGTGGATCAGTCTCCAGGAGTATTGAGGGGTCAGGCCAGTTGCCACTGTTGCTAACTCCCTGGGGATGCAAACTCCCTCAGCTCCTTCAGTCCCTTCTCCAAGTCCTCCATCTGGGACATCACTATCAGCCCTACTGTTGCTGCAAAGTGACTCTTGGGTATTTCGAACTTTTGGGCTAATAACCACTTAACAGTGAGTACATACCATGTTCATTCTTTTGTGACTGAGTTACCTCGCTCAGTATGATATTTTCAAGTTCCATCCATTTGCCTAAGAATTTCATGAAGTCATTGTTTTTCATAGCTGAGTAGTATTCCATCGTATAAATGTACCACATTTTCTGTATCCATTCCTCTGTTGGGGGACATCTGGGTTGTTTCCAGCTTCTGGCTATTATAAATATGGCTGCTATGAACATAGTGGAGCATGTGTCTTTATTACATATTGGAGCGTCTTCTGGGTATATGCCCAGGAGTGGAATAGCTGGGTCCTCAGGTAGTATTATGTTCATTTTCTGAGGGTCTGCCAAACTGATTTCCAGAGAGGTTGTACCAGCTTGCAATCCCACCAGCAATGGAGGAGTGTTCCTCTTTCTCCACATCCTCGCCAGCATCTGTTGTCACCTGAAGTTTTGATCTTAGCCATTCTGACTGGTGTGAGGTGGAATCTCAACATCCTTAGTTATCAGGGAATGCAAATCAAAACAACCCTGAGATTTTTGATGTATCTTAATCCCACACTCTCTCTCCATATATACTCTTGGTGTTCTACCTCCTATCCCCTCCTGTGTTTGTGTGTGTGTGTGTGTGTGTGTGTGTGTGTGTGTGTTTATACAAGGATGTGCTGCAGAGTGCATGTGGAGGTCGGAGGTCATAGGGAAATATGCAGAAGTTGGCTCTCTCATTCCACTAGAGATCAAACTTAATTTGTCAGGCATGGCAGCAAATCCTTTTATCCAGGGCCATTGCATTGACCATAGCCTTTTATTCTTAAGAAGGAGAATAAAAGGTATTTCTTAACTGGAGACTTAGTTATGTGTTAGTTCATTTACAATCCTCAGATTTCCTTTTTATTTAATTTTCATAGAGAGACTATCATATAGCAGAACTAATGGTACTTGGTGAGCTGGAAATTACAGGGGATTCTTTCAGCCACCAGCGTTGTTCCCACAGGAAGACTGACCCAAGAGTCAGTTTCTCAGTCTTCATTCAGTTGCAACCTAAAGTCACATTCTGACTATGATGATTAAGCTCTGGGGTCAATTTGATAAGATGTAAAAATCGTTTGGGGGATGTGCATCTGGGCATGCCTGTCAGATTAGGTTAACTGAGGTGAGAAGCCCCATCTACTATGGGAGACACTATTCCCTAGGCTGAGATCTTGAACTGCAGGAAAAGAAGAAAATGATCTGGCAAAAACATTCATCTTCAGCTTCTTGATTATGGATGCATATGACCAGCTGCCTCAAACTCTTCTGCTGGTACTTCCTACCACATGAACTGTGCCTTGAACTGTGAGCCCAAATAAACCCTTTCTCCAATGCGTTGCTTTTGTCAGGGTATTGGATCACAGCAACAGGACTATAAACAGGACAAGTTTAAGAAATGCTGTCCCTCAGGAATTTACTTAAATGATGGGACTTCATTCTTACTGATTTTGTTCTATTATTCTTAATTAAAACCTGTTCAATGTTTTGTTATTGTTGTTGTTGTTGTTTTAAACAAGGTATCATGGGAGCATATAAAGAAGGATTTACTCCAGCAATTCTATATATTTGGCAAAGTGATCCTAGTCACCCAGACAATACCAAAATTGAATGTCTCTTCTATTTTTTTAAACAGTTTAAATGGCATATACTAATTGTGCAAAAAAAAAATGGGTTCATTGTGATTTTTTTTTTTTTGCAGGAATTTTCATGTCTGTATTTGCTTCAGATTTCAGAGCTCATATAGTCCTACAGTGAGGGAAGGAGAGCAGTGGGTAAAACCAACTGTGGGGCATATCTCACGGCCTTGGGTGAGATGATCAGATTCTGCATGCAGATGCTGGTCTTCGAGGCAACTGCTGGCACATGCCAACTGGCTCAAACCTCTCAGCTCATCCCACTCCGGGGATCACAGTGCCAGTGACAGTATATCTATGTGCTTTTGCCTCCATTCCTGGTTGCCATTCATGGCTTCTGAAGTCATCTGGAGACTTGGTGGATGGGAAATGGCCTATCAAACAGCTTCTTGGAGGAGGCTCCATGTCTTTTCACACAGGCTTTGCCTCTTCATGAGGTCGCTTACAAAAAGGCGGTGTCCCCCAAGCTACAGGACCTAAGTATATCCTGTATGTGTAGAGAGAGGGGAGGGATGGATGGAAAGAGAGTCAGCCTATGGAATCCCAGTGTCCTGTGCGGGCATTTGGTACTGGGCTGGATGGGCAATGTGTCGGAAGGTGAGCTCATCTTAGAGCAAGTCTGGACTCAATGGAACTTAGAATTCTTCCAGTTCTCTGATCACTTGATATTGTATTTATTTGGACAAATGGAATCCATTTCTCTCTTGGTCTCACAGAATGAGAAAGAGTCTGGCAAGTCGCTTCTTTTGTAATAGAGACTACATGCCAAAGTTACCTCATCACACTCCCGGTGGTGGAACATAGTTCTGTAAACTTCAGCTCCCTCGGGTACAGCCTTGATAATCCTAACAGAGAACAACGTGTCGGGAGTTAGTCACATATATTTTCCTCCTAGCTGGAGGCCAGGAGCAATTACCTACACATGGTCAATAGAAAATACCAGAACCCTAGATGTCTAGAGTAATGTCCTTCCTGTGGTGTCCAAGCCACGGAGACCTTTGGGAACAGAGGGTAGAACAATCTAAGTGGAGGGAACCATGCAGCTGTACACAGAGGTGATCTTGGCTAAAGCAGTCACGAGTGTTCACATGTAGGTCTAGGAGACATTCTCCCTGGCAAACAAACCCTGGCAATGTAGCAAGTTGGGCTGAAAACCTGCGCCATTCCACTCACAGTCCCTCTCAAAGCTCCTTTTCATCAGTTCCAGTCATTCCAGCTTTGGCTGGGATCCCCACAGAGCAGGCGCCTGCCTTCTGCTGTACCAATCCAGGGCAATTGCATCTAGTGGAATGCAGGCCCACTGTAGGATGAGATTAGTGATTATGGGAGATGATGTCCCATCCTCTGACTGTAAGAGGCTTATGGAGTGCTGGAGATCTGTGTAAATGTTATTAACTTCAGCTAATTAGAACCCTCTAAACCTGAGAAATCTGGATTCCAGAAGCAGACATGAGAACACTTGGACCAGTTTGCTGGATTACGAGGTAGCTGACATTTGCCTGTGCTTGGGGCTTGTATAAATCCTTAGGCATCGGAGGTCTGAGCCAAGGATATTGTTATCAGTTACGAGTGACTCTGTAAAGCTCCGTGGTTTCCCCTCTGCTTCCACAGACTATGACCGTGGCTACATTGTGAGGATGAGCTCACTCGGCTCAGACCTTCAAAGATGGGAGGATGCCTTTTATACCTGGGAACATCAAGTTAAAAAGAAAGCCACTGCTGAATATGAAAGCAATCATTGAATGTGATATACTTTGCTCTCTGGATGAAGGATGAGGACTCTCATGTCAGACATGCCCAAGTGGTCCTTCTGACTGAAGGGAGTTGCTCTGGAAATCATAAGTCACCAGTCTTCTTCACCTTTGTCACTGTTTTTCATTATTATTTTATTATGTATTTAACTTCATTACTTCAACACACACACACACACACACACACACACACACACACACCATACTTGGGTTGTATCTGCTCCCCATTTCTCTCTCTCATCCCTCCATCTCTGTACCCCTTATTCTTTCCCCAACCCCCTCCTATATTCATGTCTTTTTTTCACTGAGTTTAATTAGGGTTGCTTGCATAAGCATGGGTAAGGGCCTATATACTGGAACAAGGGCAGCATTCCTATGCCTACATCACTGAGCAAAACGATTTCTTCAGCAAGCACAATAGCCTCTTGGAAGAATACAGTCTCATAAACCCTTCCAATACACATGGTGGACTGTTGATATGCTAGGTCTGTGTACAGTTCGCCACTGTTTGCTGAGCTCATGTGTGCAATGGTCATCTCATACCCAGAGGCCATATTTCACAGCATTCTTCCTCATCGTCTGACTCTTACGTCTGTTCTTTTTCCTCTTCTATGATGTTCTGTGAGGTTTGGTGAGGATGTCGTAAATGTCTGTTTAGAGGTTAATGGCTGAACACTCAACAACCCCTTGTTCTTATCACTTTGAGTTATCACGAGTCTCCACATTCACTGCTGCTTATTGCAGAAAGAAGTTTCGATGCCCACCTAAAAATTTGAAAGCTTATTAACAGTTGTAGGTTCCCCCTTGGGTACAGAATCTCCTAGCAATGGGATTCTGACAAATTTTGCCTTGTAAGGCACTATTTCCCTCCAGTGAAATAGGCCTCACATCCAATCAGAAAGTTGTTGCTTATCCCAATGACAACCATGCCACTGGTGCACTGAAGGTGTGTCTTGCCTGGAAAGTTGATGTGGCCGCATATGGTCCACCACTGGTTAAGACTGTTCATGACTTTTCTCCCTCAGCTGATGCATGTAAGGTTTTGTTTTATGAAAGCTAGCCAGTAGAGAGGAAGCACCCAACTGATTTCCATCTGGTTCCATTATGTCTTGCAACTGAAATGTGCAATGGCTTCTGTGCAATAGGGCCTTGCCATTTAGTTCTGTGAGCATCCTGGGGCATATAAAAGCCTGTATTGTTTTGGGAGCCTTAGAGACCTCCATGACTGGCAGCTCATGTATTGAGCACCTGGTACCATGATTTCCATGTAGTAAGCCATGGGTTCTGAAAGCAGAATTCCATGCTAATTGTACATGCTGTAGGGGCTCAGTGTAGACACGTGCACACAATGTAATTCTGTTGGAGTTATTAGCATGTCCTCTTTATGTTTGGAACCCTTGAGTTCCTCTCTTCTATGTCTTCTTAGATTACAGTTTCTTGTTGCAAGCAGCTGGCATCTGACTGAGCTGCAGAGCATGGATGAATTTCTTCTGTTAACTGTGCCTCGTCGTTTATATTCATCTTGTTCTTCTCTCTTCTCTCTCTCTCAAACCCTAGTCATCATTTTTCTATTTTCTACTTTGTGATGATGCTTTTTCTCTGTTCAATTTGAGAAAGAGCCAACGGCATCTCTGTGTTCTTATCTCACTTAACAAAATATATTTCATGTCCATGCACCTTTTCTGTGGGTGGCAGATTTTCTTTCCTTGTTATGTGTGAAAATATCCCATAGCATGTATATGTGTGTGTGTGTGTGTGTGTGTGTGTGTATGCGTATGCGTATGCATATGTGTATGTGTATATGATCTCTCACTTTCCTCTCCCATTCATTTATCAATAGGTACCTTGGTAATTCCTTATCTTAGCATCTGTGAACAATAAACATGGAAGTTCAGGTGCTGTTTGGCATGTTGAATTCATTTCCTTTAGGTAAACATACAGAAGTGTCATGGAATCAAATAGTAGACCTATTTTTAGTATTTCCAGGAACTCCATACTGTTCTAGTGGTTGTGTGACTCCACATCCAAACCAACAGTGTATGTGTCCCTTTTATTTACATCCGTGATACTGTTAAAAGATTGTTTAGTTGACATATGACGAACCACACTTGCATTCCTGGGATAAATCTGGCATGGTCATGGTGAATGAACTTTCTCTGCCATTGGATTTAGTTACTAATGCTTTGAGAATGTTTGGTTCTATGGGTGGCTATGCGTCTACAATAGTTTTCTTTCTTGATTTTGTCATCTTTGTCTTTTCTGTTAGGTTAATGGTGAATATAATTATACTCAGTTATATAAGAATCATCTTTAGTTCTTGCTCACAACCTTGGTAAAATTCTAGGTGAAGCCATCTCTTGGGGTCTTGCTTGCTTCAAAACTATTGCTTGACACAGATCTGTGCAGATTTTTCTATATCCTCAGGGTTCAACGTGAGCATCCCACAGAAATTTACTTACTTTCTTCTAGTTTTCACAACTGGACGCCTGTGGTTGGCTATGGCAGTCCCTAACGGCCCTTCGCATTTCTGTGGTATTACTCAGAATACCTCTTTCTCAGCTCAAACTTAATTTGGGTCTCCTCTTTTCTGACTTCTCTATAAAAGGCTTGCTATTTTTATGTTTTAAACATCTGCTCTTTGCTTCATTGTCTTTTGCAACACCTTTAGTGTTTCCATTTTTGTTCAAATCTTTTGTTGTTGTTGGTTTTAGTTTGTTTTAAATCATTGCTGGGATTCGTTGTCCCTTGAATCTATCATTTTCCAGATATAAGTACTTACTGCTCTAAACTTACCTCTAAGCATTTTTTTGCTATATTTCACGAGTCTTGGTCTCCTGTGCATACTTACATTTTCTTCTATTTTTAAGAGATTTTTAATTTCTCTTTCAAGTTCTTTGATATCTCTGTGTGGTCCAGATTCTGTGTATTTGAGTATTTTAGAATGTTTATTTTGTGAGTAATTTCTAGTCTTAGACTAGTACAGCCAGAGAGGAAATCAGAGATTATTTCCGTGGTTTTGAATTTGTTGGGCTTCTTCCGTGACCTAATACCTACACCATTCTAGAGAATGGGCCATGTGATGATTTGAGGGATGTTTATTCTGTAATTATTGGATAAAATGTTCTTTGCCTAACTGCTGGGTCTATTCATTCTACAGTGTTGACCAACGCTGGTGTTTCTCTGGGCTTTGTCAAGATAGTGTGTTCACTAATGAAAGTGACTTACTGAGGTCCCCAGAAGTGGGCTTCTGTGGTCCCTGGCTGATAATGTTTTACTGCTTTCTTTCCTGTTTAGACTGACTACTTTATGAAACTGGACATTTGGAGTGAAGAGTAGATACACCAATCATCACTCTTTATCTGTCTGTCTATCTATCTATCTATCTATCTATCTATCTATCTATCATCTATCTATTGCCTTTTCTCTCTGTTTATTATCACATTATCGATCTATAGATATCTATCATATCTATCTATAAGGATAGATACGTCAATTGATTTCTTAGGATTGTGCCCAATACCTTTAACAAATAATGCTAACTTTTAAAATATATTAGTGGAAAAATACAATAGACTAGAGATTTCTATACATTCTGAATGTATGAGGAATTACTAAATCCTCATGTTTTCTCTCTCAATTTTCCTTTAATATCTGCACTGCTTAATTGCTTCCATCTTTGAAAGGTTTTTAAATATATGTAATTTCATTATATATATAATTTCATATATTATATAATGAATATATAATATATATAATTATATCCATACATTTAAAATGTGTGTGTGTGAGTGTGTGTGTGTGTGTGTGTGTGTTGCCTGCATATATGTCTATGTATTGCACATGTGCTTGGGGCCAGCAGAGGCCACTGGATCCTCAAGAACTGGAGTCATGGGTGGGTGGAACCACCATGTCTACGTTGAATCCTCTGCAGCAGCAGTCAGGGCTTTTAACTACTCAGACAGCTCTCCAGACCCAGAGCTGCTGTCTCTTGCTCTTGCATATGAGTTCATTTTCTTTTCCTGAAAGACAAGAGAGAAGTAAGAAGAGTTCTGAATCACCAGTTTGACTCAATAAACGTGTCTTTCTAACCAGTGAAATTCTAACCAGAATCTGTTGCTTTTTCTCTCAGAACTTGACAGGTCTTTCCTCAAGTTCATAATACAGAAACACCTGAGAATAGAGTTACTGTGTAAGTTCGTAGCAAGGTCCTGTCACTTACAACAGTGCACTGGGGTGGGATAATGACAAGATTCCCCAGATGGTGTAGATGCTCATATACACAATAACAAAGATGGCAGCAAAGAAATGCACAGACAATAATAGCCATGAAGTGGTTAAGAGACTGAGGTGTAGCCATTTTCTGCTGCTGCACTCCATTTGTCTCGCTTTTCCAGGATGGGTATGAAGACATTGGGCCAAAGTGTGAGGGAGACCAGGTGGAGGCCTCCTGCAGCCCTGGAGCCAAAGGCATTAGTGCTGCACTGGTTACAGTAGGTGAAAGCAAATTACTTATGCCTCCCTTCCTGAGGTAAACACAGTAAGACCAAATGTCTGCAGACAAAAGCTGAACTTTGACTGCATGTGTTCAATGTCATTCATTTTGCCTTCTTTGGGAGAGGTTTAGGGCCACCTCCTAAGACATTCTTAGAACTATGCAGAGAGCGGTCACAGGCATGTCAGCTGTAAGATCCCCATTACACATCTGAATATGCATTATGATGCTGCAATATTTAAAACAATATGACCTGGCAGAGTGGACTGACACGTGAATGCAGTCTGGCTTCAGATCAGGGAAGAAAGGATGATCATTCGGGAAATTACATTTTAGTATCTTCAGGAATTTGTTGAGTTTTCTAAATAATAGCTCCTCTTTTATTGTATAAATGACTTCGATTTCTT
Source organism: Rhynchomys soricoides (assembly GCA_019843965.1). Taxonomy (NCBI): domain Eukaryota; kingdom Metazoa; phylum Chordata; class Mammalia; order Rodentia; family Muridae; genus Rhynchomys; species Rhynchomys soricoides. The sequence continues at coordinate 1,296,222 of JADRCH010000244.1, forward strand.
TTGTGGTAGTCTAGGAATCTGGAGAGTGACATTTCACTGAAACACTGAGGATGTCCAGATGTGGCCAACATGGCTACCATTCTCTGTCAAATATTTGGGATCAAACTATTCTGCATGGTATCGAGTTCAGATGATGGAGAAACAAGAGAATCATGAGAAAATACTCTTATTTTAGTTTTAAGTTTTTAAGGGAATCCATAAAAATTGCTAAGGAATCTCTTTCTCCTCAGTATTATAAACACTGTTGTTGTTAAACTAATTTATTTATGTTTGTTTAATTCAGAACCTCTTCAAGGCCGTTAGGTGTATGCCCAATGATGGCTTTAATACAAGCATTTCACACTGGTTCACTGGGAACACTGCTTGGGTTCTCTTGGCACTCTTTCCAGGGGCTGTGCTAATCTCTGTATTTATCCAGTATTACTGTAGGCGCTGCAGACATGAACTCTAGGGCTATTCCCATAGGCACTTTCCTGGATGACCCATAGTGATGCTGACTTAACTGTGTTTATCATCTTTAAAGGCAGGCTACTTATTATTACCGTTTATGCTGGTGTTCTGGGCCGCAGGCTGCTGGCCTAGCCCCCAGAAGACTGGAGTGGCTTTTATCAACTTCATGGAGCTTTGGTTAATTGCTCTTCATTCCCTACTTTAAGAGTGAAGATTAGGAGGGTACAGGCCAGACATTAGAGACAATGCCTCATGAAAATCAGGCTAGGTCTATGCCTGTGAAGGTTGGAAGAAACAGCCAGGGGCCATTCCTGGCTGGACCAATCTAAGAGGCACAGGACTTTGCATGAAATATGTTATGCCCTCTCTATGAGTTACAGTTTTGCACTAGTGATTAAGCCTTAGCTAAATACAATTGCGTATTTCACAGTCAAAGGATGTTTGAAGGGAAACTGTTTCCTGTGGATAACAGCCAGTGGACGCTGAAGGAGATATTTTCTTCCAGAACACAGGCTCTTTTCCACCCTGTATGAATTAGAAAGCTCAGTCAGTGATTGCTTTAAATAATAGGATCTAATCTACTGCCAGGCAGTCACATAATTACCAAGTCTGTACCCGTTGCCCACTAATTTTTCATTTGTAATGTGTCTATTTTGGAATGAGAAGAGGAACATGCAGGAAGAGGAATAGGGATTTTTTTAAAGTGCTGGCAAAGAAGAATAAAGGCGTTCTCATCTTCTGTGCTCCTCAACCCCCCATACATCACTGTTGATGGTGGACTGGAACAGCCGCCATCTTGCAAGATGATGCTGGTTTCCCAAAGTAAAGCAGGGAGAAGTTGGACAGCAGAATAAGAAGGGAAAGTAAAGGTGTATAGCAATAAAGGGTGACAGAACACACTGGCTCCCATTTGTGTTCATTCACACTGCATGATTCACAGAGCAAATCACCAAAGAACCGAGACCATTTGCTATCACAGATATAAAAACAAGCTAAAGTCACTTTAATGCACCGGGTTGTTAAGGTGGCCTAGTGCTCTGAGCCAGTGCAATTGGAGGCAATGTCAGGAGGAAGTGGGGGTGACCTGGGATGCTTGTACAGTCCTCTTCTCTGCCTCTTGATTTGTTTTCTCCACTGAACAAAGCAGTGAGTCCTATGGGTGCCCCGTATTGACCTATCCCAGCATCTTCACCAGAGCAGGCATGTTAAGGGAGGGTCACCATGAACACTTTCAAAGAGACATTTTAGATTCGAACTTGTTCTAGGCATTGTCCTAGACACGCTCGTGATTTTTTTTTCACATTAAACAACCTTTCTTTATTTCACAAATGGAGAAACTAAGGCACAGCATTTAATAGAACTTCGAGCCACATAAGTAGCAAGTATCAGGGCTGATAAAGAACTTGTGCAGTGCTGTAGCCTCTGACATTGCGTAATCCTGCCATCTGGGTTGTGGCTGGTATTCATGAATGCTATACCCATGAGTGGTTCTGTAGATACCCTCGTGGTAAAGTCTCGTGGGGTATGGTTCCTAGGCTTCACTTTATAAAGCTGAAACACAGAACAACAAAACACAGAAGAAAAGTGATGCTATAATAAAATTACCATGTTAACTGTAATAAAATTACAGTTTATACAAGTTAAACTGTAACAAAATATCAATTGTAATTTCCCAGTGAACCAAATTAACTCAAGAATACAGTAAGAGCAATAAGGCTGTTAAAGTGCTATGCTGAGATATATCTAATTAATATACACATATATAAGCAGGGAAATAAAAATCTGCAATTATATAAAGGATATTGAGACACAAAGATTATGATAATAAACTTTATGTTACGTTAGTAATTGCATTAAAAATAAGTGGATCAAATTGTCTTATGGACTCAGCTGTGCCGTTCTTATTCTATGAAATAGTTTTAAAATTTTTTCTTTATTCTTGATAATTTTTACACATATACAATAAAACAGTATCAATTTACTCCCTAATTTCCCCCTATGTCTCTCCCCATCTATTTCTTAAATACATGCTCTTCTTAAATTTCTGTTGGTCACAGGGAAAAGAATTATAAAAAGGTACATTTACTGCCTTTAGCACACATTTACACGGTTGTCTTTGCTGTAGTGAGTGTTGTTTCTTCCTTCTGTTGCTCTTTGGATACTTCTTTAAATTTGACTGTAGATAAGAGTTCTGAGCTTTCTCTGGTTCCTGCAGAGAAACCAGGTAGTTTTACAAATGCATGATGATTTCTGGGTTCCCAGGACTAGGTTGGGGCTTCATAAAACCTTCTATCCTTTTTTCTGAAAAAAGTCATGATAAACAGCATCTAGTTATTGTTCACATAAATACCTTCACGTAAAATACTCGTAGGCATAGAATAAAGGAGAGCCTAGGAAGTGAATGCTTGGGGGTCATTATAGACAGGAAGGTTCACAGAGCATGATACAATAGGTCCCATCTGGGAAACTAGTTGGCTAGTCTTCAGGCCTCTGTTGGTGTCTTAAGAGCTGGAATTTAGATCCCCTGAATCCACATAAAAACTCGGCAAGCATGGCAGCTACCTGTGATCCCAGCACTCAAAGGCTGAGGTGGACATATCCCTGGGCCACTTACTCACTAAGCTAGCCAAAATCAGTGAGCTCTGGGTTCAGTGAGAGAACTTGCTTGGGTAAAGTGAAGCGCTCTGAGGAAGACATCCTGGCGCCAACGGGTTGGAAACAGGACAGGTCAGAACTTCATGGTGTTACCTGAGCTCTTGTTGTTTTCCTTGAATACACTCTGCTTGGATGTTGAATGTTCTTAGTTTCCAGAGCGCTGAAGAGTTGATCTGTCATTTTCTGTTGTTTCATTGCTTCATTACTCCTGTGGAGAGCACTGCTTCGGGGACCTTCCTCCACCATAGCAGACACAGACACTCTGCTTAACTGGACTGTGGAAGCAGTCTCCATGCTGGAGAACATTGTGCTTCTCACGCCTAGAAGAAAGCAGGAGCCTACGTCAAAAGTCACTTTCTGATAGCGATCCCTGTTATTCTCGATGTCATTCATAGCCAAGAGTAAGTGCAATCCCCTGTGTAGCACACAACACTTTAATTAAATCATCATGGATAAACACTAATGTGTTTGTGATTTGAATGTAAAATGTTTCCTGCCCCTAGGGTCATGCGAACACTTGGTTTCTGCCTTAGTTTGGGTTTCCATTGCTGTGAACAGACACCATGACCAAGGCAACTCTTGTAAGGGACAACATTTAATTGGGGCTGGCTTCCAGGTTCAGAGGGTCAGTCCATTATTATCATAGAGGGAAACATGGCAGCATTCAGGCAAACATGGTCCTGGAAGAAGTGAGAGTTCTACATCTTGATCCAAAGGCAACCAGGAGAAGGCTGATTCTTCCGAACTGGGCGGAGCTTCAAAGCCAACAGTCACAGTGACTCCCTTCTTCAAACAAGGCCATACCTCCTAATACTGCCACTTCCAATAGGCCAAGCATATTCTAACCATCAAATCTGATCTGATGATGACCCATGGGAACATTGTGAGACTTTTAGAGGTGGAGCCTTATTGGAGGAAGTTGGTTCCCAGGAGGACTTGCGTTGTCCTAGCCCAGACCCTCATCCTGCTTACTCTGCTTCAGGACTACAGATGAGTGTGACCAGGCAGTCATCACCTCCTGTCTCCACACCTGCCCTGGCTGCTTTCATATCTTCCCACCATGATGGACTATACCCCCTTGAGCTATAGGCCAAACTAAGCCCCTTTGAAAATTAATTTTAATTTAAATTTAATTCATTTTACATGTATCTATGCTTTGCTTGCATGTATGCATGTGCATACCTGTTGCCACTGAAAAACAGAAGAGGGCATTGTGTCCCCTGGAAACTGGAGTTAATAATGGTTGTGGACCACCACGTGGGTGGTGGGAATTAAATCTGAGTCCTCTACCAGAGGAACAAATTATTAGCAACTAGCCATTTCTCCAGCTCCCAAATAAGCTCTCTTCCCTGTACTTTGTTTCTTGTCAGGTATTTGTAACAATGATGAGAGAGAGAGAGAGAGAGAGAGAGAGAGAGAGAGAGAGAGAGAGAAAGCAATAATGTATATTACATGACCAAATACATGCTTACCAGAGAATTCTAACCTTAGAAAGATCTCTGATAACATGTGGAGTCCATTCATGAGTGATGAGGTTGCTGGAGATTATGGAACAGAGGTTTCATGAGGAGAGCAGTGATATAGGTGTCAAATATCAAGAACTGAGCAAGGAAACAGCACAGGCACACAGGAGGCAGGTTCTGAGGGAAGCTGAGTGTAGCTCACAAGCTAAAGTTGGCTTGGGAGAGCAATGGAGAAGCCTGATTAGAGAGTGTTTAATGATATGTTAAGGCATTTGGGTCTTGAAAGACGTGCATGTAGGTAGTGGAGTTTAACTTTCTCCAAAAGTCATAAAGAACTTTCTTTAGATACTTTTATGCTTTGCTTGAAAAAGGTAAGAGCCACAGGACAGTTTTTCCAGGCTGCCAGCTCTTGGCTGGTGTGGTGAGATAGGACCAGTCCAATTTCAATTTCGCTATCTCTTCTCTAGACACATTAGAGCGTGACCAGCAATAAAAATGGAAAACACACCCCACGGGTTGATAAATGCCTCCCGAGAAACACACGTCTCCCCAGGGACAGCTGAATCTCATAAGGTAGAGGAAGACTTAGTGAGGACTCACTTGTCGCCTGCCCCTCCACAGACCGGAACAGTATGGAAGTAAAATGCATAAAAGACTTAATTTGAAGGTGGCCCAATTATAAACTATTGTCCCATACAGTCCTGCCACAGTGTGATCATACATGTCTTATTAAAGCACAATGGTAGGAGAGCTGCCTAATGATATTCAGTAAAGGCTCTAACAGAGACACAGAAACCACGGGATGATTGGTCTTACATCATTAGAAAGTTACAGAGCTGAGCCTATGAAGAGGGACACAATTATACCTGCACATCATAGTCATTTGCACTTGATGTCATAGTCACTGTTAGAAACCCCAATGACAAAGACATATGGTGGCTCCCTGCACCACAAGTTTATGCTTTACCTTTGGAAAGTTGACACGGAATACATTATTTTCCCACATTAATATTCTTATGAAGAACGCACTAAGTTGAGAGTCAGGAAAGACATATTCTATTTGGCACAGCAAATCACACTTCTTCAAAGTGTAGCTTTTGAGGAAAAAGCAAGAATTACTATCGAATTTTTGCTTATGGAAGAAATCAAGGAAGTGGACGTGAAGGTTGGTACTGAAGGGGTATGCAAGCCCCCATCCACATTGGAGTTCTATCTGCTTCCATGCATCCCTCTCAATATTTAATCAGTGTGCAGAACTATACACTTTTATTTATGGCTCTAGTAGGCCACGGGGTAGGATGGATTCTTCCTATGATCACTGACCTGTATTCTAACCAGAAACCCTGTAAAATATTCACCTCCCACTGCATAAAACATGAAAGGTTTAAAGCTTCCTTTCCATCGCTTAGCATCTGTACATGCTACTTCTAAACACCACATTTCTAAATATGAATAAAATGCAAAATAATATAGCTCCCATTTTGATCTGAAAAACATATACTTTCCTCCCAGCAAGAAATTTTAGATTAATAGTGTGCAATAAAGCCTTCTTACACTGGCTGTGGGTGACTTAACCATGGTTGTCCCATCTAAAGAACTTTTACATTTTTATTGTTAATGGATAGCCATTTAAACTTCACCAGAGTGCTAGAAGCTTCCATATTGGACAGAGAAATTCAGCACCACTCAGGTGTAGATGGAGGCGTAGTAAGTCTTCTTGGCCAGTTGAGCACTGCCACTTACTCAAGTCCGAGTGTCCTTTCTCATGAATTTTGGGTGGAGGCCTTTGTGGGGAAACCCCATTGAAGCTATGGGGTTGACTGTGTGTGTACATGGTTGTGTTTTTAAGTTTTAGTGATGGTAACTTACACACATAGAAGAACACATTTTGAAGCAGAACTCTGCCAAGTCCACAAGGCATTTACAATTGTCAGACCTCACCTAAGGAGAGAGATGGGGAAGTCTCCCTGAATTTCCAGACCATCACTGGTCCCCCTTGACCCTGACACAGGGCAATCGGTATTCCCTTATCTGTCCCTAAGACTTTGTTTTACCTTTAGGTCCAGCTGCTTCTTAAACAATTTCTGAAATTTATCTACATTGTAATCTGAGAGAATGGTTATTTCCACTGTTGAGTGACAGTCTGCCCTGCAGATACTTTTCCTTTTGTTTCCTCGTTTTACCAGCTGATGGATACTTGTTACTTAGTTACCTTTTTTTTTTTCTATTGTGAAAGGAGCCTTTGTGTTGTTCTTTATCTTGGGCAAATGTGAGGAGCTGCACTAAATGACAGGTGCACATTTAGGGTTGCAAGAAACTTCCAAACCATGTTCTGAGGCCTGGTCCTACCCTCTGTCCCCACTAACAGTTCTCAGGGTTACTCCCCTACCATCTAGTCTGATGAAGGCTTATTATTGTTTTTTACCTCCATGAGACATGAGAAGCAGGGTTTGTCCCTCTAGCTTTGGTTTGCGTTTATAGAAATGCTGATTTATTGAGATATTTCCAGATTGGCTTTCGGTTTGCAGCGGCATGTCCAGTGTTTTCTGTCTTCTCATTAGAAGTTGTAAGAGATCTTTACCTATTGCAAACACAAAAAATTTTATTGGATATGCATTTTAAAATATCTGCCTCAAGAATAAAGATTCCCCTTTAATTGTAAGAGCTTTTATGAGTGTAGTAGATTTTTGATTCTGTGGGTGGACCACACCCCTTCTCTACCCACTGTCTCATTCTGATGCTCCTTGGTGTCACCTTCTAATTATATTAAATAGGAAAACATTGTCTTTCACACTCTCTTCTGGTCCCCACTCATACACATTCCCTATTTTTAATTCTCTCTTCATTCTGAGTCTCTAGACACTAGTTAGTAAATGTGGATTGACTGTGTGGCTCTGGCAAGGCATTGACAATGGTCGGGGACTTTTATCAAGAAGGGGGAGCCTGAGATCAGAGAAAAGGCAGTGAGTGGACTTGATGGGTTGGCTTGGAAAGCAGTACAAACCTGAGTCCAGATAAACATCATGTCCCTAGGGAGTCTGGAGGAATACAGAGAGGTAGAGATAACAGTCACTCTCAGTCAACTGTTATTGAAGGCTGTTGATGTTTAGATGGAATCCCAAGGGCTCAAGATCCCTGCTCACATGCCCCCTCTTCCACCATCATCCCTGGTGTGTGTCATGCCCACCAATGCTTCAGGCCCCACCCTGATCCCCCATTTCCTTCACTTATGATGCCAGCTAGGCACGTGTCATAGGATGACATCAGAGTGATGGGAGGTGGTCATGGTCTCCTGTCCAGACCCCTCTACCCGCATCATCCATCAACCTCGGTTCATCCACTGAACTTCCCCGTTTGTCTCACCACCATCTCCTCACTTTGCTTCTGACCAAATCTGATCTAATTACTCTATTCTGAAAACATTAAGTTCTTTTATTACACACTAAAATGAGTCTTAGTTGGAATTCCCTCCTTGTCTCTCACGATCTTACATCTGATATCTCTTTGCTCATCCATTAAAATCTCCATCTAGAGACTTTGAAAAACTTGATCAAGAAAGACATTTTCTGACACAATTCATAGAGACCAGATCACACACTGAACAAGCCTGTAATACTGGGAGATTCATAGTCCCCTAGACACAGTCTATATTTCAAGATCTTCTTCATCCTATCAGTGTGGATGACTATCCTATATGTACAGGCCTCCTGATGTGCCCTTCCCAATGCACTAACCCTTACAGGAAGTCTACACTATTATCCTGTGCACTTACACCAGCCATGCTTAGAATGCACACACTTCCTCTGCCCTGCATTATAGGAGTTTGTAAAAACTCTCTTCCACGGAAGGAATCTAATATTCACAAGGGTTTTTCTCAAATCTCTTAATGCAGCAGATCGAATGGTATGTCCTTATCAAATCTGTGATGAATAAGCTTAAGCTAGAGTAAAGAAAGCATCAAGATTGAAAATAGAGCTATAAAGCCAAGACTGATAAAAAAAAAAATCCACGTGAAATTCCAACCACGGCACTCTGCCCTGTAACCAGGATAAATGGTCCAAAGAGGCTCATTTCCTGATCTAAATCTGCTTAGCAACAGATCTTGTCTTGGTTCCTCCTCATTAGTGTCTATTAGCAGAAATACACTTTGTGCACATGGTATTTCCCATTAAGTAGGAACATCAGCTGATGGCACAATGTGCTAATGCCTCTCATGGTGAAAGAAATTCTTGAGGAAATTTCCCTAGAAACAACTCACCAACTATAGATGATATAAAGGCAGAATTTTATGTCTGTTTCTCACCTCAGTTTAGTTGTGCTCACAGACTTTCTTGAAAGTTTAAAGCATCTTTCCTAAGTATGAGCAGATACACACACATGTGGACACAGGTACACACAGTCCCATACAAGCATACACATGTGTGTACACACAGGCACACACACACATACAGACATTTATACACATGCATAAATGTACACACACACACATGCATGAAGCATACACATACAAATATGCACACATGTGCACACACAGGGTTAGTAGTCTCTCCACTATGTTCAGCGTGCACGGCAGCTACCACAGACATTACAGGGAAGACACGGGGTTTTGTACTCCATACCCAACACTGTGTTACAGCGCCCAAAATGTGCACCAATTAAAAACATGAGAGCACAAAATGCAGTTCATCATAAGATGCATGCGTTCACTGTTCTCAACAGCCATGCCATCCTATGCATGACATTAGTGTTGATATAATTTAAGGCATTAAAGGGATTAAAAAAACTTTAGCTGATTTTTTTTTCTCTCAAAATTCCACTGGTATTTTATGGTGCAGTTGGACTCCATCCCAGGATTGAATTTTGCTGTCAGTCTTTTGCCTTTAGTTAAGGAATGGAAGAATTGTCTTAACGTGGGGCCCCTGAGCACACTGAGGGATGTAACTTCTAGCTATGAAATATAAGGAGACAGGAATGCTAGGAGTTCTGTGCCTGAGAAATAATCCACCGAATCCACTTACTGTAGATCAGTTATACAGTGTAATCAAGTATGCATCTTCTTACAAAAAGGAGACATTAAAGCTAATTAAACCCTAAATGGTTTAGTTAGGTTTGTGAGCCCTGTGTGTACATGACAGATGGTTAAATCCTGACTGTCAGATTGGCGGTGAGGCAAAGAGTTGAATGTGGATTCTTTGGCATGGTGGTTTTTATGCTTCGATCTAGACAAAAGCACTGATTGTTATCAATGGATAAAGTGGTCCATTTATCTGTGGATGTACGGAAGAGTATCAGGTGGGAAATCAACACAGGGCTTATACCCAATAGACTCAGTGTGACACACAAAGGGGAAACTGGATCGCAGATCACACCTTTAAGTTTTCTCTGTGTGCATCTTCTCTCATGATGATCAAGTATTACAGATTGTATTCCTTTTCATCAGAAAATGACTTTTATATAATACCTGATTTTATGTTTTGTTACATTTTTAATAAGTACTTTTTTTTTTTTTTTGTATTCTAGGACTGAGTTGTTAAAGGATAGAGTTATCCGCCCCCTACCGCCAAGTTTGTAGGAAAAAAGAAAAAAAAAAAAAAAGCCACATATAATCAGAACCACGGACAGCACACACATGACCCGGCCTTTCCCAGCTTTAATGTTGAGATTTTAATGATTTTCTATTTTCTTCCATTGACATTTTTTATTTTTTAATTCTCTCTCTCTCACACTCTCTTTCTCTTTGTGTGTGTGTATGTGTGTGTGTGTGTGTGTGTGTGTGTGTGTGTAAGCGAGTAATATAAGTGGTACATGATCAATGAGGGGAGTTAATTGTGCTTTCAACACATAGTGAGTCAAAGAGTGTTGCCAGCTTTTAAATGATTTGATTCTCATTGCTGTTTCTTTTGAACATTTTATGATTCAGTTATTGAAATTGATTTTTCCTTTAGTACCTCGAGCTTTAAGTATGTTAGGAACGATTGATAAGTGATGGATTTCTTTGGGTTTTCCAATTTAACTTTAGGTATTAAAGGTCATTCAGTATCTTATATACTCTTTGGTATGTTGTATAATTTTGTTTTGAAAAAGGCGACATTAAAATAATTTTTAAAAAGGAGTTTGGAGAGGTAGCCCCGTGGTTAAGAGCACTTGCTGCTCTTACAGAGGATCAAGGTTCTGTTCCCAGCATCCACATGGTGGCTCACAACAGTTTGTCACTCCAGTTTCAAGGGATTCAGAGTCCTCTTCTGGCCTGTATGGTCACCAGGAATGCATGCAGCACACTAAGATACATCCTAGCAAAATACTGATACATGTAAAAATAAATATTTTAAAAATAAAAAATCATCAGATGTATTTTATAGCTATAAAACCACATTAACATGAATATTTTAAAAAATTGTCTGACTTTATTATGGCAGGTTATTTCTGCTGAGGTCCCTCCCCTCCATGTCATAGGTCAGCCTTCCCATGGTGTCTGCACATGCATTTCCCCTGGGCATCTGTGCTTTCTTCCTTTACTTGTAAGGACACCGGTCACGGACGGATTGGACCCTACTCTTAGCATCTCATTTAATTATGATTATTTCCTGAGCACTTACCCCCAACACACCCACATCCAATGTACTATGCATTAGGGGTTACCCCAAAGCACTATGGATTAGGGCTTCAGCTAATGAGAACAAAGTCAATCTCTAGTAATGGAAACTCAACAGGATAAATAATCCAACATCTTATACATTTTGTATATATGAGATGGCATGACACATGGAATTTGATTTCTCTTAACCCAGATGTCCCATGCTCCTAAGATAAACTTGGGCAGTACATTATTAAAATAATTAAATAGAAATGAAGAATGTTTCTTTTTATATTGGATGATAGGTTAATTTTACTACTCTCTCCAATTTTGTCATAACATTTATAGAAATGCTTAAATATAAATTTAGAAATTAAATTTAATTCATACCATGGAAGGATCCTGTTCTTGGAATGTTTAAATCTAGATAGTAAGGTTTTCTCACACTCATGTAAGAAGCTGTACCCCGCAGCCTGTGGGGATCATTGTTTGAGTGGCAGTGATAACATACTTAGTTTGTATTATTTTGGCATTATTGAACTCACTCTTAGGCCTGAACACAGCCTTTCAGGTCTTACTGTAAAATGCCCTTTAGGCTGTGCTTTTGACTCAGTTAACTCTCTTGCCATTCACCATGTATTCCCTAAACTCCTAGTTCTTGCTACAGTCAACTATGTGTAATAGAATGAAAAGCTCACAAGAACTGTGTCTTTATGGAGCTTGCTGACACAGGGAACATAGACCGAAATATGTCTTGAGTCAGTGTCCATTGGAGACTCTTACTGTCTTTGAGACTTTCCTGCTTGACAGCACACGAGGCTTTCCATTTCCTGTGTGCAAATGCCAGTGAGAGATGAGATTCTCTCTTTGTTTTATCTTTAAGCCTTTTCTCTGTCTCAATCCATGTTTGCTTATCTCTCTCTGGGTCTCATTGCCTCTACCTGTCCACCTTTCTTTCTTTTCTCTTTTCAGTCTGCCTTTCTGTCCCTCTGTTTCTACGTGCAATCCTTTTCCCCTTTCTCATCTTGCTGTACTGATTTCCTCCACAACTTGATTTAAACCTAGTCACAGGCACAATGCTGTGAGCCAAAGAGCAGATGGGCTGACAGTTTTTGTATCATTGGCATGTTGGTTTGGCTTCTGAATCTGAAGTGTTCTTTTCTTTCCCATCATCCACTGGATGAGGTGAGCTGCCTTTTGCCTGCAAAGGCCCAGAAGATAAGGTCTTTGGTGAGAAGGACCCTGTTGATGCCAGTAATGGAAAACCTTCATTCTTGCCTGGAAAGTTTGTCTGGTTTTGTGTGCTGAACTCTTCTCAAACCCTAGAAAAAGAACACAGGCAGGGGCTATTGCATCCCAATGTGGTTCAGACTCCATTCCTCCCCTGCAGACTTGCTTTCTATTGCCTTCAGACCATCTCTGCCAGCAGCTTAGACAGGGCTGAGCATGTTGATAAAATTCAGATTGCAAAGCAAAGTCCCAGATGGAAAGCAGGAGCTTGGCTTGGGAGATTCGTTACTGTGATGTAAACACTGTCTTTCCATGGTTCCCATCATTGCTTTGCACCATGACCAGTTTTTATTTCTCCAGTAGTAGCCTGAAAAATTCTTCATGCCAAAAATGCCATGTCCTGGAAGACTAATTCATAAAATGCCTTGTCTTCATAGGCAGTTAGTGGAATTGAAAATTTTAGAAATAATGAAAAGAAACAGACTTCAGAGTAAATAGTCATGAGGATTATTTTTCCCTTCAATGTCTCTACTTACAGGTTGAGAAGGTAAGTCAGTGTTTCCTTCTGTTGTTCCTTTCTTAAGGAGACTGGCAAAAACTGCCACTCAAATTTCACCTTTTATTTCTAACAAGACAGGGAAGTTATTTCTTGCGGGTAGAAAGCTTATTCAAAATACAAATGTCTCAAAGGACACAATGATGTTTATCAAAATGACTTTACATACATAATTTCCTATTTCCCTATAAATAACACACGTCTGAAAAATCATGGCGGTATAGACATGCCAGAGAAAAGAAGCAAGTGTCTGGACTGTCTACTGAGGAGTGGTGGGTTCACTTCTGAGTCAGGCAGTTCCATATCACACAACATAAGAGGCTTTCAGTAATTGACTATAGGAAGAAAGATGCATTTTAGATCATGGTTCCAGATGGTTCCAGAGTGTTCATGGTTACACATGCATGAAGCTGTAGCCCCATGGAGTTGAGTGTGTGGGGGACCAGAGCCATCTTACCATGACAAAATCTCTCTGATGTCATACTTTTTATGACCAGCCTCTTCCTACGCAGTCCCACCTCCTAAAATTCCCACTGTACCAGAATAAGTACCATCACGTGAGGACCGAACCTTCCACACAACGAGTTTGCGATGAGCCTGTTACTCAAAGTCCTACCGACTATCACAGCTCAGTGGGCTGTAGGAACCTTAACTGACTGTTCTTTATAGCACATGATGTAAGAACTACCTTTTTTCCATTGGTTGCTGTTCTCCATTGAGAGTCGTTAAGAAAGTATAGTATATATTTCCAAAATAAAAGAGGAAAACGTGCTACCCTCTCCCTCCTATAACTCACACACACACACACACGCACACACACACACACACACACGCACACACATGCACACACACGCACACACACTCACACACACGCATGCACACACGCACGCACGCACACATACGCATGCACACACATGCACACACACATGCACACACTCACACACACATGCACGCATACTGGTTATCACTGCCTGGTATTTTGACAGTTCTTGATTATATTACTGTGTTGTCCCACACTGTACAATCTGGGATCAGCTCTGCCCCAGTTGCTTTGTGGGTTGCTCACTATTCCAGAAGGTAAAAAGTACTAAGGAATCTTCTACATACATTCTGTTGGAGGAAGGGGTTCGTGTTTGAGGTCACTGAGAAATAAGAGAGGCCACCATGTAGGCTGAACATCTCTTATCGGAGATTGGCGTCATGACTGTTCCCTTTTCAGATGCTTTCCCATTCTGAGATCTTTACAGAAACATGATATCTTGAGTCTGTAACCCAGTTCTAAATGCAGTATTTATTTAAGTTTTGGATGTACCGTATGCACATGGCCTAGAGATAATTTTATATATTTATGATAGTTTTAATTGTCAGACATAATCTAGAATTATTTGGGGGAGGGCCTCTGAGAATGTCTGTGAGGGATTATTTTAATTATGTTAGTTGATGTGTGACGATCTGCCCAGTTTGGGTAGCACCATTCTCTAGGCTTGGGGTCATGACCTGAATAACAAGGCGAGGAGCTGAGCACCAGGATGAATGCATTGTCCTCTTTGTTTGGTTAGGAGCTTTGACTTTACTGCTATAATACACTGTAACTGAAACTGGAATCTAGAATAATCTCTTTGCCCAGACACTCTTTGAACTGGACTGTTGGTATCCTGACAATGGAGATTGGAATTGCCCCAAGAACTACTTTTAAACAGGTCCACACTCCCTTGTCCTGTTTACCATTTTTTTTTTTTTGATAAGCCATCTTGTCTTTATTTTTTTATTTCTTTTTTTCCTACTTTATTTACATTTGAAATGTTTTCCCCTTTCCAGATCTCCCCTTTGGAACCTCCCCATTTCCTGCCCCCTCCCCCTGCCACTATGGGGGTATTCTCCCACCCACCCACCCACCCACTCTCGTCTTCCCTCCTTGGCATTCTCCTATACTGGGGGATGTAAGGGCCTCTCCTCCCCCTGATGGCTAAGAAGACCCTCCTCTGCCGCATATGTGGCCAGCACCATGGGTCCCTCCATGCTTATTCTTTGGTTGGTGATCCAGTCTCCAGGAGTATCAGGGTCAGGCCAGTTGCTACTGTTGCTCCCTCTGTGGGGCTGCAAACTCCCTCAGCTCCTTCAGTCCCTTCTCCAACTCCTCCATGTGGTACCTCACACTCAGCCCTATGGTTGCTGTGAAGTACTCTTGGGTATTCTGAACTTTTGGGCTAATAACCACCAGTGAGTACATACTGTGTTCTTTTGTGACTGAGTTACCTCGCTCAGTATGATATTTTCAAGTTCCATCCATTTGCCTAAGAATTTCATGAAGTCATTGTTTTTCATAGCTGAGTAGTATTCCATCGTATAAATGTACCACATTTTCTGTATCCATTCCTCTGTTGGGGGACATCTGGGTTGTTTCCAGCTTCTGGCTATTATAAATATGGCTGCTATGAACATAGTGGAGCATGTGTCTTTATTACATATTGGAGCGTCTTCTGGGTATATGCCCAGGAGTGGTATAGCTGGGTCCTCAGGTAGTATTATGTTCATTTTTCTGAGGGTCCACCAAACTGATTTCCAGAGAGGTTGTATCAACTTGCATTTCCACCAGCAATGGAGGAGTGTTCCTCTTTCTCCACATCCTCGCCAGCATCTGCTGTCACCTGAGTTTTTGATCTTAGCCATTCTGACTGGTGTGAGGTGGAATCTCAGGGTTGTTTTGATGTGCATTTCCCTGATGACTAAGGATGTTTGGATGGTGGGCTAGACGAGGGGTCAAAGCATTTGAGATCTCTTATTAAACTAGCTTTTAAAATATCTAAGCCTACATCCACCAATCATTTACATTGTATGAATCTAATCTGTTTCTAATGAGAGGTACCACTGTCCTGTGACTAATTCACTTCTGAGGCTCATGTTCTGCCAGGTCAGGCCACTGCAACTCTACGTAGGAGAATGTACAGCAGCTATGGCTTGGCCTTCTCCCAATGCATCGTTGTTTTGTTGGTTTACTTCTGGCATAGACTAAAGTAAGAACAGCCTTGGTATCTCCAATAATTTTAATGCAAACATCTATTTTATGCTGTCTCTTTTTCATCTGAGGAAAGTTTCTCCTCCATAATCCTGGCACATTATATATGTTGGTAATAAATAGCAATTTATGCCTGGCATCATGGAGAAGCAGTCACAGAGAGGCCTGTGATCTCCACAGACCACAACAGATAAAACAGGGCATTGCAATTAGCATTCAGCTCGAGCCCGGGAGAGGTATAAAGAACGAAAAGGGTGTACGCATCCCTGTTCTGGAAGGGTTTTAAGACTAAGGCGAACGAGGATATTAAAGTGGTAAGATAATGATTCCTTTTATCAATCTACCCGGATACCAGTGACCATTGTAATTTGTGTAAAAAACATTCATTTAACATCTAATGGGGCACAGAAGAATAATAATGTTAATTCAATATTTTAGCCCAGAAGTTGTTATCACCATAAAACTTATCTTGGAATGTTAGAGTCAGCTCCGTTACCATTTGTGGGTGCAAGCCACCCCAGTTCACTGGAAGCAGCAGTTTAGTTCTCCTCTGGAATACGAAGTCCTTTGTGGAAAGGCATCACCATTTCTGTTGCTGAAGGAATGTGGCCAAGACTATCTGTACTGTAAAGCAACTCTTCTGACTGTGTGGACCCGAGAAACAGTTGACAGAGGATGGTGACACTGTTGTTGCTCTCTGTGGGGTCCCTGTGAGGATATTTTATTTTATCCTGTCACTCAGTGTTATGTTTTCTTTTAAATTTCTTTGTGTTGTATGTAGTGCGGTTTTACTCAGCTTTATTGATGAGTAGCGCTCCATTTTGTTCCATAATTGAAAATGGCATACTTCATTTTAACAGGAGAAAATATCAATTAAAGCCAAATTGAGGATGACCTTCTTCATCTTCTTGCTTGAGGTATTTCGTTCACATGTACATTGCGTGGAAATTTTTACCTTCCTCACTTTGACACTGGAATTGTCCCAACAGTAATACCTTCAAATTGGTTCTTTTGCCATGCCTTTTTGATCACTGTCTTCTAGAGCAGCACAGTGGTGTTAGAACATTGTTGACAATCACTGCACCGGACCCAGTACCAGCTCTTGCCAAGATTTACGGTTCCTTTTAGCAGAAAAGGTTGTTAATTGGAGCTTCTTCTGTCCCCAAGAAGACTCTGGCTTCTCTCAGCCATATAACCAAACACAATTGAGTCTGCAATCTATGAACTTATGCATATATCTGAGTGGACACACTCACGTTTGCATATCTATGTGTGTGTGTATTAAAGAGTGTTTATGAGATTAATTTATTGCCTTCTGTTTTTAGTTTGGTGAGATATTTTTATTATAAACAGACATTAATTTCTTCTGAATTTATCAATTTAATTGTATTAAGCTCCTTACTTACTCCAGTGATTTAGAGAACACTGGTTCAATGTTTAAAAATTACCTTGCTTTGTAAGTAATTTTGATATATCTCAATGTATTTATTTTTACAATTTTTGGAGAATTTATATATTAATATATATTTAAATTATTTCTAGCCTCCTTATCTTCTAATTCTTTCTGTTCTTCCTACTTTCTCTCAAATTCATAATTCATATATGTGTATATGTCTATATGTGTATATGTACACACATATATATGTACACACACACATATATACATATATCCTGGTGAATTAATTAGTATTGCTTATCTATTCATGCGTTTAGGACAGATCACTCCAGATGAGATAACCTAACAGGGCCTTCTCCCTGGAGAATACTGACTCTTACTCTCTGAGCAGCCATTGATGATGGTAGCTCTTCATGTAGACATCCACATTGTTAAGATTTACTTTCTGTGTGAAAAAATGTGTTAGTACAGCATGTAGTTTAGGGTTTTTTATCTGTGGTCATGAATGACATTGCTCTTAGTTTCTTTGCTTGTAATATTAAGTGCCTGATGCCTGTTGCTTTTCTTCAGAACAGTTTGTATGGCATTGCTATTTCCTCCTGTACAAATCTGAAGAATTTATTGGTTGCATTCTTTGGACTGAAGTTTTCATTTTAGAAAAGTTGTTATTTCAGGTTTACTTATTTTTTTTATCATAATGATGCTATTTAGAGTTTCTATTTTTATTTGAATATGTCTCAGAATGTTTTTTCTTTGTAAAGCATTTTATAATTTTGTCTGAGTCTTCAAACTTACTGGCTACTGCCAAAATAATAGAAAACTGGCATCAATACCTCAGCTCTCCAGGCTATGTTTCAGTGGAGGCAAAGAAGCATATCAGTGGACTTTTAAACAGAAATGTAGATAATGAGAAGAAACTAGAAATTCTGGTATAGTCCTTGTGCTAGAAGGGATACAAGATGGGAAGGTCTATTGTAGGAGGAAGCCATTCACTGGACTATGCACCTGTTAGTCATCTCTGATTGAGGACTCTCCACAGTGGGCAGTGAGCATGAAAGCAGCCTTATAAATTGTGTGGAGGTTAAAGACCCCATTCTTATCCACATTTACTTAGTAGAGGCTAGACTATGTAGAAGGAAAGATAAGAGGAGACTACCCAACAGTGTATTCACTGACTACTTAGGTATACTGATCTAGAAATGACCCACTGTAAGCTGACACACATGCACATGCCTGCACACACATGAATTAAGACACCTGTGGAGGCCAGAGAAGGGCATTGGTTCCTGTGGAACTGGAGTTAACAGACAGCTGCTCTATGTGGGAAACTCTAGTTCTCAGCAAGAGCACCACACACTCCTGACTGATGAGCCATCTTCTCAAGCCAAGAACATTTCTAAAAGGTTAGGCAGAATTCATTTTTCCAGACAGCCCAATGTGGAACTTACAGGTTTACTACAGGAGAGCAGGTAGACCAGTAGGCTGAAACAAAAAAGAAGTGTATAAGCAGCAGATGCATTCCTGCTACGTTTGGATGAGTGGGTGAAACCCTCTTACACTGATGTCACTATATTATGAAAATGTTATGATTCTAACAAAGTTTGAGGCATGTAAAGGGATTAAAAATGCCATAGTAGCATAAGAAAGAGAACTCAATAGAAAATGTCCTAGATAGGATGAACATGGTGAATGTAGAATGAATGATTAGAGAATTAAAGAAAAACTCAATCATGTCACACTAACAAAGACTATTGATATAGGTTCTATATAATATACATATACTATACACATATACTATATAGATATACTATATGCATATGCACATATATACATATAACACAATACATATATACACATATACATATATAATTCTGAAAGAACACTTAACTAGTCATGCATTGCACATATTGCCAAAGCTGGTTTATATTTATCATTACTGCCCCACTTAATAGACAGTGACTCTATAGGCTGTGTGGTAACTGCTATATACCTCTTACATATTCATTTAAATAGTCAGTATGTACACTGTTGGAAATACATACTTGGATAATGTATCTGAGGACCATTGGTTATGTGGGTGCAATAAGCTTTTAACCATAGAGCCATCTCCTCATCTCAGACTAACTGATGCCATGACAATGCCATGACAGAAATACAGGCCAGCTTCACACCCACATTAATACCCGGCTATGCGGTCTATCAGTCATTCCATGTCATAGGAAACTGAGCCCTGGTGTTTTGCTACAGTGAGAAGAAATGCTTTCTGGGATCATATGGCTGAACTCTTGAACTTGTGATTATTTATTTATTTATTTATTTATTTATTTATTTATTTATTTAGAGACAGGGTTTCTCTGTATAGCCCTGGCTGTCCTGGAGCTCACTTTGTAGACCAGGCTGGCCTTGAACTCAGAAATCTGCCTGCTTCTGCCTCCCAAGTGCTGGGATTAAAGGCGTGCGCCACCACTGCCCGGTGAACTTGTGATATTTAAAGAGCAATGGCATGTTAGTGTGACTAATGAAACAGAGAAGAGTTTGGTATTATTCCACATGAGACCCCAGATTCTCCTTAACTTACCTCAGATTCTCCTTAACTTATCTCTCTAAATGACTAACTTTGACATCCTAGTGTGCAGAAACTGAACTATAGAATTGCTGTGGATTATAACAGTAAAACAAGGCTACCTTTCAATAAGCAGGTTGTCATGTTTCTTTTCTCATGTAAGAGAAGAGGTCTGCCAGAATAGGTAAGGGGCATCTCCATGGATGTGGCGGTCTGTAAGAACTTTTGAATTGTGGAGGTGAGATGTTGCCATGCAGAGATGATTCTTGTGTGGCAGTTGATTTTTGTCTTTTCATCCGAGCACACAAGTCCATTTCAGGACTGATTCGTTATAACGTGCCTTTAATGAGGGGTATTGACAACTGTAATCCATGAATTCTACAAGGTCATCACTGTTTGGTGCTGGTACACGCCCACTGAAACCGAGTCCCCAAAGTTGCAGTGACTGAGTGCACAGCTGCAAATTGTTCCAGCAAGAGTCCCTGGCCTGAACAGGAACATTGAGAAAGAATAATTGAAATCAGGATGTTAAGGGAGTTTGACACACAATCACCCCAGAAAAAAGCCTATTTTAAGGAAAAAAGACTCTAATGGGTTTAGACATTTGGTCATATCTTATCTTGCAGTAAGGACTTGGTGATGGAGGAATGGTCACTGAACACTGGAATAAGCAGCTGCAAGGGGAGGGGGCATGGACAACCTTAATCTCTGATGCAAGGAATACACAACCATTTGTTCAGCAGGGAGAGAATAAGCTGGTCCTACTGACCTTAGTCACTTCCTATCTCTGTGGGTATGAGCTTCACTGGACAGAAGAAGATTGTAAAGCAACCCGTAACCTCTTAGGCTGGCCAAGTGGGCAAGGGGGCTCAGCTCTGGAAAAGGCTGGGCTACTTGATTTTGGCTTGCTTCTCCTGAGGAAATTCTCCACTCTTTCATTTCTATCTTCGAAACTTAGGTGGCTGATGTTCTCTGCCAACATGGGCTCTGTCAACAGTAGCCATACTGACCACTCTTGAGTTGGGTGGGCAAGCCTTTGTTGCAGTAGGCTGAAGCCTAATGTTCTCCTATGCCTTTTCTGTTCTCTCCTTGCAATTAGGCAGGGTTGATTATCTAAGAGATAACTCTTTGTCTGCAATGGCTCACTCTGAATTTTTGGAAAGGCTTCCTCCCTTCAGATCCACCGAGATAAAGACTTTTGGCTGAACTAAGCCACCAGGTGCCCTACCACTTCATATGGTTTCTTTAAACTCCACAGGATTGTAGAAATGGTCCATTTATGGAACTGTTTTCAATAGCTCTATGTAAGTAGATTTTACATCTCTTGCCAAGACTGTGATGCCCAAAGCAAAGAAATAGCAGGCATCCTGGCAGCCTATCAGTAGGGTTTCACTATCCCTGTGGCACTGTTTAATGTGAGGTTCCAGACTTTGTGAGCTGCATGTTCTTGTGTGTGTGTGGAGGGGTAGTTTTGCTTACTTAATCATATAGAAAGTATAGTATATACTTGTTAATCTAAAATTAAAAGTGGGAAAAATTATGTGAATAAGGTCCTTGCCGTTAGAGACAGCCTTTGGTGTTGGATCTCTGTGGGGATTAGTGAAGGCTGCATAAGACTCTAATAGAGAAAGGAAGAGTTAAACACATCACTACCATGATGGTCAGAAATTCCACTATTCTGTGTGTTAGAGGAAAGGAGAATGGTGTCATGGATCAAAAGCCCAGGACCATCTCCCCCAAACCACAGCAATAAAATGAAGGTTCCTTAAAAATGGTCCCTTTCCCCCTCCCCACTCCCTACCTCCATCCCTCTTTTTCTCTTTCCCTCTCCCTTTCTCCCTCCCCCTCTCTCCATCTCTCTCTCTGTCTTTGTCTCTGTCTCTGTCTTTGTCTCTCTCTCATACACACACACACACACACACACACACCCCATCTATAAAACTTAAAACTCTCACATCTGTGTGCCAATCAGAAAAAGGCTACCTGTGTGAGTTGCTTATCACCTCTCATCACTGTGAGGCGCCAAGGGTTGATGCCAACAAAGAAGAGATGCTGGCTTGGCAGACAATGCTGGCACAGAGCAGACACCAGAGTCCACAGCCTGTCTGCTAACTGCTAAGGCATTAGCTGGTGCTTAGCAGATGAGAGAGTTGCTGCTTGCTGTGACCTCCCACACAAATATGGGGAAACCAAGTCAGCAGCTGTGAGCACAAAGTGATAGAACACTTGAGTAAGGAACAGACATATATTTGTTGCTAAGAGTAGACACAGTATATAACCAAGAGAGGAACAGACCCTCACTCCTCCTAGAGAAGCCGTTTAGGGTTAGTGAACGGAGTGTGGGCAATCCTCTGGTGGGGTGTTATTTACATGAACACAAGTTTGAATTACATTTCCAAGTTTCAAGAATTCCCAGCAAGCCCATTTCTTATATTTGAAATCTCAGGAGATAACAGAGATCTTGTTACCTACAAGCTTACACACACACACACACACACACACACACACACACACACCCCCCACATGCATGCACCCATATGTGAACCCTAACATCCTCACAGTTGTGTGCCAATCAGAAAGGGAGCTTCCTGTGCATTGCATTTGCCTGCTACAGCTGCATGTCTCTGTCCATGGTATCTGGTTCACTCTCCTCCATTGTCCTAGAATGGGACAATAGGACTTGCTGCACCTTAGACAGCCATCTGATGTAATAAATTCACTCTGCAGGACAGTTGTGTGTGCGCACATAGGTGGCGTTGCAAGGTGTAGCCACATGATCTGTGGAGGAGATCATGGTAACCAGGGCAGTCTGAATGCTGGAGGCACACAATGTGCCCCCTCTCTCTCTCCCCTCCTCCTCAGTGACAAGCAAGGCAGAGACAATGCTGAATAGAGAGGGAACAAGGGACTTGGAATTACTTATGACTCTGAAGGGTGAAATTCTACACTAAATATGGTAGAAATACACTTTATGCCATGGAGGGAGAAAGGTGCTTTGGATGAGAGACCCAAGGGAAGGAAGGGATGGAGAGAGAGAGATTTGGAAGACTCGGGGCAGGGTGCCATGTCTAGTCACCAGAAGGGGAACAAGGGAGCAGGTAGGTCAGTTACCTCAGCTTAGTAAGAGTCAACAGGGGAAATTGTGGATTGTAAAACAATGTTTGGTTCTCTAAGAAGTGTGGGGTGACTGTGCAGGGCTGCCATGGCAGATTACTGGGCATGAATGCAGACTCTACCCCGTTGACTTTGATAGGTGTGTGCGTGTGTGTGTGTTTGCCTATATGCATGAATGTGAATGCACATGTGTGTGGAGGTCAGCGGTTTATATTTAATGTCTTTTCTCTATTGTTCTACCTTATTTATTGAGGCGGGGTCTCTTGCTGAACCTGGAGCTTCTAGATTCAGCCAGTTTAGCTACACAGCCTGGGATGCCCTGTCTCTGCCTCTTGATGGCTAGACTTACAGGCCACCCACCTGCTGATTGTATGTGGGCACTGGGATTCTGAACCTTGCTCCTCACACTCCCATGGCAAGGGCCTTGTCCACTGCTCCAGCTTCTTGGCCATTGATATTTAATTTTATTTATTAGCGTGAACATATGCTGGTGCAGGAGCATTTGCTCCATCAGTCTATATACAGCTGTAGATGTTTTTTCTTTGCTGTGTTTATCAGATGTGATTGACATTCACAATCAATTGGCCTTAAGTGAAGCATGTTTTTCCCAGTAGTTTAGGCAGGCCACAGTTTTTCAAAGACTGCATAGCATATAAGGGGGACTGGCAGGGAAGAAGAAATGGGTCAGCAGGAGTAGGGGAGGGTCAAGAGAATATAATGGGGGTGAATATGATCACAGGACATCCTATATATGTACAGAACTGTCAGAGATAAAAATATCAAATACTGTGACAGTCTGAGGATGGTTATCAGCACAGGGATGGATGTTACTCAAGGACAGATAAATTATGCCTTCAGGATGCAATTCAGAAATGCTTCCAGGACTTTGAGGTTAAGGTATCACAGTGTCAACTCTTACCCATGTTTCTATCCTACCAGCTTGTCCTATGGATAATGCAGTTGTGACATGATTGAGCCAGCCAATGAAGAGCTCTTTAGATATTTAGATATTTCTCCTGTGTATATATATTCTGTATATATATTCTCTTGTAGATATATTCAGTCTCTCTGAGAACCATTTCCATACCATGGAATAGGGCAGCAGAGAAGAGTGATGGAACCACTTCCTGGTGCATCTGTGATTGGGAGGCTCCTTTGGTTCACAACGTGGGCTGTGGTACCAGGTAAGATGCAATCGCTCATGCAGTGGTGGCACAGTTGTTCAGGGATAACCAACTGCTTTCTGTTTGGATTCGAAGCCAGTTCTATAGGAGGGAATTCATGCCTGGTATTGTGAACTTGTTAAAAGCCCATGGCTGGGAAGTCACAGGGCATCGAGGGGTGACTTGCTACTGACATTTTACTAAATGGACAGGGTGTCAAACCACATTCTAAATATTTATCTTTATATCCTTAGATGAGTACTGCTCCCAGCCGTAATTGAAAAAGCTTCTCTTGGCAATGGGTGATGGTTAATACACAGACCCAAACTTGTCAAAGGGAATAAATGATCATTGAGTGCTAGGTCCTAAATCTATACCATCTGCTTCTATGATCACTGAACACTGTGGAAAAGGTGGCAGAAAGATTGGAAGAGCCAGAGGATGCGGAGAGGACTATGAAATCATGCCTTCTGGATATGATGTGGCTACTGCATTTAAGTATGAACATATACACATACACACAGGCATACACACATACACACACACACATACATGCATACATAACACACACACATATACACCTACATACATACACACACACATGTATATAATAGACACACATTAACACACATATACACACATACATATATACATACACACACATACCCACAGATACAACACATACATATGCACACATGCACACACACACACACACATACATATACACACATACACACAGATACACACACATACATACACACATATACACCCACATGCACACAGATACACACATACATATACACATATGCACACATGCACACAGATACACATATACATGCACACACATATACACGAACATACATACACATACACACAAAGACTGCATAGCATATAAGGGGGACTGGCAGGGAAGAAGAAATGGGTCAGCAGGAGTAGGGGAGGGTCAAGAGAATATAGTGGGGGTGAATATGATCACAGGACATCCTATATATGTACAGAACTGTCAGAGATAAAAATATCAAATACTGTGACAGTCTGAGGATGGTTAAGACAGCACCCCTGTTCCATTGTGCCTGTCACCAGGTCATGAGTTACAGGACAACACATGACTTAGAATTTTAACCAGAACAGTGTGAGATGAGAGGCCACAGATTTCCTCACCAGCCCAGCCCACCCTAGCCTGCCAATACCCCTGTACTGCTCTACACAGGAAGGGAGAGGGGATGGCCACAGAGAGTACCCCAGACAAAGGAGGACTGCCTTGAAGATCTCACCATGACTAATAACCAGAAGACAGTGGCTTTAAACCCAAAGTGGCTGTTGAGTGTGTCTAGTATTTTCATTGTTAAGGAGATGCTGAGGTTTAGGATGAGAAACAGAACGGATGAAAATGTAGGGTGTTTTCCTTTTGTTTAGAGGAATTGGACTTAAGATGAACTGTTTTTAAGTGAATGGTCCAATGGTGTCTACGCTAGTACACAAGGCCCTACAGCCACTGGCTGGCTCTACACCACTCATCACTCAAAAGGAAATGCAATGTCCTTTAAGCAGTCTCTACTCTTTGTTCCTCCCCTGGCAACCACAGTCTGGGTTGTGTCTCTGTGGACCTGCCTATTATGTACATGTCATATAGTGAGTGACGTGGACATATTTGTCCATTCATGTGTTAGTGGGCATTGGCGCTGTTCCCACATCTGACTAACATTAATGGTGCTGCCTGAACATTTGTGCCAGGGGATATTTTTCCTTGGTTGGGTGGCAAAGGTTCACTAAGGGTAGCATGTAGTCCAGGCACCCCAATGGTTTCCTGTGTGTTGAGGATGACCCTGAATTCCTGATATTCTTGCCTCCAGCTCCTAAGGGCTGTGTGTATGCCACCACATCATGACCTTTGATGATTGTGGGAACCAGGATCCAGGAGGTGGTGAGGGAGGCTGAGTCACAAACCCGGGAAACAAACTCCGGAGACCACCACAGGGGTGGAGATGTACTGCATTGCACAGCAGAAAGCTTTTTTATACAGCCTTTCAACTAATGGGGAACTGACAGGAGCTCTGGAGTAGCCAACCATCCCACTGGCATTATGGGGAGATACCAGACCACCAGCGCCGACCAGGGGTAGGGGAGGAGACGTTCCTAAAGTTGGAGAAGCAGCCACTGGCAGCTCCGCTCCTGGTCCTTCTGTGGTTTCACTGGTTTGCTAAGATCCTCTATTTTGTGTCATGTGGTACACCAGCAGAGTACGATTAGAGTGGTGAAGCCTCCCTCACTGTCTTTCAGGCCCCACACAGGGGCCTCAGTACCCACAGATGATGTTTTTAGTTCTTAGAAGGAATATGCCTAGGAGTAGAATTGTTAAATCATACAGTCATTCTCTGATTAACATAAGGAGAAACCAAACTGTTTCCCACTTTTTCGAGCCATTTTGTACTATCCACTGAGGCATTAAGGGAGGGTCCACACCCTCTCTATCTCCATGTACTGGCTAGTTTTGTGTATCAACTTGACACAAGCTGGAGTTATCACAGAGAAGCGAGCTTCAGTTGAGGAAATGCCTCTGTGAGATCCAGGTGTAAGGCATTTTCTCAATTAGTGATCAAGGGCAGAGGGCCCCTTGTGGGTGGTACCATCTGTGGGCTGGTAGTCTTGGGTTCTATAAGAGAACAAGCTGAACAAGCCAGGAGAAGCAAGCAAGCCAGTAAGTTACATCCCTCCATGGTCTCTGCATCAGCTCCTGCTTCCTGACCTGCTGGAGTTCCAGTCCTGACTAGTGATGAACAGCAACATGGAAGAGTAAGCTCAATAAACCCTTTCCTCCCCTACTTGCTTCTTGGTCATGATGTTTGTGCAGGAATAGCAACCCTGACTAAGACACTCCATGACATTTGTAAGCTCCCTTTTTTCTCTTAATGTAAGCTTCCAATCATCATGGCTGTCCAATCTGTACAAGGCTGACTTCACTGTGGCTTTCATTTGTAGCTTTTCAGTCACTAATGACAAAAAGCATCATTACTATGCTTGTTGGACATTAAACCTCTTAGTAATCATTTATTTTATCCGATTTTTTTCTTGTGATAGTTTTATGGCTTTAGTCATTACATGTCAACCATTGATTGATTTTGAATCAACTACTGTTTGTGGCTTGAGGCCAGTATCACTCATGGTGGGTGGAAATTCACCTTTCCCAGAACCATCCATTGAAATGCCAAGTTTTTAACCGTTAACTGCCCTAGAAGCTTTGATGAAAGCAGCCAGGGAAACTTTAATTTTAAGCATGCAAATTTATGACTGAAGTTGGTTTCATTTTCCTATTTCAGCCAGGAGAACCGTGTAAATAATATCATAATTGTGGATAGCGAGGATTAGGTAGTGACTGTGAGGAGATTGGAGGAAGCAGAGGGAAGAAAGGGAACAGAGGCATCCTGTTATGAGCCTTCTGAGCAGAGCTCAGTCCTGAGCTGGGCTTCATCAAGCTTTCCTCTTCTCTGAAAGTTCTACATAACTAGCAGCTACCGGAATTTTCTTTCCACATCTTCAGTGGGTGTGGTCCTCAGGAGCATTTTTACCATGTCCAAGAGAAATGGCAAGACAGAAAGACAACTATACCTGTCACATCATTCATTCCTACCCTTTGGATATGTATCTTAAAGCACATGGGGGTGGTGGCATACGCAAAGACAGATCTCACAGCCTCCCACTGAGACCAGAGGGCTCAAGGATGCTGGCAATGTACCTGAGCACCTTGGACCATAGCCAGCTCTTACGAAGGCATTTTCTACTCTGATTACCAGTGGTCAATCACCATCAGACCTGGAACTTGTCACGTGTACATCGTGTGCCCATAGCAGAACACCCCTGCCTCAGTAGCCCTCCCAATCTGCTTATTTTATTCAGAGTAGTACTATACCGCTGCGGGTTTTTGCTTACACAGGTTTTCATTTTGAATGAGAAGTTATTAAACATGGAGCTGACGGCAAACATCTACACAAACGTCTACCTTTAAATGTACTTGTGCTTAAAGTGTTTATGGATTTTCCTCCCAAAGAGTTTCTCTGTTTCTTTTACTATTGCAAATGGTCCACGACACTGATTTTGTTACAAAAAAAAAAGTTTCATTTTACTGAAATGTTTTAGGTTGAAATAATTTCAAACCTACAGAAAAGTTACAAATAAGATGAACATACCCAATTTTATCAAGACCTATCAATTGTCTGTATTCTGTCCCATCTGGTTTATTTACCCTTCTCTCTTTCCACACACAATCATCTATGTGTATATTTGTATATTAAACATTAGTGAATTATACTGCATGTAACATACATTCACGCACATACAATTTTATTTTCTACTAGAGAACATGTGGCATATATGATGTGAGTCTATCTTTAAATATTTTAGATTTTATTTTCTAAGACCTTCCCTTAAATAATCATAGTGCAATTATAAGAAGACTGGATAAATAACACTGTGGCAGTGCTACCATAGACACTGGGGAGTGTGCAAAACCCAAGATCATTACTAGCCAATAGAGTATTTCTGTGTTGTTGCAGAGAGCACCCACTCCTCTGTTAATAAAGTCACTTACTGTCTGTCTTCTCCATCCCAGACTCTCATCTGGGTCTCATTCATTACTGTAATAATTATTTATGACTGTGTTTTATTAAATATCTCTCAAGGCAGATTGAATCACTCCACTCTTGATTGAAAATTAAAGTTTTCTTCCAAGAAATCTTTCAAAAGGCTTTAAACCAAATATAGGAAATGAAGCAAGTGAAGAGTTAGCCCTTGACCCAGGCCTCCCTGAGCCCTCACCAAGCCACCCATCTCACAGAACCAGCCTTTGTGTCTTAATCAATTGTATTAAAGAACTAGAAAAAGCAGGAAATGTGTTGTGGAAATTAGCAACAATGAAGGCTTTAAAAATAGCTGTGGTTATTATTCAGGTAAGAATTCAAACATGGGTAATTGAGACAAAATAAAATTAGTGGTTCCAGATGGTGTTAGACTCAGCAAGGGAGCTGATGGAACTCGGGAACTGGTATTTGGAGTCCAAAATAGAGAAGGCTCCAGAAGATCAGAAAATAGAAATAGGAAACATCTTTTCAAAACTGAAAGAATAGCCAATTATGGTAATTATCCTAAATGTGTAGTTCTTGCTAATTTAGTAGGAAATAGTAAGATAAGACGGCTCATCTGTCTGGAGTCAACTGGTACAATTAAAGTAGTACCCACAGTTTCTAAGGCTGGTGATGATTCTAAAGCCCATTTTGTTTTCCCTGTCCGACCCGTGTTCCCTTCGATCTGATGCCACCCCCTCCCCCACCATTTGTTCTCTCTTTGACCATTTATTTTCCAGAGCATCTATCATTTATTCTTCACCTCTGCTTTATTCTCTCAATTTCTCATCTGTGATGGTTGGGTTTAACTGTCAACGTGAGACAGCCTAGAATCATGTGGGAAGAAAGTCTCCAGGTGAAATCACCTCGAGCTCAGGTGGCCTTGTGTGCATGCCTGTGGATGGTCTTAATGGTGGTGCCATTCTGTAGGCAGGAATCCTGAATTGTACAGGAGTAGAGGGAGAACTGAGCACAACTGAGCAGCATGCAATGATTTTTCTCTACTCTTGACTCTGGATGTGGTCTGAGAAGCTGCTTCAAGTCCTTGCTTTGAGTTCCCTGCTATGATGGACGAGCACACAGAAGTGTAAACTGAAAACAAAACCTCTCTTCTCTAAGTCCCTTTTTGTCAGGGTGTTTTTACCACAGCAACAGGAATGAAATTACTAGGTGGGTGGCCCATTGGACATCTCACCCACTCTTAGTCTAATCTTCAAATCCCTTTGCTTTAGCTATGTTTCTAGAGACTCTTGCATTACTGTCTGCTCTGTGAAAACTCTATGGGGCTCAGTCACTAGCACCCACTTCACTGAGGTCTTCTAGTGGCAGGATCCGGCATGGCCCAGAGAATTCTGGTTAATTTTCAGTTTTGATAGCTGCTTCATCTCCTCCTCCTCCTCCTCCTCCTCCTCCTCCTCCTCCTCCTCCTCCTC
>JADRCH010000244.1:1330704-1438478 GCA_019843965.1 Rhynchomys soricoides
TGTGTGCATGTGTATTGTATTGTGTGTGCGTGTGTGTATGTGTGTATGTATGTTGTATGTGTATATGTGCATGTATGTGTGTATGTATGTGTGTTATGTGTGTGTTTGCATATGTATGTGTGTATATGTGTGCTTACATATATTCACACATGCAAGTATAACATTAATGCATGAACATAAAAAGACCATGGATATCTAACAAAGGAAAAATTTCCCCTTTCTTTATTTACCAGATCAGTAAGAATAAATGCTTCTTCTTGTGAGGATGTGCTGCTGTGTTTATTATCAGTTTGTGTCTCTCCTTTAAGAAATTAAATTCTCAGCTGGAAATGACACTTTCTGGTAACCCTGATGACCTGAGTCATCCCCAGCTTCCACACGGCAGGAGAGAACCAACTTCTTCCTTCATGGAGATCTGTTCTCAGAGTAGGCAGAGGAATGCGGGTCACAGCACACTACTGGGGCAGCCTGGCTCTGGATCTGAATGGCTCTCCCCAGGCATGCCACATCAGCTTAATACCTTTATACACAATTACTTCTTCTCACAGGCCTTGAGGAAAGAGTGCAAATAAATAAATAAGTAAACAGGGTTTCTACATTGGTTTTGGTGCAGGTCACCAAAACAGCAGCAGCAGCAACAACAACAACAACAATGACAACCACAACAAAATCTATCTTAGTGTGTGTCATTTGTATGCAGGTGCAGAGGCCAGAAGAGTCAGTTACAGGCAGGTGTAAACTTCCTGAAATGGGTGCTGGGAAATGAACCTGGGTCCTCTGGGAGAGCACAAGTACTCTCTGCTACTGAGCCTTCTTCCTAGCCCTCTAATTCCATAAGTCTGAAAACAAACTATTTTTTACTAATGGTGTCCACATTAGCAGCCTTGGCTGGGCACAGACTGTAACTTTCAAAATTAGGTTTCATGTTTTTCAAAAGAATAAAAATATCCTCTTAGTGTGCACAGCAGCTTTCAATTTGTGCTTTGTTTTTATGTTTTAAGTTTTTTCTCTTTTTTCTTTTAGATCTCTGGTTTAAAAAGCTTTAAGGTAAGATAATGATAAAATAAGGGATGCTGTGACCCGCATTCCTCTGCCTACTCTGAGAACAGATCTCCATGAGCCACATTTGAAGGACCACTAACATAATTTCCTTCTGTGGTTGGTTTAGTGAGTGTTCAGATACCAAATGTTAAATTGTGATGATTCTATAGCATTTAGGACTCTGCTTACGTTCAGGACACATAGCCATCCAGTGTCTAAAGATTCTAAGTTCACCATGGCAACTTGCCCCCTCCAGCAAAAGGATTCAAACAATTCAAGGTTTCTTAGGCCTCCTTTAACTAAACACATGAAGCAGGATCCTTTAAGAGGTTATTCTTCAGACAATGATTTGTCGAGAATAAGTATGGCTTGTCAAATGTTTCTGTTGAACAACGTACAGACTTATTCAGGCAGCATCTGCCCACTCACTTACCTACCTATCCCTCCATTGACCCATCCACCATTACATTTACCTATCTGTTCACCCACACATGCATTCACCCATCCACCCATCCACTCATCCCTTTACCCATCCATCCATTCATACCTGTATTTGTCCACCTATCTCACTTCCTATCCATCTACCCATCAGTTGGCCCATCTGTGCACTGCTCGGTCCATCCATTCATCCATTTGCCCATTCATCCATTTATTTCATTGTATATCTATCTATTCACCCATTCAACCGTGCACACACCCACTCACTGGCCTATCCTCCTGCATGTCCTATCATTCATTGCCTGCTCACTCATCTGCCTATCCATCCACTGACCTATTATTTACATTTATTCACACATTCACTCACTAATGGTTTCACGCCTATCCACGTATCCATCTACCCATCTATTCACACATCTATTCTGCCATTCTGTGCCTCTATCCACTCATCTAGCCACAGTCTACCCACCTGTCATACTACTTATATTAAAAAATTGAAATATTTTATACTGATTTTTTTTTCATAATTTTGGTGCAAAGAAAAGCGAAGCAAGTTTTCTTATAGTTCTGTGGAAAGAGAAGCATAAACGCATGATTATAACAATTTAAACCTGCATATATAGACATGTAAGAACTCAGTAAGATCAGTTCATACCTGGCCAATAGCCCCTTTCAAAAGTTATTATTATTCATTATTCATGGATCATAGGAAAAATTAGGTATGCTTGCAGAACCTATGCACCTGCTACTTTATAAATCCAGGCAATGGAAACCTTTATGTGCACAGAGGCCTGAGGGTTTCAACTCCAATCTGAGAGCTAAAAATAACTCTACAAATGAAAAGAATAGTCATGTGTGGCGACACATACCTCTAAATCCAGGAGTCAGGGTGCAGAGAGAGAAGTGTTGCCATGAGCCTGAAATCAGATGGACCACATTAGACCAGGCTAGCTTGCTCTACATAGAGAATTCTACATAAGCCAAGCTACATAGCAAGACTTTGTTATCCAACAATTGATAGAAAGATGCAAATGATTTAGTGTTTAGCTTTGGAAATACAGGGTCTTTATGGCATTTATTTATAGCAGTGGGCATTTTCAGAGAGCTGTATTGATTGAGAATGTATGACGTTAGGAAATAGAGTGTTAGCTTTGTTCCCAAGATAACAAGAGATTCAAAGATATGCCTTTGGAAGAGAAATTTTATTCCCAAAACAGAAAGCTACAGCTTTGAGATGTGGTCCATATTAGAAAACCTTCTGTAAAGGAAAGCACCATGCGGAAGTGGCATCTCGTGACGCTGTTAGCAGCGAAGTGAACAGAGCCCCGTTTTAGGAGAAACATATGTTCTTTTCCCAAAGAAGGGATGCCACTATTCTGTTCCACAGACAGCCCTGCCATTTTTGTAGGCTTTCAAAGAGAATGGAATACGGCTCGATCGTGGAATGGCAGATCCACACTAAGTCTCAGGTTTTAATTATTTTGCCACAGATATTTAAGGCAGAGCAGAATGACCTTGCTCCTGGAACTGTACTGGTTGTTCCATGATGGGATCTCAGTTCTGATAAGTAAGCTGTGTCAGTTTATTGTCAGACTGTAGCATTCAGGCTTCAAAACTAACTAAAATGTAGAAATAGCATAGAGATCACATAAAGATAGTAAAGTCACATAGATGAATTATGCCTCAAATGGGCAATTGCTTGTCATATAGCAGGAATATCACAGCTGGTCATTTGTCTTTGCACCAGGTGTCTCAAGGGAGAGGGGCAGAATCCAGGTCAGTTTGTATTTTTTTTAATGCAGGAAAACTTTAATTAGGTATAAATGAGTTTGACCAATGAATAATTAACTTCTATTAAAGTTTAAGTAGATTGCCCAACCTGGCCATTCTATTTTGAATTTAATCTGGTGTGGGTCTGATAATTAGTGGTAAAGGAATTGATGCCAGAGGCTGTCGTCCTCAGCTTCCCACCAAGAAGACATGAGTCAGCCAAAAAGTTAGTTTTGGTGTCAGTGTGTCTGGCTCAGCATCCTGCAGTGCGATTTTACCAAGAAGCATGACCTTTAAGAGGTTGACAATTGTTTGCCTTTGGGGGTCTACCAACCTCGTGGAGATGTAGTGGTCTCTCCTGAGCTTGAATAGGTCCCTTATGGCCATGCTTCTTCTGCTCCTATCTTTAGGGCTCTCATTGGAGACTTGCTTCTCAATGATCCGCATGTTGATTCTTATATCCATTCCTTTTTGTCTCATCCTTGCGATGGACTAGGAAAGTGTCAGTGGCCAGGGATGAAAGTATGAGCCAAGCCTTGTTAGGTCTCAGAGAAAGGAATAGATCAATAGAAAATTCAGGTGCAGTATGACAAGTGGCATGATAAGGCTCACAAAACACCAAGGAAACATGAAAGTACACCCCTGGCCACCCCTGGATAGAGAGCTTTTTCCCTACTGACACTAGTCATAATGATCCAAGAGAGGATGTTAAGTCTTGGGATACACAGGCGGTGGAAAGGTACAAGATAAGTTCTTGCCTAAGATTGTCAGGATGGATGCAGTGTGTAAGAGAGTTCTCATCTGTGCACATTTCATAGTGTTTTCCATATTTGAGTTAATTTCAAATAATTATTGATTCCATTTTTTAAAATGAATAATTACCACAGCACAGATAAGATAAAGGTAAAATGAGATGGGACATAGCAGCTGCCGCTACTCCCTCCTCTCCCTCATTCTCTCTCCATCTCTTCTTCTTCCTCCCTCTCCACCCTCCTCTTTCCCCTCTGTAGAGAGAATTTCTTGTGTACTGTATGGAAGCATCACCAGTCATTAAAAAGCTGATTGGTGAATGAACTAAGGCAGGAAACAGGAGGTGGAGTTTTGTTAGAAAGAGAGGAGTCTGGGATAGAGTTAGGTGCAGGAAGAGATTCCTCCAGAGCTCTAGGTAGACATAAGAAACTGAGAAGAGGTAACCAGCCATGTTGCATGCACAGACTAGAAATAACAGGTTAGTTATGAGCTAGCTGGGTAATGAGCCAAAGCTTGTAGGCTAGGCATTTATTCATATATAATTAAGTCTCGGCGTCAGGTGTGGGTAGAAAAGCCCGTGGCTACACCCCTCCCTCTCCAACTCTTTCCCCTTTCCTCTTTCTTCTCCCTGACTCCTTCTCCTCCTCTTCTCTCCCTTCCTTTCATCTTCCTTCTTTTCCCTCCCTCTTCTTTCTTCCCCTCCTCCTTCTTATATGTAATTTACTATTAGTACCCCAGAAACTATATTTTGGGTTTCTAAAAAGAACTCAATCTCACTACTGCTTCTATCTATAGAAAACTGTGATGGAATCAAGGTGACTGACTTTGGAATGGCCTGGGAGATTAGTGAGGCACGTTTCTGGTTCTATCCATGAGAGCCCATCTATGGAGGGTTACTCCATGGAGCAAGACCAGGATTGAATGAGGGCAGTACCAACCCAAGGCTGGAGATAAAGTGCAAAGGTGGGGAAGGAGAAAAACTAGTCCTTGGAACTCTGTCTCTGCTTCCTGCCCACAGTAACGTGGTACGGTGTGTTCCCTTGTAACTCTCTTACTGTGGCAAAGCAAGTCTCTGAAACTGTAAGTCATTATTAGTATAACAGTGTTATTTTTTTTTAAACATTACTACTTGCACCTAGCACACAGAGCCATCCTAGGAGGGATGCAAGCATCCCATTTTAAAACTAGCAAACTTAGGACCAGTGTACTTTTCAACGTCATTTAGCTCCATAGTACAAGAAGAAGAGTGTTCACATAAGAACTGTCTCAGATTTAAGGTGATTATTGTCCTATAAATCAGAAGGCCATGGAATTATTTTCCCAAATCAAGAGACTCATGAAAGCACACTATCTGTAATTTATTATAGACATTTTTAATCCCATTATATAATTTGCCATGTTTTGTCTGAGCTGCTTTTAACTCCAATTAGCCAACCCAGACAGCCATTATTTTATGAGTCACCTAACTCGTGGTGACTTTTTCCTCTCTCTGCCTTCTTTTCTCCCATCCTGGTTCTTTTCCACTGAAAGCCCAGGAATCCTAAACCATGCCTATGTCTCTTCTGCCCAACTATTGGTTGTCAGCATTTTTATTCACCAATCAGAAATAACTTGGGGACAAGGTCATGTAGCATCACTGTATTTAAGTATAGAGACTCTCATATCTGGGGTAACCATGTCTTGGGGACCTGCACTTGGCATTACAATACATAGCAACATATCAAACCGTAATGAATGCATACACTATGAAAATTGATAAAAAGTAAGACTGCTTATATACCTGGCCCTTAGAGACAACAGTGTTGCCTTCCATGGCCTGAGCTCTGCTGGTTTATACGTCTTTGTGGGAAAAATTTTCAGTGTTACAGTGTATATATTTAACCTGTCAACTTGCAGCCCTGCCCAGAGCCACTCTAGAACTGAACTGAGTTGTCCTCACGTCTACTTGCCGAAAGTGACCTGTGTTCTGTGTTTGTTTGATGGGTGTTTCCATGGCTGATTTCTGTAAACTGGGAGTGGGGTATCAAGGGACAAGTCCTGCAGGAGTCTGTCAAGAGGGTCACATTGACTGTGCCCCTGGGTTCTGATTCCCCATCTCCTCCCTCAGAGTGGGTAGGTCACTAATAGCTACTCAGTACTGGTGCTGCATGGCATCCCTACAGAAGCCACATGATATTCACAAATATCTCTGGACTGAAAGGGTGCTTGTGAAGTATATTGTTGAAAGAAAGCTATATAAATAGATTCAAATTTCACCTTCTTTGAGGAAATAGTCACCACTGACAACTTAACAAGCTAAATATTTTAATTTTTCACTTTTTATTAAAATAGATTCCTTTCGCATACAATATAATCTGATTACAGTTTCCCTCCCGCTGCCCCTCCCAGTTCCTCCCCATGTCCGCTGCCATCTGGATATACCCTCTTTCTGTCTCTCATTAGAGAACAACAGGCTTCGAAGAGATAACAACAAAATAAAACCTAATAAGGTAAAACAAAACCCACCGCATCAAAGTCGGACAAGACGAACCAACAGAAAAATAAAGAGCCCAAGAAAAGGCACAGGAAGCAGAGACCGACTTGTTCACACGCTCAGGAGTCCCATAAAAGGACTAAACTGAAGGGTGTGGTACATTTGCAGAGGACCTGGTGCAGACCTGTGTAGGCCCTGTGCTTGCTGCTTCAGTCTCTGTGAGTTCCGATGAGCTTTCCTGTGTTGTTTTAGAGGGTTGTGTTCTCTGTCTCCACAGTCTTCCACACTCCTTCTGCCTCCTCTTCTGCAGGGCTCCCTGAGCTCTGAGAGGAGGGATTGATGGAGACATCTCAGAGCTGTGTGCTTCAGGGTCCCCCCTCTCTCTGCACAATATCTAGCTATGGGTCTCTGTATCTGTTCCCATCTGCTCTAGGAGGAAACTCCTCCGATGATGGCTGACCATGCACTAATCGTTGAGTATGTGGTGTGTTGTGATTTGTCAAGTGAGCATGTGCAAAGAGACAAGAAGAAATAAGATATCCTGTCAGTGTAGATCAATCTTACCCCATGGAACTTGATGCCCTTAATCAGCAGGATGTAGTCTAAGGATATTGGCATCTTTCCCCTCTAACCTTCTTCCTCTTCTACCTAGTATTGGAGGTCTGAAGGGTGGAGAAGGGTGGTAGAAAAAGGAGCCCATAAAGTAGCCAAAAATCTGGTTAAAGTGCTGGCTCCTCCCCCACCAATCAGTAATTAAGAAAATGCCCTAGAAGCTTATCTACAGCCTGACCTTGTGGAGACATTTTTTTTTTAATTGAGGCTTTCTCTGCTCTGATACCTCTAGCTTGCATCAACTTGATGTAAAAGTAGCCAACAGA
Organism: Rhynchomys soricoides; assembly: GCA_019843965.1. Lineage (NCBI taxonomy): Eukaryota > Metazoa > Chordata > Mammalia > Rodentia > Muridae > Rhynchomys > Rhynchomys soricoides. The sequence continues at coordinate 1,338,055 of JADRCH010000244.1, forward strand.
GGGAGTTTCCAGAATAACTGAAGAGGGAAAACCCACCCTGAATGTGGGTAGTCCTGATCCTGGATAAGAGCCTCAATAAACTGGAAGGAAGGGAGCCAAGCACCAACATTCATCTTTCTGCTCCCTGACTGTGAATGCATGTGACCAGCTGCCTCAGAATCCTGCCACCAAGCCTTCCCCAAATGATGGCCTGTACCCTTGAACTGTGGTTCATAAGACAACCTTCCTTCCTAAGTTAATGTTTTGACAGCAACAACAACAACAACAACAAAAAAGCAAGGAACACATCAACTTGCACATCTTGCAAGTTTGCAAATTCTTAAACACATCTGTGCATATGTAGCCATCATTAAAATCACAATGATGAGCCAGTCCATCATCCTTGAAGCTGCTTCTGATGCTCCTGAATCCCTCTCACTTTCTAAGCCCCAGGAAGCTACCATCTCTGTGCTTTGTCCTCTCTAGAAGCTTGACACAATTAACGTTTAGTTAATGGGTTTCTTGGACACAGTAGAGTTATGGTGAGATTCTCTTTTGCAATGTGTATGAATTCTCTTGTTAGGCTGGAGGTTTGGGGACAAAAGCAAGATGGCCTGGGGCAAGAGGTGCTCTCTGCCCTTGTCTTCTGACCAGGAACACACATTTTCAAAAGCCCTGGACAAAGCCAGCTCCTAGTTCCGGATTCCAAAATGACTACTGGACCTAAAACCCTAAAACTCACCAAATAAGGCTATAACCCCAGTACCTCACCATCTCAGTCACAAGTCTCCCCCCCCCCACCAATTCCCCTTCGAGAAGGCCCTAACCCAGCCCAGCCTTTTGACTTCACTGACCCCACCCCTGTGAGGCCAGTGAACCTGCCTTTTTACTATAAATTGGACTTAATTTATTATGTCAGTAGCAAAGCCATTCAACTTTATTCAATCTATTGCTGACTAGTGTTCTATGAGACAAATGTAACATGATCTGTGCTCATTAACTCACAGGGTTTCACAAAGAAAGCTGGCTCAACATGATACACATGCTGACCTAAACAGATGCTCTCTGTTCTGCACTGGTGTTTAGAAGGACAGTGTCATCAACAGAAAAAACTTGAAGAGTTGACGGTTTACATTTTTCTCCCAACGGCTGAATATCTTTTAAAAGTATTTGTAGCACTGTGTACTTGCAGTGGTGGTATGATATAGGTACAGTTGTCAAACTTTTTCACTGAAAATGTTTGATTTTTGCTATTCTGATATATGTCTGTGGGCACCTCATGGTTGTTTTTATGGGCACTTTCCTGCCTCTGTGTGATTTGAGCCCTTGCCTGGGAATTTTTGCACAATATATTGGTTCTTTGGTCAATAGTCAATGTATACATTTTACATATGTGCATTTATTGGTTTTTTGAGACAGGGTTTCTCTGTGTAGCCCTGGCTGTCCTGCTACTCACTTACTCTATAGACCAGGCTGGCCTCAAACTCAGAAATCTGCCTGCCTCTGCCTCCCAAGTGCTGGGGTTAAAGGGGTGCGCCACCACTGCCCAGCTACATATGCATATTTTAATGCATATTTACAATCCTTTTTCAGTAAGAAGAAAGAGTGAAATAGTAAAGAAATGTTTGTGCATTAGTCATTCCTCAATGATGCCAAGGTCATTTTTCTGAATCAGATAATAGAGGAGTATATTATCATTTTCTTTTTTACTTCTCATAATATAAAATTACAGAGGCTTTTGAATTTCAAATGTGTAATCTCTATTACTTTAGACTGCAAATCAGGCTCTAAGAAAATGAAATCTAGAGTCCTCTAGACTGTTCAGCATTTGCCATGTGCAAGTGTGTGAATGTGTGTGCACATGTGTATGAAGGTGTGTCTTTGAGTGTGTAAAGGTGTGTGAGGGAGTGTGTAAAGCTGTGTGCATGAGTGTGTGAAGGTGTGTGTGTATGTGAAGGTGTGTGAGCAAGTGTGTGTCGATGTGTGCATGAGTGTGTGAAGGTATGTGTGCCAGCATTGTTCTTTTTGTGGTTTAAGACTGAGATGTTCCCTTAAGCCTTCTGGGTTAAAGGCTTGGATGCTAGTGATGGATTTTGTAGAAACTGATTGGATAACAAATGCTTTAACCTTATCAGTGGCTTATCAATGGCTAGATTCATGATTCCAGGGCATGGCTGGGAGAAGCTAGAAGGTAAGGCTTAGTTCAAGGATGTGGTCACTGAGGACATGCCCTGTAGGGGTATATGTCTATTCTCCCTCCCTCCCTCAATCCCTCCCATGATTTCTCCCTCCCTCCTCCTTTCCCTCCCTCCTTCCCTTTCTTGCTCCCTCCCTTCCTCTTCCCCCCCACCCCCTTCCTTCTCAACTCCCATTAGAAAGAGCCAGGACAGAAGCTGAGATAACATCTGACAGAACAGATGCTTTCATGATTTACTAGGTGTGTCTTCAAAGGATTTTCTTCTTTTATAAGATGATTTACATTGTGTAGTGCTAGCGCGAAACACCATTAGGTAGTTGAATTCAGTGAAAAAGCTCACCAAATTGCCTGCCTTTGGAACAGTGGACTCTCTCCATGGCCTGGAGAGAAGGTGTCATTCATATCCGAGGTCTTGGCTTAACAGTCTCACCATGTGGGTGCAGAGGAGATTTCAGCCTGTGAACTGGGACAAAAAGAGAGTTCCAGAGGCATGGAGATATCACCCCAAAGATTCAATAACCAGGACCTCTCTCTTGGGGGCCTTTGGAGATGTTTTTATTACTGTTCCCTTTCTCCTGTGTAAGTTATGACCACAAAAGTGACTGGAGAACGTGGAAGAGAGGGAGTCTTTGACTGTGTGAGGTGTGAATTAGTATAGAACACAAAACAGTTGCTTTTTTTTTATCAAAATGTTAATAATATCATAAACTACATGATCCATAGATTCCAAATATGAGCAAATGTTCACAAAGGACATTGTATCGGCATAAGGAAGAGATTTTAGATTTTCATGGAAATTTGTTCTTAGTAGTTGAAATATGGGAATAACTTGTGTGTCCTTGGTGGCCAGGTGAGGACTGGGCAGAAGATTATCCCACAGGAAAGAGGAAGGCAGCTTAGGTGAATCTGGGAGAGTTCATTTTGAGGAAAATAAGCAAATCAGAAAGACAGATATCCCATAATTTCATTATTATTGATGAATTAATATGTGGAGTCTAAAAAAGTCTTCAGGGCTATCCTCTGGGAAATTTGACAAGAGAATGTAGGTGGATATATACAAACATACTGTTTATGTGTGTGAAAATTTACAAAAATGATATTGGCAACAACAAAAATTCAAAAGTCCAATTTATGCAACTAGATGTAGGCTGGTGAAGTACAGAGGTGAGAGGAGGGGGGAGGGAGGGCAGGCATACTCAGGCAAGGTGCAGAGTCTCAGTTGGACATATGGAACAGATCCTGAAGACTTAGAATAGGACACCGAGACTGCAATTACCAATAAAATGTACAGTCACAACTGCCAAGATGTCACATCCTAAGTGGTCTCATTCCAATGTGTATGCAAGGTGTACATTTGTTAATTATCTACATTTAATCCTACATTGGCATATGCAAACAGCATATACACGCATGCATATATATATATATATATATATATATATATATATATATATTATATACACACACAGCATGGTCTTGTCAGTTATACATTAATAAAGTTGGGTTAAAGCTGAAGTCTCTCTTGCACAATAGGGAAAGTGGGAGGTAATAGGTTAGGAAGGAATATTAAAACATCCTGGCAGGATGTCTGAGAGGAGCAGATGTAAGAAAGCATGATGGGAGAGGTGCCATGACTGCATCAGAGAGGAGTGAGGCCAGAGTAAGAATATTGGAAGCAAAATAAGATGGTTTCAGATGCCCAGAGGTCAGATAACAAAGTCCCCCTCCCTCTCGCTCACTGGCAAGGGTGCTTGCCTGTCCTCCTGCCCTGCTCCCCCCCCCCCCCCCCCCAGGTTCATGCAGGTCATTTTCTCCAGGTTCCAGGAAGTGCTGTAGATGCAATTCTCCAAGGTGGACCCCACTGCTCTCATTGATGAGGTTTATACACCCACCCTGTGCATTTATGTCTCCTTACAAGGTTTAGTGCAGTAGCCTGCTTTATGAAACCATGGATTCAAGTGCTGGGATCCAAAGTAATAAAATGTGTCTGTATTGAACACGAATGGGCTTTTCCTTGCCATTATTTCCCAAGCAATGTGGTTGTATGTAGTGTGTGCGTTTTACTAGGTAGTAAAATTTGTGCTGGCCAGTCTTATGTCAACCTGACATAACTACAGTTATTTGAAGGGAGCTTCAATTGATAAAATGCCTTCATAGGATCCAGCTGTAAGCCATTTTCTTAATTAGTGATTGTGGGAGGGTCCCAGTCTATTTGGGGGGCATCCCTTGCCTGGTGGTGCTGGGTTCTATCAGGAAGCAGGCTGAGCAAGCCATAGAGAACAAGCCAGTAAGCAGCACTCCTCCACGGCTTCTGCATCAGCTCCTGCCTCTCTAAGTTCCTGCCCTGCTTGAGTTCCTACCCTGACTTCCTTCAGTGATGAACAGTGATGTGGAAGTGTAAATCAAACAAACCCTTTCCTCAGCATGAGGAAAGGTCATGGTGATTCATCACAGCCACACTAACCTAACTAAGACAAAAACCACCCAGCAATGTCAATGACTATGAGAAGATTTTCTAGAGGGGACTTGAATGTATGAAAGTCACACATGCACTTTTGTGATTAATAGTTATCATCTCCTCTCTAGGCAGTAGCCTGCAGGGACCTTATCTGTTTTACCTGTCTCTGTATGATTTGGGCCTGGCACCTTGGCTTCCTCTGAGGAGCCTTGAGTAATAACTTGTACACCGAATGGAACAAATGCTTCCTAAAGCCTCTCTGATGAATCCATCTTCAGCTCGGGCTGATGGCTGCTCCTTTTGGCCATAGCCAGGTAAACGAAAAGACTCCAAATCTATGAACTCTCCATGTTCTTCCTACACACTGCATGACCTATGTGTGATGTACTGCAGAGTCATGACCATTGTTTTGCTTCATGAGCATGGAGAAGCACAGGAACACACTCATGTGGCACATGCAGGGTTATAGTCTTGTCTACTATATTCAACAATAGGCAGGTCTAACAGCAAATGGACATGAGTCTATGGGAAGTCCTCTTGGAAGAAAGTTCTGGACACAGACTTCCAGAGCCTTTCAAGGCTGTCTCAGCTTAATACTCTTGATAAGTCTTTCCATGTAAACACACCAGCCTGTGTGGCAGAGTTCTTTCATCCCCAGAGCATCTGTCCCTGGGGACAGATTCTCTTCAGTGACACAATTTGGTATCACTGATGCCTTTTATGACCTCCTTCTCTTTCTCTACATTATTATTCTGTCCTTCTTGAACATGAGCCAATTTCTCTGCATTTTCCAAGTGCCAAGCATACATTTTATACTTAGAATTGAGCTCAGTGCTAGCTCAATCTTCAGGCAAGAATACTCCCAAAGAAGAAAATGTTTCACTAAGATGGACAATAATACATTTCTATATTATTCTGCAACATACACACATGGATGTTCACTTCCTAGCAGTGTTGCAAGGTATGAGGGACTCACTGGTGCTGCCATTAGACTTCTGGTCCTCATGTAGTGTCTGCTGGGTATTAGAAAGCTGTCAATATCTTCTCATTCTCTTGTTTGCCTACTTATTTATTTAGATTTATTTATTTCATGTTATATGCATGAGTGTTTTGCTTGCATGTATGTCTGTACCATGTGCATGCCCGATTCCTACAGAGGACAGAAGAGGATGCTAGATCCCTTAGAACTGGAGTTGCAGGTGGTTGTGAGCTAGCATGAGAGTGCTAGGAACTAAAGCTGAGTCCTCTGCAAGAGCAGCAATTGCTCTGAACCATGCAGCTGTCTCTCCAGCCCTTATTTTGCCTTTTTATGAACCCAAGAATAAATAGTGGTTTCCAATTACCCTGATAGAGATGCAAGTAACATCTTGTATTTTTCCTTCATTTTGTCTTCTGTGCTTGCCTGGACAATGTGCTGAAGTCTCGGCAGCTATCATTATTTTTTCTTCCTAGAATTTCTGCTTTCGGCTCTTCACTTAAGCCTCAGGTACACAAAGTAAATATTGAAATATAAATGATCTAAAAGCCTGGTATGAAATGCTTTCTATAAATGAATAATGTAAATCTGTACTGGCTGCCTGGACAGCTCTGTAATATTTACTAATGGGCAGGATTTTAGTATGAAAGATTTCAATTTTCAGACTATCTCAGTTCCGAATAAAGATATTCACCCAGAATAGTTACTTCTGCTAAACTTATTATCAGGCACGATTTTATGTTACTGGTTTTCTGAGATTTAAGAGGCTGTGTGCTGAGGTATTGATGGTTGGAAGGGTAAAGGAGGCAGGGAGCTTACCTATGCGGTGGTAGGAAAGCTCAATATCAGCACGCAGCCGTGATTATGTGGTGACACACATTGGGAAGAGGGCTTAACTTATTCTTGTTGAGAGGGAGAGGTATAGGGAAGAAAGGATTTCTGAAAGGAAAGATTGGCCTCATTTAAGTTGAGAGGGCAAAATGGTCAAAGATCATGGAAAAGTAGATGTCCCTCCATTTGTAATGTAAGGATCAGGAAGACTGTGTATCTACTGACAAGCGATAATGTAGCCAAGGGGCATTTACTTCCTTATAGATATATTTGACAAAGGTCTGTCTCCACACTGATTATCTTCTGGAATAGTTTATGAAGGAAATCTTGATAGAAACCCACTTGGGAGTGAAGCTTCCCATTGGGCTTCATGGAAACTCACGAAGCAATGAGGTGTCTATCGGGTGATGGGGGCAGAGCATTGCAGGGGACAGTGTGTGATTTGGAGACACAGACTAGAGACATGAAAGAACTTAGCATTTGGCAGTATAATGAGAATAGAAAACATCCACAGATAATGCCTGACGAGCTAGTCCAAGTGTGAATAGAAAACTTAAAACTTGAAACTGACTTAGAAAAGACTTTTTTTTTTTTTTTTTTGTCTCATTATCAGAAACTACATAATGTCAAATATATCACCAAGACTTTGTCTTTCCATATCTGGATTCTATTCTCTTCAGTAGCAGGCTTCTCTCTACTCAAGGTTTCTTTCTGAATTGAGGGGGTTTTTTTGTTTTTGTTTTTTTTTTTGTTTTTGTTTTTGTTTTTTTTCGAGACAGGGTTTCTCTGTGTAGCCCTGGCTGTCCTGGAACTCACTCTGTAGACCAGGCTGGCCTCAAACTCAGAAATCCACCTGTCTCTGCCTCCCAAGTGCTGGGATTAAATACGTGGACCACCACTGCCCGGCTCTGAAATGAGTTTTAAGAAATAACTTAATACATCTCCGTAGTCATGGAAACCTTGCACTCTGAGGTCCAAGAAGGAAAGAGTTTGCTCAGTTAACCCATACCAGATTTTAGAAAGAAGTGACAGCTGGCCTGAAACAAGGTGTACTCCAACAAATACTGCTGACCATCAATTTTTTATTTTTTCCTGGACCCGAATCTTGGGTCTGAAAACCTGAGAACAGTCAAGGCTGGTGCACCACGGAGAAATACAGAGCTGACTGCTGTGGTGGCCCAGTGATTCAGGACACCTTGAGAACTGGGGTGTGGCCTCAAATCAGACCCTACTAAGGGCTTACTTCTCAGTATGTGATGTAATGTTTTTTATCCACCATTTCAATTGCTACACTTCCAAAGTCATGGCTTTTCTTTTTTTCTTTTTTTAAAAATGTTTTTGATAATAATTTTGACATTTTTGTTCTTTCAAGGAAGGGATGTCATCTTGGTTTTCTGGCACTTAGATAAATGACAGTTATTATGGAAGATAAAAGCACCCAGGAAAGATGCAAAAATTAAGGCCTCACATAACCTGTAGGGTCAGAATGGCTTTACTGACGTGAAGTCATGTAGTGGGAATTATTAAAAAAGAGCCTGCACATTTCTGCACTGAGGCCTGCAACCCATGGGCCACAGCAGATCTCCTGCCCAACCTGCCAACTCTCCCGAGCTGAATTCCTTTGGCGGATCTCTGCCGTCCCACCCACACAATAACTGCCTACCCCACAGTCAACCATCTCAACACCCAATTACCCGGTAGAATTAAAACTCTAAAGCATATAGTTAACCAATCAGATTTATGTATCAATAAAAACACAATTTACAAGACGCCAATACAATAATTTCAGATCCAATTTATAATGATAAAAGCTGCCCACCTAGATTAGACAACTTATTCCAAACTTCTAACCTTTATGATAACATAATCATGGGTGGCACTACCCCAGTTCAAGTTCGCTGCCATCTTCCTTCTCCTCCTCCCTCTCCCAAGATGCTCTCCTGTGCAACTCTTAGCTCCGCCTCCCTGTTTCCTGTCCAATCACAGGGCTCCTGTTGCCGGAGTGTAATTGGACAGGGAAAATCCTGCAACCAAGTCAGACAGCAGAAAGAAACCCACTGCAAAGGGCTAAGACTGTTTGCGTCTGGAATATTTATTCCCCCTTCATCGTTATGATTGACAGTGTCATCACAGTTGAAGTCTTCAGATCAACAAGCAGCTATCTGTGGGTCTAATTTCTCAAGTTACTGAATGGTATTTCCTAACACGTTGGGCTTTGCGCTCTTGACTTCCAGAAGTGTCAGATGAGGCTTGGAAGAAAATCTCTAGTCTATGGATGGCAAGTCTGCATCTGGCTAGTTGTAAGGAAGAGCCGTCAGGGAGATAGATGAGACCTGCGAAGGGGCCAAGCCCTAACCTTCTAACTCTACCACCAATGGGTGTGACCTCCAGTTTGACCCACTGCCCTGTGATGTAGGCTGCTGACGACCTGTGAAATGAGAAGGTTGTCCAAGGTCACCATAGCCCTCTTTGCCTGTACAGTGCAAGATGCTTCATGTAAAAAATAAAAAAAATATGAACACTAAGATTCTTCTTTTTCAGTGAAGTATGCTGAGTTACATTTCTGAGACTGTTGAGATGTATGAGAATGTCTTAGAGTATGAATTTATCCCATTGTATCATAGGATTCAAAGTGAAGTCCCATGAGATTCTAAACAGACAATAAGAAAACCTCAGGGAAAAGAGGCAAATGGGGCTGGTCAGTGCTAAAACACTCCAGCTGAGCTGAGCACAGACACTGAGCATGCCAGATGTACCTACTGTTCTAGCGCTGGGCTGGAACCTGGTATCTATGAGCAGGTATACGGCACGTACTTCCTCCTCCTTTCCTCTCCCAGGTAGAATTTCCTGTCCTTGTCCCTCTCTGCATCCCCTCCCCTCCCCAAAGCCTTCCCAGGGGACTGAATTTTGTCTACCAAGCAGGGAAGTCCACCTTTCCTCTGCCTAGTTATTGGCTGAATCAGCTCTTTGTTGACCAATCGGAGGTGATGGAAAACATTTTTTACATAACATTGAGATCAGAGACGCCTGACCATGCCAACATCCACCGCAAACAGATGTGTGGGCGTGGAAATCAGCATTGGAATACACGCTGCACAAAACCATTCCTAACAATTACCAGGAAAGAAACCAACAACAGAACCATTGCATTGTCCTGTTTTTCTTTCTCCCTGTTTATAAGGAGTAGGCTTACGACCACTTTCCTCACATCTGACCCTTCAACTGAAGAGAATTAATTAGGCATTCTAAGGAGCTGGAGAAAGTGGTATAAAAAGACTTAAGGACCAAGCTTTGGGTCTTCAGTGTAGCTCAGTGGTAGAGCTCAGCAAGCAAGAGGCTCTGGGTCAATCACTAGCACCCACTAGAACTACAAGAACAAAACCAAATACACACAAAAGACAACGGTGAGACAAGCCCCTCTCTGTAGCTTCTGCTTAAGACTACAAATTGAGTGGCTTTTGGTGGGGACAGGGGAGAAGCATGCCTCCTCCTTGCTAGGGATGGATGCCAGGGTGGCATCCTTAGCTCAAAATGATTATTTTCTGAGCTACTCAACAGACAGAGGCTCTTTCTAACTGGGTTAGCATGGATAGTTTTCATCGTTGAGGAAATAATCTATTCTCATTTTTGTAGGATTCTGGCTACTTTCCATTTGGATCTTGTTAGCTCCAACATGAGGAATGGTTTACACACTGCAAAGACAGAAGCTGAGGGTGTGCTTCTGGCTTGGGCATTGCAAAAGGATCCAAACATTTGCACAAAAGTGAACAGCCTGCAAAACCTAAAATATAATGGCTGGGCAGTGTGTCATGAAGCAGCAATGGGAGGTACATCAGAGCGAAGTGCACCTTTACTTTTATGGTATAATGTTAGACCATTTTCCATAGGAAGTTAGAATTTAGGCAAATGGCTTAATTTCAATATGCAGAATTGGTATTTTTCACCAAGCCAAATTTAAGCTAAGGGACTTTATTACCAGGAAACTAGATAATTGAAATTATCAAGGTAATAACCTGTATAATTTTCTAAAATTAAACATATTCTTCAATAACATCCAATCAGCGATGCACATCTGGTAATGTGAAGGCCTTCACTGGACTATCTCCAGGAATTTTCAGACTCTTGCCCTGAGGTCTACACACAGGACCTAGTACTCTGGTGAGTCTATGTCCATGGCAGGATTAGGTTACTTTTCAACCCAAGAATCAAGCCAAGGTTTTTCTTAGCTGTTTGTGAGGCAGACAGGAAAGAAACACCAGCCAGGACCAGAGGAAATTTTCTATCAACTTAATGAGGGCCAGGAGACAGGTAGAAAAACCAGGGACAGTGCCTCCCTGACCCCATCAGTGTATTCCTTGCATGGTATAGTGTATGTGCTCCAGTGAAGCCTTCAGCATGCCACCTAATGGGAAATGACATTGCCTTTATTTTTATTTTTATTGACGAATTGCTGTGTTCAAGCAAATTCCTGGAACAGGAAGAGAATTTTATTTCTTCCACATTTTGAGCTAAATATTATAATCCCATTTCTATCAAACATTAGTTTTTCATCCTAAAGACATCTATTCTTTCTTCTAGTCTCTTATTTCTCCCGTGATTCAAAGAGGCAAAGTTAAGGTTATTTATATCTGTTGGTAGGTGCTGACTTTCCTATGAAGTACTAAACTTGGATGATACCGTATTGACTAAATTTGTCCCCACAATTTATCTCTATCACCAAAGAGGTTGAAAGGACATATACTGCTTTGTCTTTCAAGTTGGCAAGAGAAAGGAAAAGGAGGATAATTGTCAGAAATTAAAGAGCTCATTGAGGAAGCCAAAACAACATCTCAAGTCCCAAAGATCTCAATTTCTTACCAATATAAACCTCTAAGTTCTTTTTCCGTCTGCATCAGACCCCAGCTTTACTGAGCTGGTATAGTTCATTTCCCCAGTGTTCTCCCTCCACTGAAATCTGTTGGCCCGAGAAGGTTTTCCTGTCTTGGAATTAGGAGTCGATGTGCTTTCATCTCCAGTTGTCAGTCAGCCTTTGCTGATATCTTACCATTTCTCTCTGCTCCTGCTCTTCCCCCAAAGCTTTCTCTCATCACTCCGGAGTCCCCTCACCTCAGTTCTACCCTACGAGTCAAGGCTTGACCCACTGTCTTCACAGAGATTCCTACTGAATAGGTGTTAATACCTATCAAACCTGTGCACACCTCTCTACCCTTCTTGATTCTGTCTCCTATCACAGTCATCTGGAAAGCAATTGTTCTGAAGTATGGAGACATTGGTATAGCTTTGAGCCTTCCAAAATGCAGTAGCCTAGGCTCAGAGAGTATGCCTCACTGCAAAGAACATTCTAGAAGGTCCCAGAACAAGGTCTGCTTAGCACTGAAGACACTGGCTTCAATGCCCATGTTAGAGACAGCAGAATATTAGACAGGCAGATGAGGCAAAGAGGTGTCTGGACATCCAGTACATCATCATCTGAAGTATGTGGTATCTGAGCCTTATTGTCTGACTGTGTCATTTAGAACTCTTGTTTCCTGGTTTACACAACCAAGTAATTCATTATTCAGTCTTTATTGTGTCACTTACAGCCCATTATGGTCTATGTAGCCATGCTTCCATTTTCTCTAGGTCTTTTTTCTGAGGGGATAAATTTCTGTATAGTGAAATGCACAGTTCTTAAAGGCACAGTTAATTAAAGATTAAGAATTTGTAATTAATACCTTTACCAAGGGTCAGAGGATTTTCATTTTCCTGGAAAGTTTATTTATGGCCATTTTCATTCAGTCCCAACAGGAAGAACCAGTCATCTGAGCTTTGCTATATTTCATACAAGTACTGGCAGGTGTTGAGTAGTGAGTGATGCTTCAGTCACATGACACATGTGATCGTGGACCCATCAAATCATATTGCCTATGTACTTGTTGCAGGAGCACACACTAAGATTTTCACCCAACAATGACGTGGCACATAGGGGAGAAATGTCCTGCCTCAGGTGACGGGAGTCCACAGAATCACATTGTGTGTGCACTTGTCTGTGCTAGCTTCATTCACTCTGTGTGATAATTGGAAATTATCTGCATGCCTGAGACACACATTGACTCTGCAATGTGCTGGTTAGTGTGTGCAGACAACTCTTCTCATTTGTGGTTGCTACATGTCTAGTTAGCAAGATCAGGGAAGCAGTCACAAGGTTTCTAACACAAAACCGACTTTGCTTCAGCACATGCAATCCGACAGTGCATAGAGTAAATTGGCTCTTTTATCAACAGTGTTGACTTAGTTTACTTTGCCAACACTAGATCTTCTAGGCCTGTCTGTTATAAGGTTATGACTCTGGCTTGTTAATCAATATCTGGACAGGAGAGACGTCAAGGTTGGGTCACGCTGCCATTTCTGCTTAGATGTTCCATCTATTGTTTTGAGTGTGTTGAGGTGTCTGTCTGAATGAATGACTCCAGGATGTTCAGTACAGGAGACTCTTCTAACGTGAATCCATTCTTTGGGATACTATCATACATTCCCTTCTCACTGAAATATAGAACTACGCATTCCGGACTTAACAGACATCTTTTAACTGGTGTGAGCCATTAGCAGTGAATTTTTCTGTGAGTTTGCAATGCCTTGCCATATTCAACACTCTTAGTTTTAGCATGAGGATGCTTTCTAGTCTCTTTTTGTAGTATCTAGGGCTATCGTTGAAATTGATGTTTTCTCTCCAAATAAATAATGATATTTGTAGATGCAGATTTAGGAACTAAGTATGCTCATTGCCGATGTTAACCAGTTCATTCACTTCGTTTAAACAGAGAGTTCCAAAAAGCACACCAGAATAGCAGTTATATCTGTAGGCATCAGCATGTGCCTGCACATCTTCCTGTTGGCTCGTAGTGATTTTCCAATTTCAACCCAAAAGGTTTGCTCTCACCCCATTCCTCTGTATAATCTACCTTTATTTACCTATATTATACTTTGTCTGTCTATCTATGCATATATTTATTTATCTACACACATGTACTATGCACATATACAAACATAAAAACTTGTATATAGATTTTAGTGCTTGAGACCAAACCCAGGGCCTTAACTATATATCACCTCCAACTCTGCATTTCCTTCCTTACGTATTTGATTCTAAAGCTAAGAGAGACTCTTATTAAAATCCCTGATCTCTTCTAATGAGGAAGCACATGAACACAAGGGTTCATTTGCTTATATTCCATTTATATACATTCTGAGAATCCACTCCTAGGCACATACCCAGAAGATGCTCCAATATATAATAAAGGCACATACTCCACTATGTTCATAGCAGCCATATTTATAATAGCCAGAAGCTGGAAACAACCTAGATGTCCTCAAGAGAGGAATGGATACAGAAAATGTGGCACATTTACACAATGGAATACTACTCAGCTATTAAAAACAATGACTTCATGAAACTCGCAGACAAATGGATGGAACTTGAAAATATCATCCTGAGCCAGGTAACACAGTCACAAAAGAATGAACATGGTATGTACTCACTGTTAAGTGGTTATTAGCCCAAAAGTTCGAAATACCCAAGAGTCACTTCGCGCACCAGTAGGGCTGAATGTGAGGTCCCAGATGGAGGACTTGGAGAAGGGACTGAAGGAGCTGAGAGAGTTTGCATCCCCAGGGAGGCAGCAACAGTGGTAACGGGCCTGACCCCCCGATACTCCTGGAGACTGATCCACCAACCAAAGAATACACATGGAGGGACCCATGGTGCTGGCCACATATGTGGCAGAGGAGGGTCTTGATAGCCATCAGGGGGAGGAGAGGCCCTTGGGCCTGAGGGTGTTAGATCCCCCAGTATAGGAGAATGCCAAGGAGGGAAGACGAGAGTGGGTGGGTGGGTGGGTAGGGGAATACCCCCATAGTGGCAGGGGGAGGGGGAGGGAATGGGGAGGTTCCAAAGGGGAGATCTGGAAAGGGAGAAACATTTGAAATGTAAATAAAGTATGAAAAAAATAAAAAACATGAAAAATAAATAAATAAAAATAAATAAAAGATATTTTAAAGAAAAAACAATAAACCATCTTTAGTTTTCCTCGGTCAGCTCTGACCCCTTTGCCAGTATGGTTACATCCCCCACTAGAAATATAATTGTGCTTATTTCTATTTAGGCTTATGCTTGGTTTTATAGTTTTATAGATTGTATCTATAAAATCACACTTTGCAAACAGTACCCCTTCTAACCCCTCCTCCTGTTCTCTCTATCTAGCTTCTGTTTACAAGGTCCCCCTTTTCATGTTGGGAATCACATCCAGGACTAAGCAAGCAATCTATCACTATGCCACATCCTGTGCTCACCCTGACTTTTTATGCATGAGTGACTAGAATATTTTTGTTTTTTAAATTCTACTTCTAACATGAAAGATCACAAAACTACAGGCACATGCATCTTCATTTTACCCCTTCCTAGAAACGCACCTTGGAACCCTTCATGAACTGCTTCTCATTATTTTCCAAGCTCCACAGCACACTCAGTGGAGGACACACTACCTCTTTCCTCCCTAACTGCTGTATGTAGGGAATTGGTTGTCTCCAATAATTGGCAATTATAAATAACGTCGCGGTGAGTAATTTTGTGCATATGTATGTTGAGGGATGTCTTCGGGGTAAATTACCAAGCTCAGGATTACTAAGCCAGGACATAAATGCTAAGTGGGATTGCTAAATATTGCACAGATCAATTTGCATTTCTACCATCAGTATATGAGAGTATGTTTCCCCGCAGCCTCAACCAAAATGTGTTATCACACTTTAAAAGACCTTGACACTCTGGTAGGTGTCAAGTCACACTGAAGCTATTGTTGCAAACTTTGTAGTGATTTCAATTTGCATTTAGTGTATTATACCCCTTTTAATGATATAGTCTGATGACTTTAAAATCAGTATTGTTTTAACAAAATTTTATCGATTGATTGATTGATTGTGTATCCATTTATTCAAGCCCAAGTACAGAGGGAGATGGAAGGATTGCAGAATTTTGTTCCTTCTATAGTGTGGGGTTCAGTTAATGCAACTCAGATTCATAGGCTCAGCAGGACTTTCCTTTACCCACTGAGCTTTGCTGGTCGAGTCTGATGACTTTTAAAAGTGTATCTATCAGAGTAGACACTTGAAACATTGAGTAACAAGCTTATTCCTACCCAAAATATTTGTGTGTACCTCTGGTGTTCCTCTTTTCTAACCTGAGGACTAGCACCCCTGTGACATCATGAACTCAGCTCACTGGTTGCACAGAATCACAACATGGTTATTCCATGAGCGACTTCACTGGGCACAATGATTTTAATCTATCCAAGCTGTCAAGTATTGCTCATTAATGTGGAGAACCATTGCCTGTGGACGCGCCACAGTTTGTTCATCTGGCTATCTGGGCGTGTGTATTTGTATTGTTCAGTTTTGCATTGTTCAGTTTTGTTGATGAGAACACATACTCTGTGAGCATTTTTTTGAAAGTTGTCACAGGAGCCATATGTGGTCATACCTGTGTGACCTCTGTGACCTCAGCCCTGCCTAGGATGGAGCTGGGGGTCATGGTTAGGGGTCAGAGGTTTACATAATGAGATTTTGTTTCATTAAAACCATGTGAACGTATGCCCTGTATGGGGATGGTTGGATCAGAGAGATGTATTTCTTGTCAAGAACTGTCAAGATGCCTTCTAAAACACCAGTGCTGTGTGTAGAACCTCCCCCTGGCTTTTCACACTCTCAACAGGCTAAGGCGTTCAGACTTCCCATTATGGAGTATGCTGAACTGCCTCTTTGAGATTTTAATTCACACTTCCTCTCCGAATGACAACATCAGCGTCTTCTGCAGACACACTGGCTAGTTTTCACACTTTCTTTTTGACCACTTCAAATACTATGCTGGTTCACACTGAGTTTTTAATCTTATTTTTGTACAGTAAGAGGTTGATGTGCGAATCTTTTGGATGCATTATTTTGTCAGGCAGATGAATTTTTAGATATTTGTGTGTGCTTGTGGCTTGGATGTTCATGTTCTTAAGACTTTCTTTGTTTTATGTGTGGACCTAAGAACAAGAAAATGAAAGACAAAGGCCTACTGTTTAATGAGAAAGAACTCTTGACTTTTCGAAGCATAAATCACAGGCACAAACTGATTAATCACACCTAAATAAAATATTTTTTGTTTACTAAGAAAGTTTCCTGCTCTTGCCTCTCGGGAATTAACCTTGTGAAAGGAGCACATGATAGACCTGCCATCAGCCTGAGTTTTCTCCCCTGTCAAGTAGAGACAATAAATACTTTTAACGTGGATTGTTATCTCTGTGTATGAATGAAAACTTTAGCCCACATCAGTAGCACATAATTGTCACTGACATGCTTTTCAGGGAATTTATATTACTGGTGTTTTTCTGTGGCTGCCTCTCATGTGTTTCCCCAAGAACCTCAAGTGATTAGCATGTTTTCTCCATGACATCATCTACATGACGTCGTCTCTGTGGCGCTGTCTCCATGATACCATCTCTGTGATGCCATCTCAGTGAGAAGCATTTTCGAGAACTCACTGAACCACATTTAGAATAATCTGGTTTTGTGCTTTCAGACACAGCACATCTGTCAGTGCTTGTATTATCCTAATTTGTTCTGTACCAAAAAACCCAACTTCATATTTCACAGTTGTGGCACGACCCATCAAGGAAAGCCAGCGCATGCTTAGGGTTGAGCAACCCAGGGTGTCAGAGCACGAGGCTGATGTGCAGTGCTGAGATTACAGGTCTTGTTGATCAGAGTCGCATTTTTCTATTGTGGTATCCTCTGAGGCAATTATCTCTCTCAGCTTTGCAAATGACCTTGAACCTTTTCTCCCAGTTCACAGGCTGGCACATAAATGGATGTATCTGGCTAGGAAGATGGTAAGAACTATGTGTGCATGACTTATTTCTAAAACAAACCATTTCTGTAAAAAAACGATTCCATAGGCATTAAACTGCCTTCCAAACATCCATGTTTACACCCTTAGACAGGTGTTACTCTCAGTCTCAGAAGCTTCTCTGGAGGAAGGAGTGCAGAAGCCCATGGTTGCTCAAGATACTGAGAACAGGGGACGGTTGAGTCCTCATCCCTAAACAAGGCGTTTGTGTCACCCCCTCTAAGGGTCAGGGAATATTGTAAAAGGAGAGCAGGAAGGGGAATATGTGCTGAAAGTGAGGGACAGAGTTTCAAAAGGCCATCTCCTGGGCATTGCAGATGTGGTCTCACAGCAGTTGTGTTGCCTCCAGTGGACCTGCACAAGACTGGGCCTGCTTACTTCCAGTCAGTCATAGCTTTGGGGAATTGGGAGCCATACTTTTCTGTTGTATACCCACTGGTGAGCCTACTAGGTTCTTATCAGATGTTTCCCCCCCCAGTCACGTGGTTGGCCCTGGTTAAATTCAGAGGGTCACAAAATAAGACTGACAGGCAGGAATATGGAACAGGGGCTGGAGGAGGAAGAGAGATAATAGGGATTGAGCGTAATCAGAATTTTATATGAATGTGACATTGCCAATAAGAAGATTTAATTTAAAAAATCACTTCGTAATTGGGGCTGCTGCTCAGAGGTACACCTCTTGTTCTGTTTGCACATAGGCCTGGATTTATATCCTAGCACCTCCAAGACTAATTTCATAAATCAAAAAAATAAAGGATATACTATTTCTATGGTATACACTGACAATGACAAGAACATTTTTGTAAAATTTACATTAACTATAAACTTAATTTGTTTTGCTTTGTTCCCAAGGCTGGAATGAGTGCGATCTCAGCTAGTACACTGGTATAGTAACTATGCAGTTAGAATGCCTGTGGCTAATTAATGCTATTCCTGACCTTCCGAATACAGAAATTCAGAGGAGGATTTTATTGCCTTTAATCCTGAGGAAATTACCTACGAAAATCTTATAAGAGATGAACTAAGTGGAACCAAAATGCTATACTTAAAATAAAAATTAAAATGGAAGGTCTTGAACTGGAGGGAAAGTGTTCTACTGACTGACATCTGATTCTCCCTGTTTCCTCAGGTGAATAGCTCGAGTTATCAGCAGACGTTTTGTGTTCTGCTTTGTAGATCAATCTCTTAGAAATTAGGTCATGATAAATCATTTTGGTGGGACCAGATTAGCCCTGGATAAGCTGATTAAAAAGGAGTTACAATCTTATATATAATCTTAAAGATTTTTTTTTTGGAATTCATACAGGGCAATTGAAGCCAGTAGCCTCTGGGCTATAGAATCTGCATTTACTGTCTGGTCATTTGGGTCCCTAAGGGCTGCTGCTGTGGTCCTGGGAACTGGCTACTATACAACACTGACATGGAGATCCTCTGTAGCAGAAGCTGGGAGAATCTTCCAGTGCAGTCATTGCTGGGCTGGACAGTCTCAGGTGGCCCCTTGAAAGGCTTTATTTACTGATCAAACCAGTTGTTACAAGCTTACCACAGGAGAGGAGTATGCCTGAAGCATGGCACCCTGGCTTCCTTCAGTAATTCGCTGTTTTCAAAATATTCACTTTGATTTAGAAAATGGATGTGGATGTCCTGTAATTTTAAAGAATAATGTGTTTATTCAAACTCCACGGACCTTCTAAAAGCAAAGATACTTTTCCTCATTTGAAACAAGGACTTTTCTATTCCAGTGTGTGTTGGCTTTGAGGGTAATAGTCACTCTGGTCTCAAGAGAATTGGCATGTAAAATTTTATAAAACAAATAAACAAAAGAAAATAAAGAAACAGAAAGTGCTTGTGATGATCAAACAGGGAGAAACTTTGTAGGCTTGTCCTTAGGCTGCCAGTACCTACCTTGCTTCTCCATGGCCTCTGCTTCAGTTCCTGCCTCTAAGTACCTGTCTTGAGTTCTTGTCCTGATGTCTTAGTCACTATTGTATTGCTGGGAAGAGACACAACCAAGCAATATACCATGACCAAGGCAACTCTTATAAAAGAAATTGCCTACAGTTTCAGAGGTTTAAGTTTATTGTTATATGTCTGGGAGCATGGGAGCATGGAGCCAGGTGCTAAACTAGTATCGGAGAGCTACATCCTGATCTGGAGGCAGAGGTAGAGGAGGTGGAGAAGGAGATGGAGGTGGGGGAAGGAAGAGAGAGAGAGAGAGAGAGAGAGAGAGAGAGAGAGAGAGAGAAGCTGGGCCTGATGTGAGCTTTTGAAACTGCAAAGCCCACCTTGGTCCAGTGATGGTCTTCCTCCAATTAGGTTACACCCCCTAATCCTTCTAATCCTTCCAAATAGGCTACACCTCCTAATCCTTCTAATCTGTCCAAATAGTGCCATTCCCCAAGTAAACATTCAAATATATGAGCCTATGGAGGCCATTGTAAGTCAAACAGCTTAGAATTACTCAAAGACCACAGTTAAGTTTAGGTTTACTCTGGGTTGTATGCATCCTATAAAAGTTTGGAAAATTCACAGTTTAAAACCTTTTCTCCCAATGCAGGATATACAACTTTTCCCTTAGCTCCAGGTCATTTGGTGTCATCAGTGGTCAGGGGCTGAGCCTTTCTAGAGGCAGCAAGCAGTATTTGTCTGTTTTGATGTACAGTTTTCTTGCTATTTTTCAGTTAATTTTCTTTGCTGGCTGTGGAGTCTTTCCAGATCTTCAGATGATGTTTTAACTGGGTTGTTTTCTTGTTGTTAAATGTTAAGAGTTGTTTGTAGATGTTTTGAATCACAAACTTTGGTTAGATAGATATTCGGCAAGTTCTATAAATGTATCTATGTATCTATCTATTTATGTATCTATCTATCTCTCATCTATCTATCTATCTATCTATCTATCTATCTATCTATCTATCTAGGCAGAGTCTCACTACATAGTCTTGGCTGTCCTGGAACTCATACTAGGCAGACCAGGCAGACCTTGAACTCACAGAGATCCATCTACCTCTGACTCCCTAGTGCTGGGAATAAAGGTGTATGGTACCGTACCTAGAGGCAAATATTTTCTTAATAAAATACTTCTTCTCCTGTGAGCATTGATAGATCATGTTTCCCAGGAGTTGGTATATTTCATTAAATTTATTAGTAATAAAATTGTGGATTTTTCATTTATATTTCATAGTGTGAGAAATCAAGGCAGTACCTTGTACACATCAGAGAGCACCCTGTCCCTAAGCTATTCCCCACTCCTTGCAGTTATCAGTTTTATTGTATTATAATTTTAATATCCCTGAGACATTTTGAAATGATCTTTAATTTCTGATATTGTAACATTTTTACTTTCCATATTTTTTCTCAGTAGCCCGGATGGTTGCTTATTGATCTTATTATTGTTTTTTCCCAAAGAATTCAATTTGAGTTTTGTTGAATTTTTTTTCAATTTCATTGATTTCTGCTGTAGTTCCCATTATTTCTCTCTGCTTACATTGGACTTAATATGCTTTCTTTTTATATAGTTCCACAAAGTATGAGCTTATTAATATGAATTTTGTATCTCACCTTTTACCAAAAGCACATTCAATATTTCTGATTACCACCCAAGCACTGCCTTGGCTGTAGACTGTGGATCTGGGTAAGTTTTGTGATATTAGTTTAAATGATTTCTGTTGAGACTTCACCTTTCATCCATGCCTTAGGTAGAAGCTGTTGTCTGATCTGGTGTGTTATCTAAATACTTATCTCTTATTGATCTTTTGTGGCATAAGAGCAGCCACTGAGTGGCTTCTGTTAAGTTTGCTATGGAGCTGCAATATAGAGGTATATTCCACGTTAGAGTACCTGCCGGGTACACACATGTGCAGGGCCCTGGGATTAGTCCCCAGCATGAAAAGAAGCCACTCAAACTGAGCTAAGCAAGGTAATGGAGTTTTGTTCTATTCTTCCATGTGCACATGCTTTATATGTTCTGAATTCTCTGTGAGCTTAGAGGAGCCATGCCATGTGCTTGGCTGGCTGTGCCTAGGTCTTTCCATAGATGTGTGCAACAGATTGATAATGCAATTGAATCCCGGCACAATGGACCTCCAGCAAGGTGTATATGGCCACTTACTGTTACCACCTACACCCCAGCTCTGCCAGGCCCCTGTTCCCACCAGTCATTTCCTCTAGTTTGAGGCCAACTTTGCCCTGTAACCTCTCTTCTGAGGCGTTAATAAGAAAAGCTGATTTTTCTGTTTGCTCAGCTCATTATCTGTACCACTTACATAATTGTTTGTAAACAAATTAGTGAGAAAATATTTAATAAAGTATACTGTTACTCAGAATGGGCCCCAATTAGAGAGGCAACTGACTTCTCTTTCAATTGTTTATAACAAATTATAAGGAGAATAGGCGCTGGGTAGTGTTTCACATGAGGCACAGACTATAGTCATGAAGCGCATAGTAAAACACTAAATGTTTTACAGGTCAGTCTGCTAACTTGTAAATATTTTATATGGTATTTCAGTAAAAAAAAATCCTTCTTGTGTTTAAAAAATTGTTTTTTTTAAATTATTTATGTTAAAAAGGAAAACCTGTAGTAAAATTTTAAAGTGCCTACAAGAACTTACTTAATCCCCAAATATTTTACCTTCCAACCAAGGGTACTGGACTACAGATTGCATTTTTCAAGTAACTTTCTCCCTACCTTGAGAGCTACTGGCTTCATGGAAGTAATTTTGAATATTCTCTTGTTAAATGTCCCTCGCTGAAGGGTAGTAGGATATATAGAAAAGCATTCAGGTTGTTTTTTTTAACTTGGTATATAACAAAAGTGTTTTAATTTACAAAAAGTTATTAGATAACTAATTAGTTTTCTAACTTAAATATCTGGGGAAGTCATATTGATCCTGGTGTTCCATCCATTGAACCAAGGAATTCTGTTTAGGGTGCTTTTTCTCTTTTTGACTCTTGGATACATATCTTAGGTGTGTTGTGTCTGATACAACTTCAGGGGCCACAACTAAGGTGTAGGGCACTTCCTTGATCCTTGCCAGAAAATGACTATGCTTGAAACTTAGAATGTGTGCATGCACTTTTGCATATGTACATCTGTATAGGCATGGTTATGTATGGACATATGTGCACATGTATGAAGACCAGAGGTCAATCTCTGGTGGTGTTTTCTGGATGACATCCAATTTATTTCCTAAACCTAGGTCTTTCATTGGCCTGGAGCTTGCCCAGTAGGCTAGATTCACTGTCCAGATAGCTCTACAATCCACCTTTCTCCAGATTCCCCTGTTTTACATGCCCCTCATGGCTGGCCTTTACATTGATCCTGGGGACAGGGAGCCAGATTTAGGTACTTGTGTTTGCATGATGACAAATGGAGTCACTCCTAGCTTTGTGTACTTTCACTGTATGGGGATTCTGGTCACCTGGATACCTGCCCCTTAACCATTGGGAGTGACAATACTAGAGGTGATGAAGGGAGAAAAACCATGGTTGGCTGTGCATTGTTCTCTTTGGTATGCACTGGACTTCTGCAAAAGGTTGGACCACATCACTAAGCAATTGGGAACTTGCCATCAGCCTTTTATTTATTTAGCTCATCTTTTCCAGGCAGTCCTCAGGAAGATGAACATCATTGATTTAATTGGCTTTTAATCTACTCTAGACCATAACTACACACATTCTTATTTCTGTGAATGAATGATTGAACAGTTATATCACCAAAACTATTAGATTCTGAGAGTGTATTGATTTGGAGTCGTGGAACAAGAGTGGTCAATACACTGTTTGGTATTTTATCTAATTTAGATTAAAAAATTCCTGGAGATACACCCGTCTGAGGTTCTTCTTTTGAATTAAGGATCATAATGGCTGGGCAATTTCACAGAAGCCCAGCTTTTCCTTTCCTGGAGTTTAGGAGATAATGCTAGAGGGCCCATCTGTACATGTGATTAGGCACATATACTGAGGTTTATTGACATCAACTCCTTGATATGAGTATCTCTGTCTTGAATAATTTGGGTCTTGAGAAATTGTGCCTTACAGTAATTGACAACTTGAATAATCTTGGTCATAATTTGCTCTGCCTGATAAAGGTAGTATATTCCCCAGCTAGGCTTAAAATTGATCATCTGACCATCATTAGTAGAAAGAATTGATGATTTTAAAATCAATCAACTTTTATTGAATGCCTACTAGCAGCAGGAAAGCATGGTCAGAATCATCCAGCTTCCCTGAAAATCAGGTTATCTTTGCAAATGATTCTAAAAGATTTAAAGTAGAATTAAATTTGAATTGCTAATTTCTATCCAAAGTGGAAATGACATTCAGTTTGGCTGTGCTGGACACCTGGCCCTGGGTTTTAGGAAAGGGACCAAGTCAAACCAACTGGATATGAGGCAGAACAGAATGCCGGGCTGGAGAAGGCCCAATCTGAATGAGTGTTATCAGTCTTTAATTTATGGAGCTCTGGTGGCCTGAATTCCTCTAAGCCCTGGAAGAATTTTAAGCAGTTTAATGCTGTTCATATGCCAGCAGGCTGCAGGACTCCAGCTGGCAAAGGGAAACACTTGGGCTGATGATCACATGAGCTATAGGACCATGATCACTACAGAGACTTCTACACAACCTAGCTGGGACTGTGCAGTCTATAGACCTATTTCTTATTATTCTTTATTAAAGCCCCAGGAGGAGGTTGGAGGGCTGAGGTGGGGCTCTGTGCTTCTGCTGTTCATTTTTGATGATTTTCAAAATTCCCGCGTATATAGTGCGGCTTTGTTGGACATTCTTATCTCTCTAAGGGAAACATGATGTCACATGAAAGGAGCATCCTTAGAAGATGGTAGCAAAATGGATTTCCCTTCCAAGTGAAAACTGAATCTAAGCAAACCAGAGTCACCTGAAGGCTCAACATAGTCCCTGTATCTTCTCTTGGCCCTGGTTCCAGTCCTGATATCAGATAGCATCTGGTTCTAGATGTGTCCTTTTGATATGTGTAGGAACTACATCTGGTTATAGTATGTGAGATAACATACCATGTTTATTGTACCTCTAACTAAAGGAATCCAGGAGATAGATAGGATGCTCAGGGAACAGAAAGAGAAGAACCCAAGGAAGTCTTAGTGGCTTCTTGCTCTTGTATTAATGTCACTGGTGTTCTTGTTTCCTGATAATTTCCATCCCACTTGATTAATCAAGTCCGTTTCATACTCACTCTTGAAAGCTGACCCCATTATTTTTAAATTTCTCTGAAGGAGTAATGAATTCTTAATGATAGCATGACCATACAAAGGAGAGGAGCTTTGATGTCATGGGGCTGCATGATTAGGAAGAAGGGAGCAGCTAACTCAGTCTGAACTGGAAGTGCAAAGCCAAGTACAAGATGATAAAAACCATATAACATAGCTCATCTATTTAGATCTAGCACCAATTTCTTGTTCTTTCTAGGCTCAAACAAGATACTCACTGCTAGCCTGGCCTGGTACATTCTCTGGAAAACTCCATTTATTGAGATGAAAATTGACATACCTCAGCAAGAACCTAGAGGATTCTTAAGGCAGGAAAACTTTGATGTGATAGATATATGTCATTAGACATTTGTTCAAACCCAGAGACCACGTACCACAAGAGTGAACCTGGCTGGAGGCTAAGTCTGGGTACTATGCTGCAGCTCAGTAGCTTCCACAATGGTACTGAAGATGCCTAGTGGGTGCAAGGCCAGTGGAAGAGAGAGAGAGAGAGAGAGAGAGAGAGAGAGAGAGAGAGAGAGAGAGAAACTGTCTCTGTTTTGTGGGGGTGTGATGAAAGACTTCTGTGTCTTCCTTTCAGTTTGGCTGTGTAACCACCCACTGCTGACCTAAAATAATAACTTCTAAGCAAAAGGCAAAAAGCAGCTTTCTGGGAAGCCCAGGAACAAAAGGACACTTGCACTTGACTTTTGAAGGACAGGCTCCAGGTGGCACAGAGGGTTCTTTGTCAAGAATTTCCCCTGTAGAGTGAAACAAACATATCACACAGAAAGGGTAAGGACAGCTAAGTGGCCCAGCCATACCTCCAAACCACTGCATGGGGAATTAGCTAAGGTGAGTATACTCCCTTCTATATACCCAGGGACAAACACCAAATAGGGAAAAACTCCCTGGGGGTAGAGCCTATGCTGGGTGAACAAAAGCATTTAGTTATCCAAGAAATGGAGGCATGAAGGCACGCGCGCGTGTGTGTGCGTGCACGTGCACACACACACACACACACACATTCTCCATGAATGAAACAAAAAATTATATTTCTAGGGAATTTTGCTTTCTTTTTAAAACACTTGTGTGTGTGTGTGTGTGTGTGTGTGTGTGTGCGTGCGTGCAGTATGTTAATGTGTAAACAAATGTGAGGTGCATACCTGTGCACACACAGAGGCTATATAAGGACTTCATGTGTGCTGCTATACCACAGTTTACTCCTTTGAGACAGGGTCTCTCCTAAATTTGATGCTCACAGTTTTGGTGAGGCTGGCTGGGGCAGCCAGCTTCAGGACTAAATTGTTTCTTTCCTCAGTGATGGCATTATGGGCATGTGGCCATGGTAGGCTTTTACATGGGTGCTAGAGACTCAAACTCAAGTCCTCATGAGGAAGAGCCATCTCACCAGCCCTAGGTAACTCCACTTCAAAATATCGTGTCCCAGTTCCCCTGTGATGTGGGTTTCTGGTCCTTCTTATTTTCTAGTTGTTACAGGTACCCACCTTTTGCAACATTGCACCCATCAGGGACACTGAGATGAGGTGACACTATGCTGAGATGAAGCCTGCTTGTCTTCACTCCTTTCTATTGTGCCCTCTCTAGGGAGCGGAAACTCCTCCACTTTCCAGTCTTGTGTCCAGGCTTCTGTGAAGATGATACATGCTACATACAGAGTACTGGGGTGTCCCTCCCTTTTCAAAGGGTAGACAGGGTCAATGAGCATGTCAGAGACCACAATATGATTACCATATATGAAAAAGGCAAAGAGAATTTACATGAATTACCACTATATTCATTACATGAATATGACCACTACTCAAACATTTGGGCTTGGCCTTATGTGATAGGTGCTTTCTAGAAGTTTCAGGGGGCCCTTTTTGGTCTTAGCTGTCAATCTGGAAGCACCCGAAGTTCTATCGAAGTAAGGATATGCATGCCACCAGCAGAGCTATGAGCCCAGGCATTGAGAAATGTGA
Source organism: Rhynchomys soricoides (assembly GCA_019843965.1). NCBI lineage: Eukaryota > Metazoa > Chordata > Mammalia > Rodentia > Muridae > Rhynchomys > Rhynchomys soricoides. The sequence goes on from JADRCH010000244.1 coordinate 1,364,616, forward strand.
GTTTCAAATGACATCCTGGTCCTACCTTAAGACATGATTGGGCCCCTCAAGAAGACACCATTAAGTCATACCCAGAATTTTTTGCCATAGAAACTCTGACTAGATCTTGTATAAACATGCCTCCTAGCAGTGGATACTAGTACAACTCACCCATGGGTCTCAAATTCAAAAAGTCACATCAAATTTTTGACAAGATATTGTTTCAGACTTCAACGTGCACATAATTGAGTCTTCAGTGGCCAACAGCTTCAGAGTCGTGAATCCACAGGCACTAGCCGCCCCAGCTCTTCTGTTGGAAAATAAAAAGTGCTTTTGGCAGCTCCACTATGTTATGGGATACTGTGGCAGCAATCCCAGCATGCCTCAGCTTGGGATGATGCCTCTGGCATCACCCAGATAGGGAAGGCACATTTATAACCTGATAATTGCATTCCCTGTGAGACGCAAAACACAGGGTCCAAATATAATCAAGCTGCCACAGGTGGCTGGCTGTACTTTCCAGAACCTATGCCACATGGAGGCTTTGGTAGCCTCTGCTATTGGTAGAATGGACAGTTGGTCCCTAACAAGATAACCCATGGTGAGGAGTCAGCTGTTGGTGCCTGTGCAGGTCTGTTCCCTACTAGTGTTGTCATTTCTCAGCAAACACAGGGTGGAAACGCAGATGAACAACAGCCACAGGTCCTCAGATTGTCCATTCAGTTTCTCAGAGCCTTCTTTGAGGGCCATTCTTACTGAGTGGCCACTGAGGTTTTTCACTATGCCCATTTGGGGTCCATCTATGTGTAATTCATCTTCCCAACTTTCTTGCCCATTTCTCTTCATTAGGGCAAAGTGTGCCATGTGTTGTTAATCAGAGTAGACCCATGTTTGCTATACAGTGTCTGTGTGGCTCCCAAATTATGACCTCACACGGGATCAGGAGTTAATTCTTTAGGGGATGATTGGTCATGGTGGTACAATGCTTTTGATTGATACCAGAGTCTTCACAAAATGCTTCTCAGAGAACTTTCTAACCTACCATGTAAGAATTCTAGAAGGTGACGGTGACCATTGTTGAATTAGCAAATGTCCCTTACTGGACATTGACTCCTCCAGAGTATTGATTTTGGAGTTCCCAAATTCTATATTTCCAATAAATCATTATTTTGTGCTTTTACACCACACAGCCCACAGTGGTTTTGTTTCTGCCACCCAAGATGACTGAGATGATAACTGTCTACCTTCAGTTGTGGAAAAGTCAACAGTCTGACGGAGTCATCAGAATGTACCATGGTGAATTATATACTATGGAGAACCACTGATGAGCCATCTTTGGGTAGCATATGGAGCCCTCAGGGTCAATGAGAAGGTGAGGTCTTGGGAATGATGGGCTGTTTGTGTAGTTCATCTGTGCTTGCGGGATTTTCTAGAGCCTTAAGATGTTTTATCTTAAGACATTCATGTTATTGCCACTTCTTGATTACCAGGTTCAATCATCACAAATAATGTCACCAATACACAATAATCCCATTTTCTGAAGATTATGCATAATGGCACTCAAGGTATGACATCTCTGTTAGATAGTATTACATACAGTTTGGACAGGAAGTACCCTCACCAAATAGGCTCATGTGTTGAAGATTTGGACCAAGGAAATGCTGAGGGGTTCAGCTTTTGGGTCATAATGAGAACTCAGACTTAATCAATGGATTAAACCATCGATAAATTCCTACTTTGATGGTGTTATTGGAGGGCTTATGATGGAAACTAGGAGTTGGGCCTTGTTGAAAGATGCAGGTCAAAGGGCTTGTCTTTGAAGCATGCATTTTTCCTGATTTCCTCTCTTTTTCTCTCTACCATCCAACACTCCTTTCACCATGGTGCCTGCCTCGCCAGGCTTAACCACAAGGGAAGCAGCCAATAGGCACACTTGCAATTTCTTAGTCTTTCTGTCCAAATGGTACATAGTAGACTCACACAGACAGTGAACACACAGCGTCTTTGCCAGCAGAAGACACATAAAAGCTCTTAGGCATAGATAGATGGCTGTGAGGAAATGCTTTGCCAGGGAAATAGCACACACCAATAGTTGGGCTTAATTGCTGAGGGAGAAGATCCCATCCAGGGTGGTAGGCAGCCTACAATTGTGACAATTATAGTTACTGTTCTCCATAGTGACTCTCTTTCAAAATTTCCCCCTTTCTGAAAAATATCTGGCAGGTAAATCAAGCAGAATTTGATATGAGTAGTGACCTCAATGCATTTGGGGTATTCTGCTGTGACACTAATATCTGCAGTCCCCCAGGCATGTGGCATGTTCTTCACTTTATATTCTAGTATGTGTCTGTGTTTTGGAGGCTTTTCCTGCCCACCGTGAGTCTTCATTTCACAGGTCATGGAGCCAGAGAGGAACCTTCCCAAACATTGATGGTGTTGTTTTCTGGTTTGTTTAAAAAAAAAAAAAAAAACAACGAATAATCAAACTGGAGTTATAAGTGCTGGGATCCATAGAGCCTTTTGGACTCACTATAGGTTGGAGTCAGACCAAAGCCATTTCTTCTCCAACGTCCTCAATTCCTCATGCTGAGCAATGAGAACACTGACATTTTTAGGGCCACAGGCACCTAGGTTGGATGCCAGTCTTACCTGGAGCTTGTGTCTTGTGATTGCCATGATGCCTGCTCATTTTTCATTTCCTTTCATAAGATTGTTTCAACTTGATAAAAGGGGAAGTGCAGCGGAAACTATATGGGGCAAGCCTGTGGTACCAGATCTAGGCTCTGGTCAAGGGAAGCGTGGGTCCTCACCATTCCAGTGCTGTTACTCATTCATAACCACAGGAACCATGACTGTATAGTACATGCAAGCCAGACTTTTTTGATCATACAGATGAAGAAAATATTTTACCAAGAGAATGATTGTCTCATTTCAGGGACAAGATTGAACTGCCAGGGCCTCTGGATCTGAGACTTCCAATGGTTCTTCAGCCACAGTGCCCATTGTGGCAATAAACAATCCCAAAGGTCTTTCTGACCATTCCCTGTAGAATCAGCGAATCCCCCAAAAGCAGGCAGGGTCATCATAGAGGAGACTTCACAATCTGCCCAAAAGGCCCCAAATGCCCTTTCTGCATCCCTAGTCAATATTCTGACTTTTTATATAAGAATTTACATGGTATCTACTAAGTTCAAATCACATTATAATTGTACAACAGTAATATTAAAGTCTGGGCATGATTTCAAGTTACATTGTCATGTCGATAAGGCACTAAGATACGCGGCTTCACAGAGTAATTGCAGTGTTCTCTAATCGCACCTTGATTAGGGAGCTTGAAGATTTGAGGTGGTTATTTCTTTTTGACTTCCGGATACTTGGGAGTAGCTAGCACATTCTATGGTTTTAAAAAAATGTGCTAAAACATGTTTATCCCAAAGGTTTGTCTAATTTTTAAGTCTACAGTTCAATAGTGCTAGGTATATTCACATTGTGACAGATCAAATCTCAGAAGTCTTTCATCAATTAAAACCCCATGATCCACAGTTTTCTGTTCTTCCTTACCATTCCCTTTATGGTGAAAGGCAGTAATTATTTCTTCTCACTAGGCTTCTGTCCCAGTTGAATGTTGATTTTTCACAATGTCTGCCCTACATTCTGATGATGAGGTCATTCTTCCTTCCAGTTGTCTCAAGTCTCGCGGCCAATCCCACGATCACATCCAAGGAAACATGTTAGCTAAGTTACATTGGTATAACAGTGAGTCTCCCACCAAGCGGAGTCCAGAAAGCAGCTAGCCCTCTGAGGCTAGGGGAGGAAATGGGGAAATTAATTCCCTCCAAAGAGTAGTAGGCACAGCTATCAAGACCCATCCACCCTTACAGCGGCTCTACAGAGCCCACAGCTCTGTAGGTACTTCTGGGATCATCACCAGCAGACAGTGCTGTGCAGCATGGCTATGGCTCTATAGCCACTGTACTGTGGGCTCTATGACCACCAGGGAGGTGAAAGTTCACAGCAAGTTGTCACTCCCTCCTAACAAGGGTAGGCCAAATCTCCCTCCCTCCCTTTCTCTTGCCTTCCTTCTCTCCCTTCCTCCATGCTTCTTTCTTTTTCCTTCCTTCCTTCCTTCTTTTCTTCCTTCCCTCCCTCCTTCCCCCTCCTTCCTTCCCTCCCCCTCTCCCTCTTTTTTTAGTAGAAATCTGCATGATCAGTAAGCAGCTTGTTATTTTTTTCCTTAGATTCTTTTTTTATTTTTTAATTTTTTATTGGATATTTTCTTTATTCACATTTCAAATGTTATACCCTTTCCCGATTTCCCCCCAGAAACCATCCCCCTCCCCTGCCTCTATGAGGGTGTACCCCCACCCACCCTCCCACCCACTTCCGCCTCCCTGCCCTGGCATTCCCCTACGCTGGGGCATTGAGCCTTTACAGGACCAAGGGCCTCTTCTCTCATTGATGCCCAACAAGGCCATCCTCTGCTACATATGCGGCTAGAGCCATGGCTCCCTCCATGTGGACTCCGTGGATGGTGTTTTAGTCCCTGGTAGCTCTGGTTGGTTGATATTGTCGTTCTTCCTATTTAAGGAACATGTAGTTTCTAACAGTGAGCAGGGCAGAACCTGTGAGAGGTTCTGTGTCTGCTGGGAGGCAGGAATGAAGAGAGTGTAAAGCTGTGGCTAGGGACAGGTATGTTCATGTCCAAACCAAACTCTGATCTTCACGGACTGACTTAGATGGGTTACTTGCTCAAACATGGATTGACAAGAAAGTGTATAGCTGGAAAAAAGAGAACATTCAAGAGTCAGAATTGTGCCAGTCAAGGAACTGGCCCATCCTTTTAAAGGTGATCACTGATCATCTTTTTAAAGTGGTGTGAGCTCATCAAACCCTACCAAGTTCATTCTATTTTAATATTTACTGATATATGTATATATATGCACACATATATACACACACACATATATACACAAACATATATATACACATACATATACACACACATATATATGCACATATATATACACACACACATATATATATACACATATATAGATACACACACACATATATACACACACATATATATACACACACACATATATATACACATATATATACACACACACATATATATATATACATACACACACACATATATATGTATGTGTGTATGTGTGTGTGTATGTGTCTTTGTGTGTGTGGTTTGTGCACATACTTGCATGTGACTAAGGAGACCAGAAGAGGACTTTGACTCCCTTGGGGCTGAAGTTGCAGGCAGTTATGAACCACGTAATGTGGGGTGCTGCTGAGAACTGAGTCTGAGTCTTCAGGGAGCACATTGGTGTTCTCACACTGAGCTCTCTCTCTCCAGCCCCTCCTGTCAAGATCTGTTTGCTTGGCTAACCCTTCTATTTCCCATTTAAATACATTTCACAGAGGTTTAGAAGGAGGAGTATCTCCCAATTGCCATTCTCAACTGGATGCCCGTGGTCTCAAGTCTTTCTTCTCTCTATTTGTGACAAGTATTTTTGGTTTTATAAAACCCTAGTTCTGAGTTCTGTGTGTTCAAACCTAACCCTCTCCCTCTTCTTCAGCACATCTAGGGAAAGAGTTTAACAATACTTCCTTGCTGTACTGTGGACCCATGAACTTGCTTGGAAGGCTGATTTTCAATGCGATTTTAGCAGGAGAATTTGACCTGCCTTTCCTCCAGGGTGATGTCATTAGAATTCTATGATCAGAAGCATTTGATGAAGACCTTGTGCTAGGTCTTTTAATAAGCACAGCTGGGTGACCAGGGCAGTGCAGTAGATTTAATCTGTACAAGACCTTTATTCTTGTACAGATTCTCTTTATTTATTTCCATGCTGATTTCTCAAGCTTCTTTTTATATTAAATTTTATTTGACAATCCGGTCACATATAATGCATGTTCCTAATTTTGGAATATCCTAAATATTGCATGGCTTTAATACACTTGCTGGACTGACTGTTTTCAACCCCACCTGGGTTAGGATAATTGAGAAGCAACTTGGAATGCAAAGCGGCCCTTAGCCTCTCCCAGGCTGATGTGGCAGGACACTTACTCAGTAATCTCACGGCTGGAGGTGCAATTTACACGTGCACAGAGGTTAATATTACAGGGCTCTTGGGCCAAGCAGCTGACAGCTTTTCCTGCACTTGAATTTTGATTTTCCTTCCCAAGGACCCTACATTTTCATTAGGGCTGATGCATATTTCACAGACGTAAGTGAGGAGCCCCAGGCAGTTGCAGGGGGAAGAGGTTCTTCTTTGATTTCATCTTGTCTTCTTAGTCATTTCAGAGAAAATGTTCCTTCTCTATGCAGATTGTAGCTTGAAATCTAGCAACTGAGAACCCTCTTCTGTAAGGTAGAACTGCCAAGATCTCAGAGAAGAGAAATCCGCAGGCAAGCCACTTTTCTGGCTGAGTTATGCATGAAGTCAATAAAACTATAATTGCATATTAAATGGGAGCAATTCAAATAAAATCATATACTACCTTACACAAACCACCCTTCTCTTAGTTAGTTTTACAGCTCATTTTGACTCTCTAATTCATTTAGCCTTGATCAGTGAACATTGCTTTACTGAATTCCAGACAAAATTCAGTAAATTCCAGAATTCCACAGAGGTCCCAGAGTCTTGGAAAGTTTGGTACTAATTACACAGGATACCACTCCTCGGAGAGCCCATGCATCTGGCTGGGGAAGTTGGGGTAACTTTCTCCCTGGAGAGTGTATCACACAGTGATGCATATCTACAGACCATGTAGTGTTAGTATTAGGGTGAATCATATTGCCTGTTTTCCGTCTGTCCATCACCAGCACAATCAAGTCAAGTTTCATGTAGAATTTAGCACTTGGAATCATGCAGGGTGCTTGCTCTAGGTGAGTGTGTTGGGGGTCCCAGAGCAGATTAATAAAGCCAGTGTGTTTCCAGCACTGTGTTCTACACAGTCTAAAACCCATGCTCATTTGTAAGTTCTTTTAAAGGTTTTTCCAGTAGAACAAAAGGTACAGCTATTGATATATTTCCCATGGTACAGCTGACAGACCAGTCATTGTAGGAATTAGGGCTTTATCTAACAATTCAAAATTCAGCATCATGGCCAAGGACCAGCACGTGGCCTCAGAGCAAAAGACAGACACAATAGACAGGAGAGATGGCTTCCCTAGCTGGAGATATAAAATGTCTTCCTGATGTCTGCAGACCATCTTCTGTGGATAGAAGGTGATAATCAGTAAGCAGGGGCTTCCTAGGCTCACATGTAAAATGACTACCCTGATGTTTGCGGAGGGTGCTTTGGACAAGCTCTTTGATACAATGAAGGTGATGGATGTTGCAGGACACTACACTGCCCAGTGCCACACTGGAGAATGCATCATTTTGAATGCCAAACATCTGCTTACATTGAACTCAGATAATAAGTTCTTGTGTGTGTGTGTTTGTGTGTGTGTGTGTGTGAGAGAGAGAGAGAGAGAAAGTATGTCTGAGTGTATGTATGTATATGTGTATATAATTGTGTGTGAGAGTCCAAGTGTGTATGTGAGTTTGAGTGTGTATACGTGTGTGTGAGTTAGTATGAGTGTGAGTATGAATATGTGTGAGCGTGTATATGTGTGCACACATATGCATGAACATCTGCATGTAGAAATCAGAGAATATCCTTGGTGTCTTTTCTTGTCTCTTACCTTGGGTGGGACAAGGCCTTATTCACCACTATGTATGGCAGCTGGGTGGTCCTGGAGCTCCTAAGGATTCTCCTGCTTCAGCCTCCCTCATCACCATAGTAGGCCCTTTGGGTTCTTTTTTTTTTTTTTTTGGTTTTGGTTTTTTTGAGACAGGGTTTCTCTTTGTAGCCCTGGCTGTCCTGGAACTCACTCTGTAGATCAGGCTGGCCTCGAACTCAGAAATTCGCCTGCCTCTGCCTCCCGAGTGCTGGGATTAAAGGTGTGAGCCACCACTGCCCGGCGCCCTTTGGGTTCTATAACCCATACTCAGATTCTTCTGCTTAGCCCTTTATCCACTGAGCTATCTCTTCAGTTCCCAAACAGCAAGCTCTTACAGGCAAAACACATCTATCTAATGGAACAATAGTGACTAAAGCTCTCTAAAGGGGTTTGTGTGAGTCTGTCTAGGTTTAAAAAGCCGTGGACAACCCAAATTTACATTTATTAAGAGAGATGGTAAGAGCATGCCTTCTTGGCTTGTGCTGGACATACTCATATACGTGATTTATTATCCTCCTGGCAAAAGTAGAGTTTAATACAAAGAACGTGTCTTGGGACCATGGCATTGAGAAGGTACACAAAATGAGTTTTTGATTCCCTTAATCTATCAAAAATATAAATAGAAAATGTAATTTCTTCTGGGCATGAGTCATATTTGTCTCTTGGCATATCTGGTTCTTTTTTGCTGTGTATTGTAAATTTGAAATTGTTGAATGCCTGAACAGGTTACCACCCAATAAAGTGTTCTGGGCTTGATTTTTTTTTAAGCAAGAAAATTATTTATGGTTTAGTTTTAGTCCTTTGAGAATTATTTCAGTCTGTGATGGAGCAGCCTCAGCAAAGCCTTTAATGCAGAGACCATGCGGATGTGTGCTGAAAACTGTGGTGTTGGGGATCCGTGCTGAATCAGGTGATCATTATACTTGCTCACCTCTGGTGGATGTGAACTGAAGATGTCTCTGATGTGTAGCTTAGCTAGGGATTCTCCAGCTTCTTCTATATATAACCTTGTAGAGTCTCTCTCAAACTCCACCACTGTACATATTCATGGTAGATGAAGACTCAAGGGAGTCTTCATCTTTATTTTGGGTGACTCATTCCCTCTCTTTCAGTATTCGGAATTTTCTGGATGCTTCCTGTTTCTTAAAATTCCCTGATCTCCCCACCCAAAGATGTCATGGCTTCCTATGTTTCTAGGTGAGGCTGCCTTAGACAGAATAATGTTACTTATTTTCCTTCTCAAAGGCCTCATGGTGGGAGGTGACTGACATCTGTAAGTGTGTCCATTGGTGTGTTCACATGAGAAATGGAAGGGTAAATCTGCATTTTCCTGCCTAAGAATGGTCCCTTTACAAGAAGAAGATACGGATATGGGATAGCTGAGCCATAAAAACGTGGTCATATGGGCTGGTCAATTGGAGCTAAGAGCAGCCCAGATGGCACAGTAAGTAATAACTTGGGTTATCAATAGGAAGGTACATTCTAATAGCATAGAGATTAGGTAGCTATTGTGCTGCCTAAGGCTGCTTAAAATATAGAGGCTGTGTGTGTCTTTCATCTGGGGACATAAATGGTCTAAGGTTAGGAAAAATCCCTGGGCTGGGATTCTTAATTTTTTTTTTTTCTATACCTACCGTCTTTCAACATCTATTGGGAGTTAGCGACTGTTTAAGGGGGAAGGTAGCCACTGTCATGTCGCTGAATCAATTACTTTTAGTTACTATGGTTAAAATACCACACCTAAAGGCAACCTAAGTAAAAGGGTTTATTTTGACTTAGGACTTAAGCATTCACCATGGAAGTAGGCCATAGCAGCAAGCAACAGGCATGGCAAGAAGAGCAGGAAGCTGAGAGCTTCCATGTTTGACAGCAAGCACAGGGGAGAGAGAAAGAACTCGAGGTAGAGCATGGTTATATAATCTCAAACCCAGCCCTGTGATGTACTTCCTCACCGGAGCACATAAACTCTCCCAAACAGTACCACCAACTGGGGACCAAAGTATTCAAGTAGCCACAACTATGGGGAACATTTGTCATCCCAACCACCACAGTTGCCCAGGCTCTAGTAAAGAGCACACCCATGCTCAGACAGACAACCCTAATTAAAGTTTGTAGGTAAAAATAAGCATAGGAAAAAATAACCCATGAACCTTTGTCAAGCATCCCTATTGCAGGTCCTTGGTCATGGCTGAGTGATTTATCAAAGAGCTACTGTACAAGCACAGTATGTGCCCTGACAATGACCTCAGTCATATGACCTTGCTGAGGTCATAGTCAGTCATATAACCTTGCTGAGGAGCCAATAGGCAGGCAGCAGTGATAGACTCATTCTTCAGATAGGCTGCTGGGAAATCTTTGTCCAGCCATTTTTTTTTTTTTTTTAGATCTATGAAGACACATGACATACTTATTACATGCCCTCTAGACATCAATTCAGCAATGACCATAAATTTAAAATACAATAACCCTCTTCATTATAACATTTTTTTTCCCTATCGTACTGAGAAAGGAAACTGCTACAGGGATACAATTTAACAGCAGAAACCATATGTGTTAGACAGAGCCGGTAGAATTTGTATGTTGGGAAATAAAAATGTGTCCCACTGAACACTCAATCAAAATTAGTTAAAAAGAAACCCCTCACAGCCGCTCTCTGGCTATCCAGTTTCTAGACACAATACTGGATTCTGGAGCTGAGTATGACACTCACATCCCTAAAGACAGATCCCTTAGTGCCAATATCATGTGCTCTCTGTAGGAAATATGAGGCTCAAATCTATAGTTACATACAATCTCATGGTTGATGGCATCATCTACAGGACCACAAAAGAACGACAAACATAACCCCAAGTCTCCTGGGTTGTATGGTTTTACATTTTGCCATTTCAGTACTAACACCATGAACAGAAATGTCTGTACTTGAGATTGTGCTGACTGAAAGAATGCAGCTGCTGAAGAGGAAGAAAGACTATATTATGAAAGCCTGGCCCCCAAACCTCTAACCACAGACTGACTCTACGATGAGTAGGCCTGAGGCTCAGCAGCCAGCAAAGAACAAGAAGGAAGAAGAGGAGATAGAATGTGGATGCTGCACACCCTTTTAGTGTGTGTCTGGTTTTCCTAAAGTGTCAAAGGTAAGACTATAGGTAGAGTATTTTATATGAGTAGATGTAGCTTATAGGGACAGACGCCAGAGATATGGATGCTGATGTGGGTGAGATAATGGTTGAGAAGGTTGCTGGTCTTGTATGTTTTCTACTTCCTCAGTTCATTAGCATTCCAGCTTCAGATATAAGGACTGTGATTTCTAGAAGGACAATTCTAGAAGGTGAAAATGTTGGGACCAGAATTGTTTCAAATTCTGGAATTTGGGGAATTTTTGAATCTTCATATTTACCTATTGACATGCCTCAAGGATGAGACTTGGCCTTGATCATGAAGTTTATGTTTCATGTCTTATCCACCTAATCTCAAGGTAACTTTACTTTTTTGTTTTTGAGAATTGTGTATATGAAACAGTCTTATCATGTAAAATTTTTTATGCATGTCATCTTAATAATCAGAAATCTCTCATTCTGTGGTGTCCTGGTATTTTATACTTTCAGATTAGGATACTCAGCCTATAGTTTATTTCTATATTTATGTGAGTTTGTTCTCTAGAAGACTCTATTCAGAAGACCTGGAGTGTTCTATCCATCCATCCATCCATCCATCCACCCACCTACCTATTGATCATCTCTTGAGACAGGGTCTCACTCTATAGTCCAAGGTAGCTAAAAATTTATTACATGGCTGAGGTACTTGAAGTGACCCTTCTGCCTCAGCCTCCCAAATGCTTTGACCATCATATCCAGCTTTCTTTTTAGATTTGCTTTATATTTTAAGACTTAATATATCTATATACTTTAAAGGAGGATCCAGGATTGCTATTAGATTTATTGTAAATAAAGAATCCTTGCCATGTATAGTCTTATCTAGGTTTCTGTAGGGAACTAGTTACAAGGCATTCCTATTTCAAGATTCCAAAGTCTCTCACATCAAGTACACCAAACCAAGCACATCCTCAGTGACTTTAAATCTTGGAGTACATCACACTATGAGAATGTTGTGTGCATGGCTGTTACCTGTAAAGTTTAGGGAATAGCAAGCAAAATAAGGGTCCCTATGTGGGTAATCCATAAGGGTCACCCTGAGTGTTTTCTACCCATGGTTAATTGACCCCCTGGTTCTAAAGAACCACTCTAATTGGATAAGATGTAACACTACTCTATGATACCATATTTACCATATAATAGCAGAGGAAGAGATAGAAAAGATTCAAGGAAGCACTGTGGATAATACCATGGCCAAGGAGAAAACTGAACGAAGGAATCTTAGAGTGGACTTGTGGTCTCCACTCCACAGATTCTCCCATAGATGGACTCACTTCTGTCATTTGCAGAGAGAAAAATAGTGAATGGATGCCATTTCAGAAGAAAGATGTACTCTTTTGATTTTCCTAGTTGGAGAGAGCTAGTACCACTCAGTGCGTAGGTGACTGGGCAGCTGATAAGAAGACACCTCTCTACTCTTGCTCTGGCCAGTAGGGATGTGGGAGATCCCACTTTTAGGGAAATGTGTCTTTTGATGAAGTCCCAGGAGTCCCATGTGCTGACACATGGTTGTATCTACAGGCAGGAATGGAGGTAGTGAACATCAAGGATGGGTCACTCAGCTCTCCTGAAGTGCATGCACTGAAAGTCACATGGTACAGTTGCAAGGTATGTGCACTGGGATATTACCCTCAACAGCAACATGGCCCAAGATGCTACAGACTGACAGCACAGTTAGCCTGCAGCATTTATTGTATGACTCGTTTTTATCACCAGTGAGTGGTGACATTTCCCAGCTGAGGATCCCAGAGACAGAATCATGTAGGCAGCCTCCTCCTGAAGGCTTCTTGCTGAAAACAGGGCTCTGTGGGAAACAGATGTTCCTGGAGACTTTCAGTTTGTGGTGGAGTGGAAACAGCTCACTTCTGAGTGAGAAACAGGGCTGGAGAGATGGCTCAGTGGTTAAGAGCACTGACTGCTCTTTCAAAGGTCCTGAGTTCAATTCCCAGCAACCACACGGTGGCTCACAACCATCCGCAATGGAATCCAATGCCCTCTTCTGGTGTGTGTCTGAAGACAGCTACAGTGTGCCCTAGTGAGAAACAGCCAGAAATGAAGATAGTTTCCAACACTTGACTTCAATTTCACTTTTTAGAGGAAGCTGACCAGTTGAGGGAAAAATCAGGATTAAGTTCACATTGTCCACACACAGTAATATGTGTGAGCATGTTGTACATGTAAGCTAGGTACATCTGTGATAGTCGGAATATGTGTACCTATGTGTGTAACACGTGTGTACACCCATCGCTCTGTTTTTGTATATGGCTGCACATCTATGAACAAGTATACAAACATGAGCTCATGTGTGCTCATGTGAGCATGTCTGTTTGTGTAAATATATGCCTGTTTGTGTGCATGACATACATGTGTGAACATGTGTTTTTGATCATGTGTATAAATGTATGTGTCTTATGCACACTCATATCTGTGTGTGCACAAGTTATGAAAGTGTGTGACATGAAAGGAGGCATGTGGAAATGTGCACAGGCGTGTGTGTGTGTGTTTATGTGTGTGTGTGTGTATGCCTGTGAGGGAGTGTGTGAAGGCTTGCATGTGGGAGCATGAGTATCTGTGGGAATGTGTGCCCATTTTCTTGTGTGAAGGGACAGGTATAAATGTGGTGAGTGTGTGTCTAGTGCTGTGGAGAATCACTTGATGTGGTCTTGGGTGTGCTAAAGTCACACTGGAGTCAAGTGTGCCCTTGGCACCTGAGGAGGTTGTTCATCCTCTGAAAGCCAGATCCTTGTGAGACAGCATTTCTGTTCCTTTTGCTTTTTACTTGTCTCTCCAGGAATGTGATAGGAAGAGCTGGGGTCACTGTGACAGAGGGCTCCACAGACCTCTTCAGCAATTAAGCTTTCCAGAGCAGCGATACAAATCATTTAATACTTCTTGACTGATGGCCTAACGTCACAATGGCACTTACTAATAATTGTTTCGAGCTTCGTAGCTGGGAAGCTGCCTAAAAGCAAGGGCTCTTTATTCTATATCATCTTCCATCTGTTTCTTCTTCCCTTGGCACCTGGTACAAAAGCCACTTCCAAATGGATGCTTCAGATGACCTTAGCCCATGTTTATTGTCCTCTGTCTGTCAATCAGTCTGCTGGGAACAGAGGTCCCAACCATGAAAAGATGAGAGTCCTTTGGGATGAGCTGTAGCAAAATCTACAACTGTTAACTGCTGCTTCTGAATTGCATGAGGTCCCTTAGCAAACCCAAGGGAGGTTTCTGGAGTTAACGTTGGAGATGCAATGTGGACTTTTGAGGAAGGAACAAAAGAAATTTAAATTTAAGTTTAGACAGATCAAGAGGTAGTGGCAAGAAAGAATTTTTTAAAAAAGAATTTGGTATATGATACCAACAAATCTGTCTGTCTATCATCTATTAACCTACTATATATCATCAATCAGTCTATCTATCTATCTATCTATCTATCTACTTTATCTATCTATCTACTTTATCTATCTATCTATCTATCTATCTATCTATGTATCTATCCATCTACATATCTATCTATCATCTATATATCATTAATCTATCTATATGTCTGTCTATCTATATATCATCTACCTATCAACCATCTGTCTCTCATCTGTTATCTCCAAATCTGATCAATATTTAGTTTATGACAATACTATTCTCAAAGGACAGCTTACCAATGTTTTAATTTTAACTTCCTCTACAGATAGGAAGGATTCATTCCTGATATTCACTCAGAAGGAGGACATACTGTATCATCAGGTCTGTGATTTGGCAAATATATCCCAATGTGGACTCAAAGAGCAAAGCAGGGTAAATGGATTGCTCAAAGGTGACTCTCACTCACTAAACCTGCAAGGGTGTGTGGGCCTGAACAGTGTAGCACACATCTGAGAAGGAGAAGATGGGAGAGAGGTTGCTGAAGGAGATGGGAGGGAAAACAATTCACAGTATTCAGCAACAGCCAGGGGAGAAGCATTGGCTTCATGGAAGAGCGAGAGTGAGTGAGTGAGCGAGAGAAAGAGAGAGAGAGAGAGAGAGAGAGAGAGAGAGAGAGAGAGAGAGAGAGCACAAGGAGTGGGAGGCCTGAGGAGGTAAACCTTTTGAGCTCAGTGGTACAGGCAGAGCAAGGTGCACAGAAGCAGAGAACACTGGGCCTTTGTGGATGCCAGAGGAGCTCTGCAGAGAGTGAGGAGAATATCTACAGCTGTCAGGAAGCAAATGGACATGGAAGAAATGGAAGCAAGATGGGCTCACCAGGCTGACAGACATAGGAGGGAAGGGCATGCAAAGGCAGCAAGGCCACACATCACTAACACTCAAACTAACTCTCCAATCACCTGAGTTCTTAGGTAAGGGAGTTGGAACCACTGAGAGACAAGGTCTTGTTTACATTCATGTTGTAAATCTATTTATGATCGGACTTTTTAAAGTCTACAGAACATTGGACTTCTCATGAGGATCTGCTACAGTGAACCTCACAATATATTTTTAGTACTATTAACTAAAAAGAGTCTCCTCATATTTTAAGGCAATGATTCATCATTGAATGTGTGTAGAATGTATTTACCAGCCATGAAGCATATGATGTGTGTCCTCAGCCAAGGATTGCACAGTGTGTCTTGTTTCCTAAAGAAGTGTAAATATCCAAAGGATGTATTTGACAAAGCATAACAATATTGCATTAAATTTCATTGAAAAATTCAAATTGATAAAAGTTTTAGCCCATAAATAGAAAATAAAGCAAGATAACAAAATATGAACAATTGTTTTTAATTCCATATAATATTATAATTTTAGCTTATTCAAATTATAATTTATGAAATATTTCTATGTGATTGAACATAGAGCTTTAAGCAAATAATTATAAGTGTGCTGACTATTCCTTAAAAGTTACATTATGTTCACTATTAAGCAATGTTCTTTTTTAGGACATATAGTGAGAACATTGCATGACTTTTCCTGGGGAGAGAAAAGCATCTAGTGTCTCTAAGTAGAGAAGACAATGAAGAGCAAAGAAAAGACTGCCGCAGTCCCCTGTGGTTTAACACTGAATTTCCTGGAGTCACTTTCAGGAGCTAGGGTGACTCCCAGGGAGCTGTACCACTAAAATGTCCCTCTCAGGCAACTGTGTATAGAGTGGCAGTTGGAACCTCAAAGGGGAAAGAGCCTCAGGGGAACTTAATGAGGATCTCTGAAGTCTTGGAAGTCTGTGACCTTCTCCCTTTACCCACAGGGAATGTTAACTGGTTTGATCTTGTAAGAGTTATTATTATTATTTTTATATCTGCTCATACTGTGGGCCTTGAAGACCTATAACAGGGTTTCATGTAGGTCCACATGGCTATTCTTCAAGACAATGGTGATCATACCAACTTGGAGGGCACAGAAATAAAATGGTGATACATTGTGACAATTTAAGTCCTCATTTAAGCAATTTAAGCAATCGTTATTCAAAAAGTAGGTTAAATCTAGACATGGAATTTCACCAGGAAGTTTCTTCTCTCTTTGATAAAGTTGTTATTAAACCAATGGGTTGGGTGATTTATGACACAGTAGAACCGGAAAAGTCAGTCGCAACCCAGGAGTGAAGTCCTGTTTGTAGGATCTCTTGGTGCAGTGAGGATTAGCCAGCCTTGGCCAGGACAGTTTTAAGATTAGGATTGATTGCATCGTTGAAAGCAGCAGAGTCTCGTTTTCAATGACCAACTCATTACACCATGTGCCTCCCTTTTGCCTGTAACATTTCTGAAAATTTATTTTAGTTTTTAATCTCCCCATACCATGTGCCTTGAAGACCTATAACTGAGTTTCTTTGTCTCAATTTTCACTACACATGCAGGTCATATTCCAAAAACACAGGTAAGGAGTCCCATTTGGCAAGGCAGTCAGTCCTGAATCAGATTAATATCGAGTTGTCCTGACTGTTTGAGAAGAAATTACCACTGATATCAGACCTCCAAGGAAATGACTTCAGGGGTGGGGGGTAAGGAGGAGAGAGAGAGAGAGAGAGAGAGAGAGAGAGAGAGAGAGAGAGAGACTCCTTGTTGTTTTGAGGCTTCCAACTGAATCTGTTTTTATCATCATCAACTAAGCAAAGCTTTAGCTCCTTGGGGCTGTAGTATAACCCCAAGGCCCTTCTCTCAAGATGTGTCTTAGTTGGTGGCCAAATTCTGTATGAACTTTATTTCATCTTAGCTTTACAATATCAATGAGTTATTTATTCTATCTTGGGAAGGTAATATACCATGGCTTTAGTCAATAGTACTGCCTGTGGTAGTGAAGCTAAAAGTTGCCTCCCACCAGACATTGCACTTGTCTTGGTGTTAAAATCTTGAGAACTTAAGCCCAAGAAGGGGGCTGAGAAAAAGACTGTTACAACCCTGGACAAGAGAAGGTGTGTTTTTCAAGCCAGTCACAAAGAAGGGTTTCTATTGCTGAATCTATCACAGTCTATATGACAGGAGCTGTGCTCACCATTCCTTGAGGCTCTTTCTGTTTTGCAAATGGTTCTGAAATGGGTAACCCTACCTAATGAAAGTGTACGTGCTCCCTCCCCCCAGCCCCATGCTAAGTGCTGTCCTGAGCATTCACAATCCACAAAACTTAGAAGAGTGAATTTCTGTCTGTGACTACTAGGTAACACTGTCCATCATCAAGGAAACATGAGATGATAAGGGGAGTATCAAGTCAGTTTATAGTACAGAAGACTGGAATGGGGAAAGCTAAATAAATGTCAAAGAACATGCAAAAAGGGCAATATTTGCTGAAAAAGAACAAAGGAGTGTTTTTCTTATTTTAGACTATTTTTATTTTAGAACAATTTCAAATACATAAATGAAAATGTAGAAATTTCTCATAAACCTACACTGTTTTCCTTCATAGCCATTCCTTGGATAATACACTTGTTTCAGTGGGGTGCTTTGATGAGAATGCCCCCTACTAGGTTTGTATATTTGAATTCTTGGTCCCTAATCGATGGAATTGTTTGGGAAGGATTAGGAGGTGTGGCCTTGTTGGAGGAGGTATATCAATGAGGGGTGGGATTTGAGGTTTTGAAAGCACACACCATTCCCCATTAGCTATCTCTATGTGCCTTGTGCTTGTGGGTTAGAATGTGAGTTCTCAGAAATCGTTTTAGCACCATGCCTGCCTGCCTGCTGCCATGCTTCCCACCATGATGGTCATTAACTCTAACTCTCTGAAACCATGAACCCAAATAAACCCTTCCTTCTGTAGGTTGCCTTTGTCATGGTGTCTCATCACCACAGTAGGAAAGCAACTAAGACAGTCAGTTAGTGAATCACAATAGACCCAGGATTATTATCTAAAACCCATAATATTCAGGATTTTTCAGTTTCACTAAGGGTCCTCTTCCTGAGGCCCCTTCAAGACACATTCCATTTAGTCATCAAGTCTTCCCAGGCTCCTTTTGGCTGGGATCATCTCTCAATATTTTACTCTTTTTTTTTTTAATAATAATTTTGAAGAGTGCTGGGTTGGCATTTGGTAGACTGCTTCTTGCCTTGGAGTTGTCTGGTTCTTGGCATCATTAGAGTAAGACTTTGTGTTTGGAGAAGAGCCATGGATGTGTAGCAACAATGTTATTACACATCACAAAATGCACCCCACTGGCATGACTACATGGTGTTGTCCTTGGCCTCAAGGCTGAGGCATTTGCTGTTAAGTTTCTCCACAGTGAAGTTACTCTTTGGTTACCTGCTGTAAAGTTTGGAAGAAGCTAGTTGCACGGTCCAGTCCTCTAAAAGGAAACTCTACCTGATGAAGTTCATTTATATTTGTAGCCTAATGTAACTCATGCAAATTACAACTGCTTGATCATGAATGGTCATAAATAGTCTATCACCAGTGTAACTACTTGAAGTACTGGTTCCTTTCTTCACTGATACTAATTAACCTCATTTGCTCTTTTCTCAAATGAGAGCCAAGTTTCTTCAAGAAGTAGAAGAAGCCAAAGGAATGTGTCCTTGAACTGCTAAATTCTTTTTATAGGCAGTTATTTTTGCTCAAAGTGCTTTGTAGATGGAGAAATTGTGTCATTGTCTGTAATGAGTTTGTTCATTTTTATGTTTTTTTTTAATATAGAACAATTCTCACAAAGCTTAAAATAATTCAGTTTTTGTGTATTCAGTGTAAAGTTGACATTTGTTGATAATTGACACGAAGAAGTTATTTAGAGCAGAAAGCTGTGAGCCAGTTCTTCCCCAGTACCAAGGATCTCCTGTCCCCTCTACTGAGGCAAGTTCACTGGCCTTGGCCTATAGAATCTATTAAGGACACTACAGGGTGTCCCTTTGATATGTGGTGGCCATATACCTTGAGAAATGACTCCATGGTCAGAGTAAGACCAGTGGTTCTATACACAGAGGAGAAGGGAAGTTTTAAGGACAGGTAGTGGTGTATGAGCAGTGTGGAAAGGGGTACCAGCAGCTGTCACACCCTGCCTAACCTGTGCAGGAGATTTTCCTTCATATAAAATAGAATGAAAGCAACCAATCAAATTTCTAAGACCATTATGGTCTTTATATTTCAAAGCCTTTTTCTTGAGATATGAGATGGTGACTTGTTTAAACTAGACAGCATTTATAAAGAAACTGTTTTGGTGACACTTTAGTGAATTTATATCCAATACAAATAAGTGCAATAACCCCAAAGACCCATATATTAATTTTTGTCACCAGCCCTTGGCATGATTCAGAGGCAGTGGGACCTTTCAGAGGTGCAGCCTGGCTAGGATGCTAGCTCTCCCTCTCCTGGTTTCCTGGCTGTCATCATGTAGACAAATCACCCTCCTCCTCTGTCACATGTTCTTGTCCAAATGCACAGTGACAATGTTGAAGATGCACAACAGAGCCATGTGACCAAGGACTGAAACCTCTGAAAGTGTAAGCCTTCTTGAAAGCTGACTGTCTCAGGTATTCTGCCATAGTTGTGGGAAGCCAACTAATGGAGCAAGTCCATATACCAACAAATTGCCACTTGGGATGGGGAGAAGTAAAAGATGGTTGCAGTGGGCATGGTGGTGGTGGTGGTGGGATGTGGGGTAGGCAGGTGTGTGTGTGTCCTACTGAGTGCTGGCAACAATGCTTGCCACGGGGGTGGAGGGAGTCCTACTGAGTGCTGGCAGGCAACAAGAACATTATTCTCACCCATGCAACCAAGACACTAGCCAAGATACAAATGAATGTCAAATTCATTGGTGTTCTGAAGCCACAGGCAATATATGACTGTAAACCTTAGAGGCATGAGCTTCCTGGAGGGCTTGTCTCCACCTCTCTGCTTCCTGAGAAAGCAGATGTGAAGTCAGCTGCAGGGGAAATGCAGGGATTCTTGATGAGTGTGGGCTAGCCCACACTCATCAAGTGTGGACAACACTTACACTGGTTTGCATATAACTTCAGGCTTTCACTTGGAAACTTAGACTTCTGATGGAATACTCTCAGGGTTCAAGAAAGCCTCTTGTTGGTCCTCTGGAGAAGCATATGGCTGGCACCTGTGGTCTGTCCTGATCCACCTATCTCTTCTGACTCAGGAATAAAACTACTGGCAGAGGCAATGGCACTGCAGGCTGAGGGCATCTGCATCTTGCTTTCTAGATGACTGACTTTCTGTAGAAAGTCTAAATGCCTCTAACACAAGGGGTCCCTAAAACTCCGTCTAACAGGTCTAGTGTGGAGCTTTAGCATCTCCAGGTCCTAAATTTTTACAACCCGGACCTCTGATATACATGTGTACACACACACACACACACACACACACACACACACACACACCGTTAACGGACACTCAAGGACTTTAACAGACAGTCAAGGGTCTAGAGCAGCAGGCCTTGGCTGCCTGGTTGGGTAGGGAGAGTTCATGATACAGCTGCTAGCAGGGCTGAGTTCATGGCCTCCTCCCCCTGGGCACATCTTCACACCTACTTGCCTATGACACAGTAGCCTTAGCCTTTGCTAGGAGGACAGTGGGGTCACATTTGGGCCCCACCCAAGTAACCCAAACTATGTGTCCATCTGAATATCCCCAGTGTTCTCAGATCTCTAAATCCCTGTGACCCTGTGAGTTCTCACCCATGGTTTCATGGGCTAAAGTGTGGATGCGCTGGGACCAGAATTTATCCTGTCACTCCTCACTTTTTCTTTGCTTGCTTTTTACTCCTAAGGCACTCTCTCTGCACTCACATTTTCTCAGCCAATTCATATTTTGGCCCCAGAAAAATCTTTTATTTTCTGCGTTTCCTGATTTTGAGCTGTTTTCAATTTCCCCTCCCCTTACCCATACAAACAGACATGTCCCCTTAAGAGACTTGGGTTTTCAGAAAAGGAGAGAGCACAATAAATAATGAGAAAAAGAGGGTGGAAGGGAGGGGAGAGAGTGGGAGGGAAAAGGGAAGTAAAGGAGAGGAAGGAAGGGAGGGAGGGAGGAGGGTGAGGACTGTCTTTCCTTTCTGTCATTAACATCTCCTGAGAAAAAGGACCATTTGTTTGAAATGAGAGAGGGCCAGCTCCTCTCTGACTCAGAAGTGTTGCATCTGAAAGCAAACCAGTGGCTGTCTGGTCTTTTGATGTTGGCTTCAAGGGTAAAACCAGAATAGTGACTGGGACCTCCTAGGCTGTTCCACTGATGCTTAGCCTGGGAGGTGCCATGCCACACTGACCCTAAGTTGTCATTGCTTTTTCACAGATGGACAGAGAAGATGCTGGGGTCCTTTATTGTTTCCTGAACCTTTTTTTTGCCCCACTCTGGGATGAGTTGTGATACAGCCAACGTGACTGAGTGAGAAATATGTTTCTCTTCTCTTTAAATCTGAGGGGACCCAGGGTTCTGAGGCACTGTTTAATTTTCATGAACAGCTGTAGATTGGCCTCTACTTGATGATTTTGCCACAGAGATGTGCAAGACTGACCTCAAGGAGGCCATTGATTTTGCTCGCATAGTTTCTCAGGGAGCCCACTGGGCACATTTCACTATAGAGTCAGGTCTGCATGGAGAGCCATCAGTCCATTCTATGAGAGGTGGTAAAAACAGGTTTCCTAGCTCCCAGCGTCTACACATCTTGGGTGGCAGAGGGGCAGATCCTGGCTGGAGTTATTCCTGCTCATCAGCACCTTCCCTAGGCAGTAAGTCACCCTCTCTCCTTTGCTGTGGACTCAGTTCTGGGGAACAAACATACCCAGGGGCATGAGCATCTGCTCTTCTCAGCTTTGGGGGCTAAATGACAACAGCAGTATGAGAGGTCAACAGGCTCTGGTTTGGCAGCCATGAGCTTCACGTCCTATACCACTGAGAAACGATTTGGACTGAGCAGCAATAGCTGATGATGAGTTTGTGTATATATTTTCTGAATCAAGGGCCAATGGGGGCTTTATATTTTAACTTATATTTTTTCCTAAATTAGAGATAACTTGTGAGATATTAAATTCAAAAGCTTTTCTGAAAGGGTGAAGTAATAAAATAAAAAAAAAATGTCATTTTTCTCCTTAGCCTGCCTCTAAATTTTGGAGGAAGTACAAAATTCATTAGCAACACACCAGTTCTCTATATAGGTGAAGGGCAGGGCGAGCCTCACCCTGAGACCTAGAGGCCTCGTGGTTAAACATCTTATTCACTTTAATCTTTGTCCTGATTTATCTGAGAAGCATCTATTACTTGAAAAAATATGCAAGAATAATTTAAAAACTGTAAAATGCTGTAGTATTTATCATGTGGAATTTTAAACGCAGTTCTACATGTTTATCCATCACTACATAAAACTGATGTGTTGCTCACGTGTGCAAGAAGTAGTCTCCCTGACAAATGTATGCAGATCTGTGATAACATTTGCCAGGGGTGTTGTTATGGTTAGTTTTTGTCAACTTGACTCAAGTTAGAGTCATCCAGGAATAGTGAACCTCAATTGAGAAAACGCCTCCATCAGAATGGCCTGTGAACAAGTCTGTGGGGGCATGCTCTTGATTGACTATTGATGTGGGCGGGGCCAGCTCACTGCGGGGGAGTTGGTGTTCGCCGCTTCCGGTAAGTGGTTCTGGAGTGTACACAAATAAGCTGAGCAAGCCCATAATTAGCACTCTTCAATGGCCTCTGTCTTAGCTCCAGCCTCCAGGTTTCTGCCTTCCTCGAGTTCCTGCCCTGCCCCATAAATAATGAACTGTGAACTAGACTTGTGAGCCAAAGGAGCCCTTTCCTTCTCAAGTTGCTTTTGGTCGTGATGTTTTATCACAGCGACTCTAACCACGCCGGGTGCTGTGGTAGTGGCTTCAGCTGTTGACTCTGGGCCATCTGGAATCACCTGGGAACACCCTCTTCCTCCTGTAGTCCTGTGGGCGTGTCTGTGGGGAGTTGTCTGCCATAACTGATGGGGGAAAATCAACCCACCAGGTGGGTGGCCACTCAGGTGAACGAACACAGAGGAAGGAATACTTTGCTATCGGTGCCAAGTCTATCTATCTTCTTGTTGGAGCGGCTGGTTGTTTCTCTGATGCCGGAACCAGCTTCTTTGGATGTTTGGATAAGGACCAGTGGCTCTTCGGGAATGTGACATGCTTTTTCCTTCAGAAAGGACCACTGTGGTACCAAGCCTTGTGGATTGAGCAACTAGTGAGTTCTGGGCTTCTCTGAGTATGAGGCAACCATTTTGAATTACATCAACTGTAATGAGTAAGTCAATCTAACACATTCTCCTTTAAGAATTTAAGTATTTACTGTTTTTTTGTGTTCCTCCAGAGAACCCTGACTAACACAGGCGTTTATTATATTGTAAAATTGGGTGAAATTGTGTGAAACCTCGAAGGTATCCTATTGTCTCCCTTTCTCCTGTCCTTCCCTCTTGTTCTTTGTTCTCTGGGCATCAGTGTGGTACACAGTCACCAGGGAAGGTCACAGGGCAGTGTACATCTTAAGTACGCTTGCATAGATTCAGGATTGGGTGTAGTAGCTTGGCCTAAAGCTGTTAATTCTGATTCCTCAAGAGAGGTTGCCCCCATTGAGCAGTCCATCATGTCATGTGAACGTTCTTCCCATTTTAACTGGTTAATAAAGGCTAGAACCTGGAAGGGAAAGGCGGGACTGGAGGTTTGAGAATGGGGGTGGGGGAGGGGTAGGTAGGAAGAAAGAAGAGAACAAGAAGGGAAGGGGAGAGGATGGGGAAGTGAGGAGGCAGCTATGGGAGAAGAAGAACAGGGAGGAGGGGGAGAGAGCTGCCATGGGGAGGAATAAAGAAAACTTGGCCGTGAGGGCTGGCCAATTGGAGCTAAGAGCAGCCCAGATGAAACCCAGTCAGTAATCACTTGGGTTAATGATAGGAAGGGAGCAGGCATGGAGGGTAGGCAGTCGCCCAGCTCTTGTGATGCCTAAGACATATTTTAAAATATAAGGACTATGTGCGTCTTTCATCAGGGAACACAAACAGTCAAAGGCTGGTAGAAACCATGCACAGAGTTTTTTAAAAACTATTTACTACAGTTGGGATGCCAACTTTGTTCCAGTGTGATAAATAGACCTTAGCCTCTGTCGGCCTTCATGTCCAGACTTGCCTATGGCTCTGTGCAGATGGACTCAGAGCTATTGATTTTATCTATCTATCTATCTATCTATCTATAGTAGGGGGGGCACACATGCAGAGGTCAGAGGTCTCTTCTTCTACTATGTGTGTCCAGACTCCCAAGGACCAAACTCAGGACGTCCATCTTGGTGGGCAAGCCTCTTTTCTTGCTGAGCCAACTTGCTAGCCCCACTTGCTTGTGGTGTCTTGGAACACCACAGTAAACACAGAATAAATGAATGCCCAGACATAGAAATGCCATAGAGAACTAGAATTTTGTCCATTTCTCTGGGATATCCTCCTGTCTGTATATTGGTGCTTCCAAGGATGAGAGTTCTTGAGAACTATTAGGTGCATACTATCGGGTGGGATACAGGCTAACAGTCTCCAAGAAGGCCAGGCTAGTTCGTAACCAGAGCTATAGGTGCTGTTTGCACACTTGTCACAGGACATGTATGCTGAAAATATTTTGGTCCAACCTTTCCCATTGTTAATCATCATTAACTTCGGTCTGCTTGCTGCCGGTGAGATGGCACTTCATTTTTAGAAGGTCCAGATGCTTGGTGAACGTCTGTGCTTTCCTCAGTAGCTTGTCTTCGTGAACCAGCCTGTATCTGTTGACAACACCAATATAAATAGCCAGCCTCAGAATATCAGAACAGCCTCAGAATATTGGAATAGGCAGCATCATGATGAAAATAGACTTTGCTCCCAGATTTTCATTTTCATGTCATCCCATTCATGGTTAGGTCTTTTGAGGTTAAGTGAGCTTTGTGTTGTCTTGTTACCTGTTCTCTTAGACTTCCCCCATGAGATTCTGCCTGGCTATGTGAGCCCTGGTTGGGATGTATTTCTCTATCCTAAGAAAGGATCAGAGTTCAGCCAGATTTACTGTTTTCTATCCATTTACAATAACATTTTCTATTAGAGCAGCGGTTCTCAACCTTCCTAATGTGTGATCCTTAAATATAGTTCCTCTGAAATGATTCCCAACCATAAAATGATTTCATTGCTACTTCTTAACTATAATTTTGATACTGTTATAAACTATAATGTAAATATATGTGTTTTCTGTCTTAGGCAACCCCTGTGAGAGGGTCATTTGATCCACCTAAAGGGGTCAAAACCCACAGGCTTAGAACAACTGTTTCAAATATTTATGTAAGTTTTAAAGACCAAGAGGTTGTGAGAATATTCTCAAATTTAAAGTTCATAGTTTAGAGTTTTGCCCTGATACTGTGCACCTGTGCCTGCGCCTGTGACAAGCTGGCATAAATCACTGTGTCCTAGTGTCTGTCTGATGGTCCATAGGTGGTGATGCATATACCCGGAAATTACTAGAATTGAAAAGTGCACAAATATTCCCATAGCCCCAACATTGAGTATTAATTTACATTTTTACCCAAATGTTTTTCAGATGCAATAGAGTCTCTAATTAAAATAATATCATTTGATGACATAAACAACCTAAAATCTCCTCTTTCATTTGTTGGCTAATTGCTGGAAAAGCATTTACAAGATACCCAATTTCTTTGATAGACCATCTTGCCTCCCTCACCTTCGCTGATATTAAAATCTGCTTTGAGCCGGGGCTTTGTGTTTAGTTCCAATGTTCGACTGCTCTTATTGCTGCTGGTCTGGATGTTTCCTGTACAATGGATGAGCAGACATTGTTGGTCAGAGTTTCTTGAGGTTGAGGTCAAACTCAGAGATTGGGAAGCCCACCAGGAGACAGGGAGGTGGGTGTGTGCTTTCTTCTGGGAGTGAACACTGATTGTGTGTGTGTGTGTGTGTATTTCTATCAGATGTTAGGGGTATATTCTATATTACAACAGTCATTGGCTTTCCATTACAGAGAGGATCTGTCTTCTAAACTTTGATGATTTTTTAAAAATATGATGTGATAATAACACACGATGTTAGTTTTGTGGTTTTTAGATATTAATTGTGATCTTTGTAGGAATTTTAAAATTACAATTAATTTTTCACATATATTTTAGTTGAGGTTATTTTTCTTTTAAGTAGGACCTGAGACCAGTTCAGTTCCCTTAATCCAGATTCATCTATGTCACATTTAACAGCATTATTTTTCGAATCTCATAATACAATTGGGCTGTCCATTACTAGTAATTGTTTGTCTCATTGCCTTCTATGCTGGGGCACTCATTGTTTTTGAGGAGTTATGGATGGATATTAATTGGATTTCCAGGTAACAAACTTATTTTTTTTTTTCCTTTTTGCTAATGGTGTCAGTCCTTGGTTGGTTCCTCTTAAAATGATATTTTACTACTAGGGGATAGAGAAATGGTTCACCAGTTAGTTAAGATCACTTGTTCTTCCAGAGAGTCCAGGTTCGAATCTCAGAACCCCTTGGCATTTCACGGTGTGGATCTGACACCCTCTTCTGGCCTCTGAAGGCACTGCATGCATATGGTGCACATAAAATAATCTAAAGACAACCAACCAAACCAAACCAAACCAAACCAACCAACCAAACAAACAAAAAGCCTCATACGGATAGCATAAAATTAAAATCAAAGTATTTTAAGGACTAGAACTTTGCACCCAAGCCAGTTTTGAATGTACAAGCCTGTACAATCTTACTTTCTGTGTGACAAGATATCTAGTCAAGATTAGATTTATTGTCTTTTCTCTTTAAAGTGGGAATGATACCTATTTTTAGGCATTTTGATGAGGAATGATGGAAATAAAGTGTGTAAAACAGCTAATTTGATGTAAGGCTTGACATACAAATGTGTGTGCTCCTTTATTCTGATAAAGTAAGTTTGGCTGTTGAGAAGATCAAATGATTCAGTTGACATTCTAACTCCTTGAAAGAATCTCAGTATTGTCATAAGGCTTGCAAGTATTGTCTTTAATCATTTTTCTGTGAAGAACATCCTAGAACTATTTCTTGAATTTCCAAGCCTATTGTAGACACAACCCAGGCCTCTACCATAAGCAAGCATGTAATTACTGCTTCAGAGCTCCTGTCTTGTGCATTCTGCATGGGAGCAGTGTTTCCTGTGGGTTCTCTGGGAGCCTGCCATGTGACATTGAGCATCACCAGTCGATGCCTTTAGTATTCTACCCAAATCCATTCAATGTGATATTGAGAAAGGGCAAAGGTCAGCCTAGGTGCTTGGCATTCCTGCTGGGTCCTTGTTCACAGGGGAAACTCACCTGTGGAAATAAGTTTTCCATGATCGTGAATGCCACATGCCATTAGCTGAGCTGTGACAAACTAGAGAAACCATGAGTAGCAGACAAAACCAGTGACTGAGCACCCAACACATAACTTATGTGCTTGAGCCAGTGACAGAATTTTCTTGTTATTAAGTGCTAATTAATTTGTCCACTAGTTTATAGACCTGCTGGATGTTCCCTCCTCATGCATATTTTATGACTTTGGCTAAGTAATTAAAGTTTTCTGAATAGCTTGTGTTTCTGCTGTGCATGCGGCTTATCTCTTTTGGGGATTCTGTCACTAAAAATGCAAGCTGCACTCAGAGAAGGCCTCTGGCTCTCCAGCTGGCTTCCTCCACCCAGCCTAGGGAGCAAGGAAGCTGGTCTGCTGCAAGTGAGCCCAAGTGAGGCTGAGTCCCAACTGCGTCCTGAATGTGTCATCCACAGAACTTGCCTGGAAACCATTCCTGTGTACAAGCCTCATAAGGCCCAGTCAGTGACATGAAATTTTGGAGAGGGTTCCTGTTACCTGGGTTCTGGAGATGTCAGCAAAGGACATTCATGCATGATTGTCCTTTTTTATACAGCTTCTATACAGTGAAATTTTATTAATCTCATGTTCTTGTATTTGAATAAGCTTATGTCCTTTGAGCAGACTATGTTCTGTTCTTGATCAGTTCCTGCTCCTAGAAACCAAGTCAGGGGAATGAGCACAAGGCAGGCCTCACTGTCATCTCAGGGCAGCAGTTACTGCTCTGTGCTGATACCTCACTCTGTATTTCACACAGAAGCCACTGGCTCCCATCATTCCTCTGGCCACACTATTCCTTCCTCTTTTGTCTGTGGAATTTTATGTAAGTCAATTAGCAAGCCTGTTCACAGCATCATGGCTAACCTGCCCCTCTGCCTAGCCCTGGTCCGTATGAAACAATGTTTCCGATAGATTCTTGAGCAGGATTTCTTGTTCTGTAAACAGCTTTCACCTGTTGGAATGTCTTACTCATTGTATTTTAAACCCCACTGATTGTATCCTGAAGGATTTCTTTTTCCTTCTGGAAAACACTGAGAAAGCCACCGTCAGTGCACTATTACCCCGTGTAATGCCAGGTTCCCACTAAAATACACCCAAGGATAACACACTTGGGGGAGAGCTGACAGAATGTTATGCTATCACTGTTTCAGATTTTAAGTTGAAATTAAGACTGTGTTTGCTTTTCACTGTATAGAAGGTTCATCGATTAGTGTGCTCCTGAAAGCCGGGTTATGAGGTTGCTGGTGGTTGCTTTTTCTTACACATCTGCTGAGAAATATTTCCTTTGAAGTGAGAATGTTTGGAGTCCTTTAAAATGTTGCCTTTGTTGCTTTTAGGCCACATATGTGACTTACACGATAATGATAAAGACAAATCTAGTAGAACACGGAGTGACATAGATTTCTCCAAAAGCAGTCTATGAAAAGGTGTTCAATATGTTTAATCATTTGGATACAAATAAGAACTAAAATGGAGAATCAATTCATACCCCTGAGGATGAATGAGAAAAAAAAAAAAAAGCAAAACAAAACACCCATCACTATTAGGATGGAGAACCTGGAACCCCAGATGTCCCTGGCAGGATTTTAGGAAGTAAAGTCCCTATAAAAGCAACCAGGGAATTTCTTTTTCATTGCTAAACATCCTTACTGTACAACCTATTCCCATAGGAATTTACCAGAAAGAGAACTGAAAATACAGTTGTGCACAAGACAGTCTGAACAAGAATGAACCACAGCATCGCACACACGAGTCAAAACTAAACCATCTTGGATATTTATTCACTGAGCAGGGCATACACAAAATGTATTAAATCCCTAAATGGAATATTACTCAGCCATAAGAATGAAATATAGGCATATGCCATGACATGGCTAGGACTCAAAGGCTATGTATATGGAACATGTCAGAAAATAGCAAATATTGTAAGGTTCCATGTCCGTGGTCAGGATAATAATGCGCTGGATACAGAATGAGGATTAGAGACCAGTGTTGGGAGAGAACTGCTGGCTGAGAGATTGCTAATGGGTAAAGAACCTAACTGTAGAGAATAATGCTCTAAATGAAGTTATTAAGCTGCTACTATGTCCTCCTCCACTGTACACTTTAATAAGTAAATTTTATGGTGTGTGAATTATATCATAATAAAACTGTTATTTTTTTTAAAAAAAGTGAAATTAGAATTCTATCACCAGCATGCAGAAGTGCTTACGGTTTTCTTTTCCTGGATAGAACTGTTTATTGGATAATACACTGTACTCCCTGGTTCTTGATACCCGTTGAGCACAGAAGAGACTGTAGCTCATGGGAGAGTGTACCTATTTATCAACAGCTATTAGCCACCACCAAACATTGTATGTGTGCACATGGCTCTGAGCACTGTAATTTCAGCCAGCTACTGCTCAGAGAGTTAAATCCCACAAAAGGAATAACCAGGTTGATGACTAAGGGCTGCTCACCTCACAGAACTGTGCCCAGACTTCTCCGTTGCTATTTTAGTTATATTTAGTTGACATGACTTCCTCCCATAAGTGTCTCCAACTTGGCCCTTGACAAGTTCATATTAAGCTGAGAAACATTTCTTGGAGTGAGGATTCATGTCTGCACTTCTTGACAAGGAAGGGTGTAGCTTCTCTAGTATAGCTTGCCAGATGTTGCAGGCAGAACAGTGTTGTCCTGAGCACCACAGAATTCAAGAATGCAACACAGCTCCCAGTTGAATTTCAGATGCAGTGAACCTTGTTTAGCAGGCAGACTAGACCGGTCATCTGGTCTACCAGCAGAATAATGTGTACATCCTAAGGGTTGGGGGAAAATAGCTCAGGATGTGCAGATGAAGTTCTTGTCTTGCAATCATGAAGACCTGAGACCAGATCCTCTGCATCTAGATAAAAAGCCAGGCTTTGGGGTATGTTTTTATAATCCTAGCAATGGGGAGGGGAAGTGAATGGTTCCCTCAGGCTCACTGGACAGTCAGCCTCAGTTCTTACAGATCTAGGTCTCAAGCAGAAAGATAAAAGGCTTCTAAGGACAACACCAATTTCTGTTTGGTTTCTATAGGCACATGAACAGCTGCATGCATGCACCTGCATGCAAACACATACCCCATATGAACATGCACACATGCATGAATGTGTAATGCAAAACCAGACCCATAATCATAATAAGGTTGTAAACAGAGAAGGGACAGTTTGAGAATTCAAAGTCTCTTAGAATTTAGTTTAGAAACTACATTTCAGAAGCCAGTCCCCTGCCAGACAGGCGTAGGACCATTTTGTTTAATCATGAAGACCAGATGTCCTTTCTGCACTGTAAGACCTTTGGCTGGATGCCAAGGGAGACTGTAACATTTGAAGGAATATTCATGGGTCCTGGGGGTGCAGCATGAGGGTTGGGTCTGGAAATGGCATTCCTAGAGACAGTTATGAACACCTTTATGTAATAGCTACTATATGCTTGGAATGTGGAATATAATATCAGTGGCACCTGGCACCTGTTTCCCGGGAGCTCAGAGCAGAGAATAGGCTCAACCCTGTATTGGTGTAAGATGACCTGTGGTGAATACCACAACCAGCAAGCATGAGAGGATCCAGGCAAATTAAAGCTATAAACAATTAGCCCTTGCTAGGTATGTATCGAGAGATAACTGATAATACTAAATGTGCGGTTTGAAAATGAGCGGACGGGGAGGGATGTTCTCATTAGAGCCAAGCTGGGGCAAAAACAGGCAGGAAAAAGTGTTTGTGATGGTCTGGGGAACAAGCTAGGAGTGTCATCATGTCGCCTAAAACTCTGTTTTATACTGAGACCCTCTAACTGTTTTCGAAGAGGTTACCATCTATCTCAATTTTTAAATGTAAAATTACAACTACACACAAGCAGAGGAAAGAGCACTGTGTTCCAGACACAATGAGCTTACTCCTGATTTATCTACATAGAAAGACACAGACCCACATGCAAACATTCTATCTCAGAGTCGTTTTGGAATCCAAGACAAATATCAACCAACTTTACTCAAAAAAAAAAAAAAAACCAAAAAAACCAAAAATTTGGAGTGAGCCTCTGCAAGGTACAAACTCTGGAAAAACACAATGTTATATTTGATGACACTGGAATCCATGGACCTGAGTCTTTTTGATTTCCTTTTGGAATTTTGTGTCATTGTGCAAAGGGTGCTGTAGCAGACAGGAGTGCATGGGTAAACACAATCACTTGCCAGTTGTGTGTACCGACTTAGTCACTGTGGTTTGAAGGGATATCCCATGAGAGGACCATGTTGAAGCATGGTCCCTATGACTTTTGGGAGGTGATTCTCATGAAAGGTTCTTATGCCAATGGGCTATGCCTTAGTGGGACTCTGTTCTTCCACAAGTCTTTCTCTTTCTGTTTGTTTGTCAATTCAGTACAAGCTGGGCTCATTTGGGAAGAAGCAAACTCAGTTGAGAAAATACTTCAATCAACTTAATCTGTAGGCAAGCTTGAAGGACTTTCTTTTTGGTATTGTTTTGTTGATTAATGATGGGTGTGCGAAGGCCCGTATTACTGTGGGCAGTGCCAACCCTGCTCAGGTAGTCTTGGGTTGTATATGAAAGCAGGTTGAGCAATCCATGGGGAGCAAACCAGTAAGCACTGTTCTTTCATAGCTACTGCTTCAGTTCCTGCCTTCAGGTTCCTAACTTGAGTTCTTGCCCTGTTTTCCCTGGATGATAGACTAGGAGCTGTTAGATGAAATAAACTCTTTTCTCTTCAAGTTGTTTTAGGTCATGGTGTTTATCACAGCAATAGAAAGCAAATTAGGATAATTTCTTTGCTCTTTGTTCATTGGTCCATGAGATGAAAGGTTGACTCTGTCAGGTCTCCCACCATGATGGACAGGCTACTTCATCAAGGACTGGAAACTTCCAAACCAGGAGCCAAGATGCTTCTTTTCTCTTTACAAGTTAATTAACTACTTGGTAGATTATTTCGGTGATAGAAGGCAAATTAACACAATCCCTTTGCTCTATTGAAGGCCTGAGGTTTCTGTTTCCAACCTGTAAAACTGAGAATAGCACTTGCCTAAGGGATTCTGATGGATCCATTCTGCATACCTAAGGGCACACTTTGTCCATGACAGAGTGTGATAACCATTGGCTTACCATGTTTTACCCCCAACTTGCATGTTTGCAAATGTCTTAGGCAAGTGACATTAATACAGAGCTGATTCACATCCTGGGATGTGGTCAGATTACAGCACAGCTGTGAGCATTACTTCTGGAGTGAGAGATTTCTCAGAGTAGGTTCTGAAAGGGGAGTGGCTTTTGAGGCTGTGGCTGATAGGTGATGCTTTTATATCCAGAGTTATGCATGTAGACTCCATAACCAGAAAAGACATATAGATGGCTGTTTATTCCTCCCTTCAAGACTATGTTGTGAAGGAACTCTTCCTTTGATACTTGTTCCTCATGTGCACATACTGAGTCCTAGAACTACTTTGGAAGTCTGCCCATGTGTATACATCCCAGAACTGACCTCCATTCTATTGAAAGAAAATCACCCAAATTGTTCCCAAGAGGATTTGTTTATATCCTTTTATCCCCACTTCTTTGTGAGGAATCCAGTGGTTCTGTGTGAGAAGAACTCTCACCCCAACTGCCCTTCCCATAAATGCAGTATTTAGTGATATTAGCTTTCAGTGAGCTGAGGACACTCTCCTCTTTGACTATTGTGGCTTGTGAAAACTCAACAGCTATTCAGCCATGACTGTGTTTTCTCTATGCATTTTGTATTTGCATTAAAAGAAATTGTCCTAGTTTGCTTTCTGTTGCTGTCATAAAATATGGACCAAAAGCAGCTGAGAGGAAAAGATTTCCTTTGCTTATGTTGGGGGAAGTTGGGGTGGGAACTCAAAGCAGAGCCTTGGTACAGAGGCCATTCGGCGGCATTGTTTACTGGCTTATGACCCTAGGCCTGTGCTCAGCTTGCTTTCTAATATAGCCCAGGACCACCTGCCTAGGGATGGTGCTGCCCACAGTGGTCTACATTAATTAGCAATCAAGAAAATGCTTCACAAGCTGATCTCAGGGCAGTAACTCCACAATTGAGACTCCTCCTTCCTAGATGACTCTAATTTGTGTCAAGATGACAGTAAAATCCAGCCAGTATAGGTATTTAAAAGAACTGGAGATGCTTTCTGCCTTGTGATGCTCAAATTTGAGCATCAGGAATATCACAATTTGATGTTTTAGATGCAAAGAAAGTATTTAATTCCTTAGTTTGCTAAAATCTAAAATAAATAAGTGGTCTTCCTTATCACCTTGCAGAGACACTATGGAACCTAACCATTAGTTTAGACAAAGATAAAGAATGCTTAGCCAATCAACCAATATTTCAATGGTATGTTTGTTTTATAAATTTTATTACAACAGACCAAGCGTGAGAAAGTTTTTTCTTCATAGGCACATCTCAGACAATAAATAAAGGATGAATAAGGGATGAATAAATAATAGCTAAATAATACCATCTCATGAGTGTTGATGGAGCTAGGCTCTTGGCCCTGTAGATTCCTGGGGACCAGATAGCTCCTTTGTTTCAGTTCACCCTGGGATACAAAGAGAGAGGTTGCACCCCTAGACTTCTTAAGAAGGCACTGGATACTTACCAGCAAGTGTTCTGATGCATCCTGTTGATAAATATATCTGGTGGGCTGGGGGGTGTGGCTCAGTGTGCCGAGTGCTTGTCTAACATGTACTATGTTTTGGGCTCAGTCTCCAACATTGCATAAACAGTGTGTGGTGGCACTTGGCCATGATCTCAGCTTTTGGGAGGTGGAGGCTGGCTGATCAGATGTCAAAGGAATGAGTATGAAGTTATGCTGGGATGCCTAAGACCATTTTTCAAAATACAGAGGAAAATCCCCCCAATTGACATAAGCCCTATCCCAAAGAGCCAGCTTTATTATTGTGTGATGATATTCTATCTCATATTTTCAACCTTTAGAAAATATATTAAAAATTGTTTAATTATGTGAATATGTTTGTGTCAGTGTTTGGGAATGTTCATTCGTGAGTGCAGGTGCCTGGAGATCTGGGAGAGCTGAGGTTACAGGCAGCTGGGTTTCACCCAACATATGTGCTGGCAAATCAACTTGGGTGCTCTGCAGAAGAGTGTGCTCTTGACCTCTGAGCCGTGACTGGAGGCCCATAACCAGTGGTTATTTATAACTATAATTTTCCATGAAATCCTGGAAAAGACAAGAAACATTCTGGCCAAGATTTTGAGCATGTCTCCCTGCCCCCTCCCCTTTTGTTGCCAGGACTTGTAGGCAAATCGCTGGGCAGTGGCTCACACCTTTACACGTAGATCAAAGAGCCAATGCCAAGAGAGATCTGGAGGCAGGATGGTCTTGTGTAGAATACGATTCTGGAAAGCTGTCTCTTCTGGACTTACTACGGAAAGGACCGGACCATGGGAAATGATTTCTTGTGATTATTCTGGTTTTACATTCCATGCTACCTGGCATGCCACTAAGACTATGGGGGGGGAAATAAATACCCATTTGTCCATGTCTATATTTTGAAGTCTGCTATTGCTCAGCTACTCAGCTATTAAAAACAATGACTTCATGAAATTTGCAGACAAATGGATGGATCTTGAAAATATCATCCTGAGCGAGGTAACTCAGTCACAAAAGAATGAACATGGTATGTATTCACTGTTAAGTGGTTATTAGCCCAAAAGTTTGAAATACCCAAGAGTCACTTCACAGCAACAGTAGGGCTGAGTGTGAGGTCCCAGATGGAGGACTTGGAGAAGGGACTGAAGGAGCTGAGGAAGTTTGCAGCCCCAGGGAGGCAGCAACAGTGGCAACTGGCCTGACTCTGATACTCCTGGAGACTGATCCACCAACCAAAGAATACACATGGAGGGACCCATGGTGCTGGCCACATATGCGGCAGAGGAGTGTCTTGTTATCCATCAGGGGGAGGAGAGGCCCTTGGGCCTGAGGGTGTTAGATGCCCCAGTATAGGAGAATGCCAAGGAGGGAAGATGAGAGTGGGTGGGTGGGAGGGTGGGAGAATACCCCCATAATGGCAGGGGGAGGGCGGAGGGAATGGGGAGGTTCCAAAGGGGAGATCTGGAAAGGTGGAAACATTTGAAATGTAAATAAAATATGAAAAAAAAAAAAAACTAAAGGATTTGTCAGATGTATTTTGAATAGCCCGTTCCACTGGGCTGATAACGGGCTTTCTTGCTTATCCGTCAGTCAGAAAGCAATGCAGAGGCTCTCAGAGGCAGACAACAGGAGTGAGGATTCCCTCTCAGTTTCAGCAAATTCTCACCCTAAAAACACAGCAGCCCACTTGGCAATGCACAGGTAAACAGCCTAGGGTCCACAGAGTACAGCTGTGAATCTCATCAGCCCCTAGGGAAGGCAGCTGACACCTGGCTCCTCCTCTTCTTTTGCTGTTATTTTGTAACTGGGAATTGATTTTTTTTCCAGGAGGTAGTTGAAGTGACTGGGCATTATCTTTTCGATCCCAATGATCTCCGTCTTTTCATCCCTGTAGATAATCTTCACCAACATTGTGTGTCCTTGCAGACGATGTTCAAAGCCAGAGATAGTCCCGATAATCAAGGCAATTTGTCGTTGGATTATCATATGCTTAGCAGGGTATCGTGGTTTGAAAGGGCTTCACTTTGATTGTGATGAGACAGCTTGATGGGTTTATTTCCTTTGCTCCTCTGAGAATCCTAGCACTGAGGCTGATGAAAGAGTTGGGAAACTCCACACTCATTTGAACAGCCCAAGCATTGCCTAGCCTACTGGAAACATCAGAAAATAAATCATCTCTAGTGGCTATTATTAAGGTTTTGTCACAGGATAACACAGATTATGAGATAGAAAATTGTATCTTCTAGATTTCCATGTACACGTGGTGCAGTTTTAGCCTAAAGAGTTTATGGAAAAGACAGTCCAGTTGATCCACGAAGCTTCAGCACATTAGGCTCCTTGAGCCACATCCTGAAGAGGATTGAGCAGTCCTGGATTCTTTTTGAAGGGCTAATGTTTTTCACCAAGAGGCACTAATTTTTCCTTAGAGAAACTGTGAGCCCCCTAGAGGCAAACTCAGTAGAGTGTGGGCCCCTAAAACTGAAGGTCTACCTCTTAGTGTCTTCCGTGGTTAGGCTCCAGTAGTAAATATTCTCACAGCAGACCTGCATGGGGCTTCAGTAAGCTCGAGTTCTCCAGCTTCAAGCATCTCATCCACTTTCTAGGCAGTGGTTTGTTCCATATTCCCAGTTCTCTTATGGAACTAAGAAAAGTCATTTTGAGCTTACTCAGACTTTTTTATTTTTCAGCAAAAATGGTAAATTTGTTTGCTCTACATGGTGATGGACCACTGTGCATGGAGGTTTGACAGGAACTGTGTAAGTACTGCTGTTGTGTAACACTGGTCCTGGGAAGAAGCGACTAGATGTTAACTCACCCCACTAATTGATGACAGCCCGAGGAATGATACCACCAATGTCCATCTTGGTAACTGATGAGTTATTAGGATTAATTACAGAAACATGGGGGGGAGGAATTATAGAAGGTCCTATATAACCCAATGACAGACACTATATCAGAAATCTCATCCAAGCATGGTGATGACTCAGCAAAGCTGAAATCCTAGATCTCTTAGCAGGATATAATGAACAGCTGAATAGGTCTGTTTGCAATCTTTTCTGTTTATAAAACCTTGGAGGGGAAGGGGGTCTTGGGAATCTGCAAGGTTTCAGGGACTTCCTGAGACTTCTGAGCTGTTTACTTCTTCAGTCCTAAGCAGCCTCTCTTTCGAGCATTCCTAGTCTAAAATGATCTTCCCTTCTGGATGGAATGTTTAATCTTGAGATCACTGATACTTAACAGCCTCAGACAATTGCCTTCTCTTTACCCCACTGTGTCGATGCTGTCATGTGATCAGAACATGCCTACTAGCTCACTGTGTAGAACCGACAGCATGTTTCATGGACTTCACAATCTGTGTGCAAGCTGAGCTGACCATCATGAAAGACAGATCTGAAAATATTAGTGTCCTATTTTAAGTGGCATGTCTAAAATCATGAATCAAATTTTATCGATGTGATCAATCTTTTATAAGCAAGGATATATTTACATGTTCAGATTCACAGATACTTCACATATGTATTAATTCTATTTTATATAGAAATTATTTATATATTTATTTTATATATCAACATTTTTAGGAGGAAAGTTAATTATATGAGCAGTAGATTAATATAAATTTTACATATGTTAAGTTGAACATACAAGCCTGGAGTCTTGTTCCTTCTCAACCTGATCTCTTTTTCTTTTCTTTTCTTTTATTAATTATTTATTCACTTTATAACACAATTACAGCTTTTCCTCCTTCCTCTCCTCTTAGTTCCTCCCATTCCCCTCCCCTCCCCTCCCCCATGCACCCCTTTTCCCCAGAAAAGGGAAGGCCTCCCATGGATGTCAACCAGCCCCAGCACATCAAGAGGGTATGCAGTAAGACTAGGCGAACCTTCTTCCACTGAGGCTAGATGAGGCAGCCCAGTTAGAGGGAAGGGATCCACAGACAGCCAATGTATTCAGAGACAGCCCCTGTTCCTGTACTAGGAGTTCTACATGAAGACCAGCTGTACAACCGTTACATATATGCAGAGGGCCTAGCTCTACCCCATTCATGCTCTCTGACTGACAGTTTAGTCTCCATGAGCCCCACCGGGCCCAGGTGAGTTGACTCTGTGGGTTTTCTTGTTCAACCTGATGTTTCTATTAGTGTTTCTCAGAGGTGGCCTAATTTGATGGCTAAACACATTTTGGATCCAAACACATTGTGGAGCAAGTTTGTGTCTAACAGTGCAAGCTGAACAGCCTCTGAATCTCCATCCTCCCTTTTCCTGGCAGTGACAAGGTCTGTGATGTGTGTCAGGCGCCATCGAGTGAGTAGGACACAGGAACAGAGCTTGGTGTTAATGCTGTCTGTGATGTCTTACCTCTTTTATGCTTATTTCTTTATTGTTCTTTGAGTTCTATCACATTTGATTCCACTTTCAAAACATTAGAAAACACAGCAGAGCACACACTTCCCAGAGCTCCTGGTTTTTGCTCTGTTTTCTAGGATTTCTTGATCACCTCCTAAGGTTTATAAGTGATCATGTAAGGGCCCCATTCCTGTTTCTTCCCATCATGGAGAACAGAGAGAGCTTATTTGTCCCCATACATTTTTTGTTTATAAATCAAATCTATGAAGATGAAAAGACATAATGTACATTAACAGCGGTTCAGCGAGTTAGTGTTTTGTATTCTGGGGAAGGTCAAATTATTTGTTTATCTTTTGCTGTTGTGTTGTTTGGTTTTTGAAACAGGGTCTCAAATCTTAAAACAGACTGACCTGAAAGTTACTGGTCATCCAGGCTGACCTTTAACTGTGAGACATCCACTTCTCTTAACTGGCTGAGTGCTGGAATTGCAGGCTTGTATCACCGTGTTTACTCCATCTCTTTTGTGAAAGCATTTTGATTATATACACACAACACACACATATACACCTATATACGCACACACACACAACCACACACACATATACACCTATATACACACACACACACATACAACCACACACACACATATACACACACATATATATACATATATACACACACATATATACATATACACACATATACACCTATATACACATACACACACAACCACACACACACATATACATATATATATGCACACATATGAACAACCATTAAGGTATTAACACAGGGGCTATCATTTCTACTACTGAGAATGAAGCCTAGAAAAATATGAATATGGATCAATATCAATATAAAGATAAACTTATTATCTTTATGTCTAAATATTAAGTAATAGCTAAACACATTCATAAACACACACACCATTCTGCCATAAGAAATGGCAGCCATGTCAAGGTAATATATGAGATACTTTATGAAAAATATAGACCCAGGCCATGCATCAACATTCTTCACACATATATGTGTGCATAGTCAAGGAGTTCACATGGAAAAAGTAAGACACAGAAAATATTTCTGGGGGTGGGCTTCATCTAGAATCCTTTTGCGTTCTCACATTTCTCTAATTCCACATTGTATGATTCTGATAAAAACGAAGGGGAGACTTTTCAGAAGCACCGTTTTAGAAAAAGGTCATCTCCTCTGATAATTCTGTTCAGAAATGAACTGAGGTGGGGTTTGTGGGTGGCATGCTTTTCAGCATGTGCTAGCCACATGGCACATTTCTAGGGCTCTTTTGGGCTTGGTTTTATCCCTCTGAGACAGCACAGTGGGCAGAGGAGCCCCAAAGGGAACAGGCACAGCACACCCGGAGTTCCTGGATTCTCTGTCCAGGATCCCCTCCCCCACTTTGCTCTCTGAAACTCTGCAGCCAACCTTAGTGAATTCCTGGTAGCGATCCTGCCCAGTGCCCTGCTGCAGCCTGGCTGCTTTTCCTGCACCCCCTCTGATAACAGAGAGAGGACGCCCGGAGCCTGCTTCTGAGTTTGGCTGGATAGGGATGTTACTGTTGCCTCCTGTATCCTGTGCATACAGAAGGATCCCTGGAATCAGACATTGTTATTTTCTCTTTTCTTCGAGGAAAGGAGGCTAAAAATAGGTGTAGAAGTACCTTATCGCCTCCAGGCTAGTGGTTGGAAAGTCACCGTTCAGAGGTTAACATGACAGCATTAAGACAAAGTAAAGTAGTGAGCGCTCACGATGTCACTGGAGACGCAGAGTAAATGCGGGAGACAGGCTGCTCTGACATGCTGGATTCATGAACTTTCCTGTCTGCTCCACCCAGCGCGCAAAAACTCCTTTGTGCATGGGATGTCCTTGCTGCATTTGCAAGCCACTGTCTCTTTCACCTCTGAGGCCTGGGAACCATAGCTCCCCTGTGGTTGCTCCTTGCCTGGCTTCCGGAACCTCCAGGGATCTGCAGGTCTCTCCTGGAACAGTGCTGTGAGCCCGAAGCTGCATTGTCTCATCCAAATGCTTTGAGGAGGATCCAGTGCAGGTTTGCCAGCTTCTAGGCAGTATAGCACATCAGCCCCCTTTCTGTGAGTCTCTGCTTTGTGAATCTGCTTTCTGGACTTGTCTTTTCTCACCACCCAAATTAGCTTAATGCACTACGGAAATCTCCGCTCGACTTGGAGGCAGCTGTAGCAGCGGAGAAACAGAGCTCAGATTCAATTGGCCAGGGGAAAAAGAAGATAAAAGAAACATTATGTCAAGTTTATTTTCCGTACCCTTGGGATTGAAAGCGGAGCAGCAAGGCTCTCAGTGCCAAGTAGCATGGTGGCGCACGAGGATGCTCACAGCGGGAGGGACTAGGGCCGGCTTGGATTTTAGCTAAAATAAATCATATTCATGTCAAACTGCAAAGGGCGCATAGGTTGACCGTGGGAGGGCAAAGAAGACAAGTGGCGAAGTAGCAACATCAAATAATTATCTGAAATTTACCACAGGTTCGCTCCTTTCCTAAGTCATGTATATATCATTTAAATTTATCCATCAGTTTAAATAGGGCACTAGGTCTGTTCCGCCCCTCCACCTGTACTCTCAGTGGTTCCCTGCGTGTCTGCCAGTGTGTGGGATGCCTGTAGCTAAGATGAATCAGAATACAGAGAGGGATTGCAGGTTTGTGAATGCCCAAGGTGAGCTGTGACCTAAAATGAGACCAGGTCTAAGGAAAGATGGATCATGTGTGTCACGCATGTTGGACCAGCAGATGGCAGCAGAGCTCTGGGCTCCCACCACAGTGAAACTCTGATACCAGAGTGGTCCTATGTGTCCTCTGTGTCACTGAACCCAGAACGACATCTTTGATTTATAATCATACATGACTAGCATCTCTCCCCTTTTACTACAAATCTATGACATTAATTCAGAGGGCACCATTCTCTGGATGGGACATCCTGCTTACATAAAAAAGAAAAATAGAGTTTAAAGGGGGTGAGGGAATCACATTGAACAAAATAGGGGGTATGCGTCTTTGCCCCATCTTTGAGCTTGTCAGTCTATTTTACCCCCTAACCAAAACACAATACTTTGGTTTAAAGTATTTTTGCAACTAGTTCCTAGTAAGAGGCATTATAAACCTTTAATTTCATCTTCTGGGAAGCAGAGACAGGAGGATGTCTGTGAGCTCAATGCCAGCCTAGTTTACACAGTGAGTTCTAGGTCAGCTAGATACAAAATGAGACCTTGCCTACAAGCAAGCAAGCAAGCAAGCAAATAAACAAACAACTCTTGCTTGGTTGGCCACTCACAGTCTCCCCATATTTAATAACATTCTACCCCAGAACTGTTTTTAAATACCCTCTAACATAATATGATTAGAGATAGTGCCCAGAGCCAAATTTTACATCGTCTTTAAAACCATAGGCGGAGATTCTCTAGGTCTTCCCAGCACTATTTTAGTGGCTTAATGATTTTTCAAAGTAGAGGAGTTTGGGAAATTATAGGATTTAACAAATTGATGGCAGTTGGCCTTGTACAGGTTTAATTAAATTAGGGTTTAATTGACGAGATGGAAAGAGGTGGTGGGACTTTTCTCATCAGCATTCTGGGGGCACCAATGACGATCTGTCTTGCCACAAAGAGTGTCATCACCTCCCAAGACGCTAGGTGGTGCTGCAGAGTCACTATGTAATTTCTATTACTGGTTTTTAAGGTTCTTTGATCCTACATTATTATTTTTTTTTTCCCGGTTTCTGGAGAGCTTGCATCAGAAAACACACCAAAAAAAGAGCAGATATTTTTAAAAACGCACTATTGTCAATGAAATCATGGAAATTGACGCCCGAGAATGAAGAGCTAGGCACGCTTACGCGTGTTTAAATTTAGATTCCATATTTAGATTAATCTTCAACCAAGTATAACAGTCTAAAGTATCCTGGAAATATTTAATGGCCTTTTGCTGTGGCATTAATGAATTGCATGAAATTGAAATGAGATCTACTTGGACTCTACCATCCGTTGGAAGAAGGCACCGCTTATCCTAAATAGATGTTGAGCGGATTTCACCAGTGTGGTCTGCTATGGAATATGCTTGGTGTGCGTGTGTGTGCCTCTCCATGCCCCTTTAATGGACAAACAGATCCTAGTGTAAAGCAAGGGGTTTAAAGCCAGGTGCACAGCTCTGTGCTAACCCACACCTGGACCAGGTTTCCCCTATTACTCCCTTGACATATTTTAAAAGCATGCCTATGCTTGGCTGTAACCAAGTAGCTGAGACAGCCCTCCCTACCCCTGTATTAAGCAATGAGGTGGGAAGCAATAGATCAGGGATGCAATTGAAACTGGGTGACTTTTTATAGGAATTTCCTGTGACTATTTACAGAGATGTTATCAGCAAGAAAGAGGTTCTTTCTAATAAATTACAAGCTGTGGGTTCTGGGGAAAGGGACTTCCTGTTTGAACACTATTCCGTGCACACTGAGTGGCAGCCATCTTGACGGACTTAGGCAAGGCACTGTGAGCCTGGGTGGTCTTCAACAAAGGCTGCTTATATTCTTCTTCCAGCCTCCTGACTTCGTTGCTCCCAGCTCACCTCCCCATCAGTCTCCAAGTCTCACTTTCCATTCGGGGTGCACCATAGCTTTCTTTCTAGGCTTCATATACATATGCACACACATAGCAACATTTGTCTGCACCATGTGAAGCTCCTGCTGGGGAAACATTGTATTGCACAGTCTGACTCTACAATTCCTCCTCAAAAGACATGGTTTCCACCTTACCAATGAAAACATCAAGGTTCTGAGAGTGTAAGCAACCTGTCCATGGTATCCAAGACATAAATAACAAGATAAATAAAATCCTCACCCCATCTGATTCTTAATATTGTGCTGCTAACAGCTGTCAGAGGCCTCATTATAGTGCATGAAAATCAACTCTACCAAAGAGCGTGCTAACAAAATTCTAGCAAGCTAAAACACCCTGCTTGGATCTAGCTTCACTCCTCTATCTATTATGCCTGCTCTCTGTGGCTGATCCATTAGCGACATCTCTTTGGGAGCTGGCTTTCCATCCGCTACTTTTTTTTGGGGGAGGGGGGGTGTTCAAGCCTAGGGAAGATAAACCTTTTAGTATGACTTAGAATGTCAGTGATATGTCTATGTACCAAGAAAGCCCTGAGCACATGTATTTTTCACTTGGAAATTGCCTGTACATTGTTATGGTTATTTTTCTAAGATGTGTATGTATGTGTGTATGTGTGTGTGTGTGTGTGTTTCAAAGAATGTGCAACAGGTTCTGTTCCTGACTGCCTCATGAATAGGCATACCTCAGAATACAGGATTCAGACTTCCAGTAGTATCAGATGAACTCTTGAACCCAGGACAACAGTTTGGCCCCTGCCAACCCAGTCTCTATGCTTACTAGCCTCTGCAGGAATGGACTCCAAATTTGACCAGTGGCAGATCAAGCCCCATGGCCCAGGAATCCATGATGGTGGCACCTGTGGACTGAGCCTTTGTGGGTATGCTGGCATTAGCTACCATCCAGTAGTACTAGAATCTATCCTTGTCACTCTGACTTAGTCTCTAGTCATGCTCAGCCCTGGGTTGAGCCTGATACCACAAGGCTAAAAGGTCTTGGTAGTTCTTAGGTTGGCACCTATCTGCTAGCTTCAAGGGAAGCCTCAGATACAGAAACATCCCACCCAGGGCTGAGCAAATCCTTATGGCCTGAACTTTAGGTCT
The DNA here is from genome assembly GCA_019843965.1 of Rhynchomys soricoides. Classification (NCBI taxonomy): domain Eukaryota; kingdom Metazoa; phylum Chordata; class Mammalia; order Rodentia; family Muridae; genus Rhynchomys; species Rhynchomys soricoides. Next base: position 1,409,005 of record JADRCH010000244.1, read on the forward strand.
GCACAGTGTCAAGTCCAGAGATATCCTCAAACACCATGCAACCTGTGTGGACTCAAGCTTGACACCTGACTGGTGGTGTTGGTATAGTCCTTGAAGCTTCACATTCCTGTCTGTTTCCTGCAGATTTATGTTGTTGTGAGACTTGGGTCAAGACTGTCCTAATAAACTCAAGAACTGATCATATCCTTATGTTTACAGGCTCTAAGACCAAAGACCCAAGTTCTAGGCTTTCCCGTATGGTCTAGAACCAAGAACACAGACAATCCTCCAAATCTGGTTCCCCCTGGCTTCCCCCTTATAGACCAGAACCCAGAACAGATCTGGCTTCTCAAACACGAACACCCTAGTTTCTAGACATACCAATAGAAACAGACTATTTAGTTTCTCACAGCCTTAGGCTCCAGGAAAACACTACTGTGTTCTAGGCACCAGTTCACCAACTATGATTCTAGGTTCTAGACTAGCCCTGTGAATCCAAAGGGTCTACCAGAAGGCCAGTCCCAGACATAGGATGATGTATCTAATGCCAGTCTCTAAAGAGCCAAGTTTTGGCTTATTTTAAAAACTCTAGAATCTAGGGCAATCAAGAAGGCCTTGATGAAAGGCCAGATTATATAGGCCCAGAAAATCAGGCTTCATGGCCATTCCAGGATTCCTGATTTCAGGTTAACCCCAATTCCAGCACAGCTGCCTTGAACTCAGATGCTGGGTCCTCTTCATGAACTTAGATGCCAGAGAGATCCAGAGATCACCAAAATTTGGGTCCAACCCAGTGCAAGATCAAAAAAGAAATTTTTTTTCTATTTTCTAGGTTGCAGACTAGACCACATGGATACAAGTTTCAGTGGTCTTCATGGACCCAACCTCCAGGCTAACTCATATTGAACCAATAAACAGCTGTTTTTCAGGGGATCTTGTCTTCTTGTCTGACCCATTCCCCAGGCACCCTACCCAAAGACCTAGCATCAGGTACCTACCTTCTCAGGCCATGCCAGATGATCTCCTTGGAATCTGTGGATGGGAAGACTAGTGAAGACTGTTCCCAAGAAAGCCATCTGTTAAAGACTAAAACAAATCTCCACTCCTTCAAATATACAGACAGCATTGTCAGGAAACAATAAACTTGAGAAACTAGGAAATATAACAACAGAGATCTCTTATTTGTAAGAAAACCATGAGAGTCCCAAATAACTTAAAATAACTCTCTGAAGAGGCTCAGAGAATTTGAAACAAAGAGACAAATCAACATAATTGTACATAAAGAAAAGTAACCCAAAACAGAAAGTTTAACATCTACTCAAATTATTATTATTATTGAAAATATTTTATTATTATTATCATAAATATAATTTATTAGTAAGATAAATATATTATAAATAGAAATATAGTTAATACAACAATATTATATATTTATTACTATAATTAATATATTATACTATATATTTAGTATTAGATGTTATTAGTATAATTAATATATTTAATATGGCAATAATATAATTATAAAAGTATTATTTTTAAAATTATTACAAAATCAAATTCTGAAGATAGAAAATACAGTGAATGAAACGAAGGATGAAATAGAGATCGGCAGCAGCAGAAATACCTATACTGAAGAAAAATCATTTGAAAATATATAGTTAAAAAGCATGATTCCACATGACTCCTAATGACTTATACCCATAGACTAATGTGTTAATTAATCCAAAACCCTCTTTGGAGATATTTCCATTTGAAGTAGTTGGAGGCTAATAGAGCCAGACCCGTAGGCAATCTGTGTGCCGAGTATGAGAGACTCAGGAATGCTCAGCACTCAACGAGGCATGTGTATCAGGAATGTTTCGGCAGAGTGGTCCTTGACAATGGCAAGGGGACTGCTATCTACACACAGCAGGGCAACTGTGACAGCATGCACAAGACTCTTGCAAGTTCAAACAAGACCAAACCTCAGCATGGAATGAGAAGGTTGGACATGAAGTCTCACCACTGGCCAAGGAGCTATGGCCCATAAATAGCTGTTAGGAGAGTCCATTTTCTCTAAGAGGTTAGACTTGAGTAGGTCAGCCATGACCAACCTCCCAAGATTATCTGGGAAGCACAAATTAGATTTGATTGGCTAAAGTAAAATAAAGGTCATGGAGTTGGGTGCCTAGGGAAGGGAGTTGGATCAGGCAGGGGAAAAGGAAGGAGGTAAATATGATCAAAATACATCATATAAAATTCTCACAGAACTTATTTATGAAACAAATAAGAAGAAAAACCATAGAATGAAGAAAGCTCATGCATCTGTGGAACAGCAGCCAAAGTGTAGGTAATGACTTAAGAATAACAGTAGACAGAAAGCTTACTCAAGCAATCAGTAGCAAAAAAATTAAATTTGGGAATGCAAATAAATGTAAGATAAAAATTACAATGGTATTTTCATAGAAATATAAAGAAAAAGCTCTGGAATTACACAGAAATCTGGATTGTCACAAAGTATGAAAGCAATCTTGAACTCAAAGAATAAAAGCACACAGTTGGTATCACCCTATACAGTTGGTATGTCCACTCCAAAGCAAAAGGAATTGCTCAGCTTTTCATGGACCTCAACTAGATGGTGAGTCCAGACAGGAAAGCAACACATTATATCCAAAGATTTTCAAACTGTCCAGGAGCACAGAGTGGGGAAATAGATTAAAAACCTAGAGGCTGTGAAGACCCTGGAAGAAAACAGGGTCAATTCTCCACAACTGGTCGGAAAAATGGCTTCTGGAAAAGATTGTAAAAGTCCAGGCATCAGTGCCTAAATAAACAGACTTAGAGTTTCATAACAGGCCACAAAATACAGTGAAGAGAGAGCCAAAGAATGGGAGGACACACATTTGAGTCACACATCTGGGAGATTTAAGATCTCAAATGTACCAGGGGTTCAGACACTCTGCAGAAAGCTAAGAGTCAGAATAAGACAAATAAACAAACAAACACACAAGCACACAAATAGACAAGAAGTGACCAGAAAGAGTTCTGTGGTCTGAATGTGACCCAGAGGTATGTAAATATTGCTTTATTTCTCCAGATAGAGGGATGAGATGAGAGTCATACCCACGTCATGTGAATACATGGCTTCAGCTGAGCTCACAGTGTTTCTTTCAAGGTTCTATCTGTAGTCCTAGGCATGGAAGCTTCTAACTTTCGTACAATCTAATATTCAAAGCTGACTGATTCGATTCAACTTCTCTTGACTTCTTACAGAATTGCTCTTCCTCATACTACCTTTAGCAATATGTTCTAATCCAACTCTTTTTCATTTTATGCCTTGTTCTGTCTTCACCTGTGTCTAGCTTGTTCTCCCTTCAACCTGTCTCCATAAAACTGTCCCTGTAAAACTGTCACACACCCACACTACCACCTGTGTCTAGTTTGTTCTCTCTCCCTGGACTGCTCTTAAGTAGCTTGTCTTTCCTGTCTGTTCTAGTGAGAATTGGGTGTATCCAAACTCTGGCTCATTCTGTCAAATATTTCTCTGATTTGTCACATTGTCTGCCCTTCAATTATGTATCACTTTCAAACATGGCTGCTTCCTTCTACCAATGGACCTTACCTTCATAGTTAGGGATTAAAGGTGTCTACTAAGGGCATCTCTGCATTCCAGTCAGATTGTACTGTAAACTAGGGTGTGTCTGCATTCTGGCCGGATCATATCTTTGGATGTGATCCCTTGCCAGAGCAGCCATGTTGCTGGATTAAAATTCCTCTACACCCACAGATTTATTTGCTGATGGTTTCTTGCAGATGAAGTAGTATCAAGAGGTAAGTAAGGTCTTCAGAATGTGACTCATCCTGAGGGCTCATCCCTGGTGAATACAAAGAAGCCTTTTAGGATAGAAGGTAAAAGCATCGCTCAGCTCCTTCCCTCCCTCTCCTTCTATCATGTGAGAGCATTGCAGTGAAGTTGCCTGCAAAGACACCTTTGCCTGATGCTGTCCTTGGTGCACTGATCTTGGATGTTTCAGACTCTAGAAATTTGAGAAACAAATTTCTGTCACAATGGTCTAATCTTAGGTATCGCCATTACAGACTAAAACATTACATAACATCACGAAAAACAGAAAAATACAAATTAGAATCACCACAACATATTAACTCCCTCTCTCATGATTATAGTTATGTTCAAAAATAGGAAAGAAATAAGTTTTAAAAGGTGGTGGAGGAAGAGAGATGTTTGCTTAGTGCTGGTGGGAATGTAAATTATTACACCTGCCATGGAAAAGATTATGGCAACCTCTCACAGCAAAAACAGAACTGTGTTTTTATGCCAGGAGTTACACTACTGGATATTTATGCAATGGAGTTAAAATATAGGAGACAACACACTCCTATTGCAGTCTTAGTCTCAACAGACATATTACAGAGACAACCTATGTATCTGTTATTGATAAACAGATAATCGTATGTGTGTGGGGGTGCATGCATGTAAGCATGTGTGTGCTCCATTCACTACGACATGCATGCATGCATCTGGACAGCATTATGTTAAGTAAGATAAGCCACACTTAGGAGAGGAAATAAAAATAGAAACATTGGGTAGAGTGATAGTTATCAAGGGCTCAAGTGGTGAATGGGTGTTCGGGGAAGATGTTCATCAATGAGACTAGATTTCAGTTAGGAGGAGTTTGAGTTCTAAGTAACTGCCTGTGCACACAGCTAGTAACAGCTCATCACAATCTTGAAGATTGCTAAGGGACTGGAGTTAAAAGCTTCCATCAAAACAATAATTACACAAGGTATCATGTAAGTTAATTAGCTTGATTAACCATTTCACAATGGAGCCGCATCTCCAAACTTGCTGTACATAAATGCAGGCCACTTTGTGTCAGTCGAAAAAAGTTAAGGCTCAGTAAACAGTTTCCATCATTAAGGATGCATTCCTAGTATATTCTTAGTTCACACTTCTTATTTTAATATTATTATTGGTTGTACGGACATGCTAAACTCTCATATAATATATAATATAATTTATCATTTCTTCTTATAGTTTTTGCATAATTTTGAGATGTTTTGTTCTTTAGGGCATGGTCTTTCTTAATATTCTTGGTTAGCTTGGACCTCAGTATGTAGCCCAGGCTAACCTAAAGCTCAAAGCATTTCTCCTGCTCCTGCCTTCTACCTACTGTAGATTGCATGTTAGCGCTACTGTGCAGAACATTTTTAAGGTATTTTAATGGTTTGGTCACATTTAGGGTAGTTTACTTCTCCTGTAGCATTTGGATATTTTGTTATTATAAAATCTTCCCTTGTTGTGGGATTCGACACTATATTTAGTCGGTAGAGAGAGTATTTGCAAAAAGCAATCCTCTTTGAATGCTGTAGCAAACAATCTTACATCTTAGAACTGCCATTTTAATCCAGTAATCCTTGTCTCAATTGACGTGGGTAGCCCTTTGCTGTTGGGCTGAGCCACTGGTACCAGTTTATCCTGCTATTTTATTTTGCCTTGATCCTCTTTAACTTCTCTGTGATCTTCTTCCTCTTCTGCAGGTATCATTGTGAAGTGCAGTGTGGCTGTAGGACAATTTGCTCAGAACCCAGAGAAAGCCTGGGATTCCCCACTGTTTCCTTAGCCCTGTGGTGTTGGCAGTGTGGCCTTTCCTATGGCCGAGCTTCGTGTTTTAAATGTGCATATGCTTCTCTGTCTCAGATGTTTGAGAGAGCCAAGACAGGTATAATTTGAAAATAGGTGAATAGCATTCAATTCCATGGCATTGGGCCTGTGCCCTAGCTCGCCCCTTCCAGATTTCTTGCTGAGTTGGGCAGTTCAGCTGCAGAGCTCGCAGTGCAGGCATGTGCTGTTGGTTTCCAGCAAATCACTTTATCCTGCTGGTCACACCCTTTCCACTCACAAGGATGCTGCAAAGAAGCATCAAGCCAGCACCCGCCATTCTTCACTTTAAGTCTCAGAACTCTGAAAGACCATTTTATTTTCTCTGTTTTTAGTCATCTGCTAAAACCTTGTGTGTTTCATGCTATCAAGAAGCTCATGCATTTGTAACCATTCAGCACCTCCCTGGAAGTCTGGTTAACCACATCCCAAATCACAGCCTTTCTAAGAGGTGGTGAGAAAGGCCTCGCCTAGCTCCAAGAAAGACAGTGCCTGTCTTACATGACTCTTCTTGTCAAGAGGTGATTATCCACCCGTTTGGGCATCCCCATACCTTTGGGAGGTAGAGCTCTAATCCCACTGTCTTAGTTAGGGTCTTACTGCTGTAAACAGACACCATGACCAAGGCAAGTCTTAAATAGACAACATTTAATTGGGGCTGGCTTACAGATTCAGAGGTTCAGTCCATTATCATCAAGGCAGGAGCATGGCAGCATCCAGGCAGGCGTGGTGCAGGAGGAGCTGAGAGTTCTACATCTTCATCTGAAGGCTGCTAGTGGAAGACTGACTTCCAGGCAACTAGAATGAGAGTCTAAAGCCCATGCCAGCAGTGACGCACCTACTCCAACAAGGCTATACCTCCAACTAGTGCCACTCCCTGGGCCAAGCATATACGAACCATCACACCCACCATCCTGGTCTTATTTCTCTTTCTCCTGGCTGCAGACCTGCTAACTGGAGGAAGGGCAGCTCCTTTCATGCCCCGGAGGCCCAAAGCCCCTGACTGGTGGAATGGAGGAGGCTCTTGTCTGACACCTTGATGGTTCACTGACCATCTTTCTCTCCCATCAACCCCACGTGTTTCTTAGCTTTTAGCCACCTCATGAAACAGTGTGGGAAGACTTGAACAAGCCATGCACTGTTCTACACTGGCAGTTTCTCTTCTGTGCAGTGATCTGCCAATCAGTTCTTCTTTCTAGAGTTAAAAATGAAGAAGGATGATGGAGATTTGGTAGATGCTTGCAAGCAACACCTGAAACCAACAGCCTCAGATAAATTTCGTTTTGCTCTTTGTGATTCATTACATAAACACAAAGGAAAAGCTCTGATCTTGCCCAGCCCAGCCCCTCAGTAGTCAATAGACACAGCTAGTAATGTACAATTTAAGATCTGTAATATAATACATCCATAAACAAATTTCCCCCCAGCACTGTGAGCAGCAGTCTACCGATGGCATGTATAAAAAATGAAATGCCTGTGTTCTGCTTCTTGCTATTCCTTTACCTGTGATTATAATTTCCATGAGACTCATCAGAGAAAGAGGAAGCCAAAGGTGGGGGGATACTGATGAGGATGGAACACAAAAAGTTTCTGAGTCCAAGAATTTTCTCAGTTCAGAGTGTGTGGTTCTGAGTGCTAATCGACCATTGTGAGCTGTCGTAGTCGGGGTTTCTATTCCTGCACAAAACATCATGGCCAAGAAGCAAGTTGGGGAGGGAAGGGTTTATTCAGCTTACACTTCCACACTGCTGTTCATCACCAAAGGAAGTTAGGACTGGAACTCACACAGGCTAAGAACCTGAAGGCAGGAGCTGATGCAGAAGCCATGGAGGAATGCTGCTTACTGGCTTGCTTCCCCTGGCTTGCTCAGCTTGCTTTCTTACAGAACTCAGTCCAGGGATGGTACCACCCACAATGGGTCCTCCCCCCTTGATCACTAATTGAGAAGATGCCTTACAGCTAGATCTCATGGGGGCATTTCCTCAAGGGAGGCTCCTTTCTCTGTGATAACTCCAGCTTGTGTCAAGTTGACACAAAGCCCACCAGGACACGAGGAGAGATGTTAGTATGTTTATATCACCAACCAACCAACCAACCAACCAACCTAACTAACTAACTGAAACAATGACATGCTGGGAGAAGATGGCAGGGTGATGGTGGTATGGAAGGAAATGTAGACTGCCAAGTTCAAACCTCTGTTTCCTAGCCCACGCTAAAATAACTATTCCTTGTCCCCATTGTTCACACACACACATGTTATGGTAACTTTCCCATAAGCTAGAGAACATTTGTCATTGTGTGAGTTTTACAGGCTCACTAATTTCTCCGTGGATATGAGCTGGCATTTCCTCTTCTGCTACCTGCACAGCTGGCACTTCATCAGGAAATCTGCCAAAACCATCAGGAACACTTAACATGGGGTTTAGGCCAAATATATGCAATCAATTCAGATAGCTAAAGAAGAGAAAAATAGGAGAGGGATCGAGATAAATTGCATAAGACATCTAATTACCCATCTTAGACACACACACACACACACACACACACACACACACACAATTTCTCCTCACTAGAAACTTGAAAGCGGAAAAAATGATCAAATTGCTATTTTGTTCACTCCTTAGAGCCAAGTTTACAAACTCACCGACCCTGCCATGCTCCGTGCTGGTACAGCAAGTAGACCATTCCCTCTGGTTCCCTCAGAAGGTAGTGGGAAGAGTAAATCAAATGATCTCAACTAAACATCCCTGGACACAGGAGGAAAGGTCTATGGCTTTTCCCTCTCATCCAAGGAAGGTGGGACCGAGAGGCTGGTTTCGAGCTTGGTCTTGTATACATTCTGACAACTCAGCTTTAACAGCTGAGGGCAAGGGACAAGGCTAGATAGGTGGGTGAGTCGAGGATAGCTTCCTATGTCTACACTCCTATGGATGTGTATTGGGCAGGAGTCAGGCTTAGAAGATGCTGATTTTGACTGTACGGTAGAGAGCCAACCCCAGGTGCTGGGCTCTTAAATTCACATGGAGCCCATTTATAATCACGGTCAACAAATGACCTAGTGCACATAGCTTGTGAAGTGTCTTGATAGTAGCTGCTTGCACAGTAAATACTGAGAAGAAGAGGAGATATAAACTATTTTATAGAGCTGAGCCAGGGGTTCTATATGGTTTACAGGAAAACATGGAATGTACAGAAAAAGGCCAAGATGTATAAGATGTGCAGTTAAATTTAACAAAGAGACAGTGAGGTTAAAGTGTGTTTAGGGCTGAAGTTGGCCCTCTTCAGAGAGCTAGCTATCTCTGGGTCAGGTATCATTTATGGCTCTAGAGGGGGGATTAGAGAGAACTGGTCCCCAGGATCTTACTTTGGTTAGTGTCTAGAGTCTTTCTCCATTTTCCTGGGGATAGAAGAAACATTTAATACCTTCCAATTCCCCAACTCATACTTTCCAATGCAGAGACATCTTTGGACTCAGTTTTGTGGGTAGTTGTTCATTTTGGTCTGTTAAGCCAAGCCTGTTTCTTCTTCTTCTTCTTCTTGTTCTTCTTTTCTTTTTTTTTGTTTTTTGTTTTGTTTTGTTTTGTTTTTTTGAGGCCTGTTTCTTCTTTATAGAATAAACTTAGTCCTCTCAGTGATCCTTAGACATCTTACCTAAATGCCCCTGATGATAAAGCAGCTGCTGGCCTCTTTGGGAAGGCTTGGATGTGTAGACAGAATTCGGTTCTTAAGAATGCGACATCTTCAGTTCCTGAGTATCCTACCCTGCTAGTTTCCCAGGTATGCTACGACGTACATTTACCCAATGGGCAGGCTCCTGGGTGAGTATCCAGTTCTGTGCAGGACCCACATGCATTATGATACTCAAGCCCTAGGTATTCCATGGTATGCAAGTACCCAGGTTTAGCACTGTGTGTCCGTTCCCATGTGTGCCATGGTGTACAGGTCCCCATATGTATCACACTGCACAATTTCCCCGGTGTTCTCTAGTGTGCTGGGCTATAAGTTTGCAGGCTTTCAGATGCTCTGCAGAGGACAGGGGCCTAGGTATGTTATACATATGTTCCTAGGCATGTTATGTTCAGGATCCCAAGTGTGCAGCTTCCCAGTGTGAGAGGGAGTTCTCTCTGAAACTAGAGAGTCATATCTGGCTATTCAGCTGTGAGGTATCACAGGAGACGTGACTGGTCTCCCTACCTCACAGCAAAGATAACCCAACCAGAACAATCAAGATTCATATAAAACATTTCATTTCTTAAACACGAGCGTTCATCTTCAAGTTCCCTTGTTTTTCCTTCATGGCCTCTGCTTCAGTTTCAGCCTCGAGTTCCTACCTTGGCTCCCCTCAACAATGGATTATAAAGTATAAGCTGAAATAAACACTTTCCTCTCCCACATTGGCTTAGGTCAGTGTTTTATCACAGCAAAGAGATCCAAACTAAACAGCAGCAATTTGAGGACGCAGTTGCCACTGTAAACCATAAGAAAGGTCATTTTTTTATACTTGAGGTGTAGATCCCACTTCATTTTCTGGTAGATTAACTTGATCAAAAATAGAAAAGAAAAAGTTGCCTGGATGAAGTAAGGCAGCTACCTCCTTCTTTTGAATCCCCTGATCCAGTTCTTTTCCCTAGAGAAGCCTTGGATCCTCATGATAACCCTCTCAGATTGAGGTATACAGTTGCTGAATGAGCTGATTCAGGACTTATTTGACCATGGGGCCTCCAGGGCAGTGGGTGGATGGCAGCAGAGCTCATTCTCCTCAGGAGGAATGAACAGGCTTCATGGGAGACTTACGTGTAGCAGAGCCCTGAGGAGGGTCACATACCCACTCTCACATGTACGTTGATTGTTACCTTTTGCCTCAGAGATTTTTAGAGCTCTTACTTTCATTATGAACATATTAAGTTCAAGGCAAGTTGAGATACTGAATATACCTTTGGTGACTTCTCTTGCTTCTGTGATTGTCTTCTTTGATTTCTCATGATACATGGGGCATTTACCGTCTAGCTATCATTGGCAAACTACAAGAAGCAAACACACGTGACCATTCTGATCAGTTCTGTCACAAAATGTTCTGATTCATCTCAACTAAAGTGACTTTACAGTCTTGATACTCAACTGATGAAATCAACCAAATGCTTTAAAATATGTGAGTGTTCACATGGGCTTAGCATTACTGATCAACACAAACACTTTGTAAGGGAATAGAGGCAGCAATAGCAGACACAAATTATAGGGTCAGTGGGATGGATGAGATCTTTTATCACAGTACTTGAGTGGGGAAAAAAAATACCAAAACAAAACAGTGGTTGAGAAGCTTCGGAGGCAGGGAACAGTCATATGATAAGGTAGCATTCTTTTCTTTAAAATTTATTCTGGAGTTGAGGAAACAGTTCACTGCTTGGTGGTAGAGTATTTGCTAAGTATGAACAAGACCCAGAATTTGATCCCCAGGATGGACATGTGTGCATGTGTACATACATATGTATGTACGTACACACACACACACACACACACACACACTCACACACACGGTAGCTCACACGCACTTTTATATCCCGACTGCAGTTTCCTCTCCTCCCAGACCCTCCCCACTCTCCCATCCCCATCCACTTCTCTATTTCTGTTCAGAAAAGGCCTGGTTTTGATGGATATCAACCAGCCATGGCATATCAAGTTTCTGTAAGACTAAGGACCTCCTTCTTTTTATTCAGGCTAGATGATGAACCCAATAGAAGGAAAGGGTCCCAAAGACAGAGTCAGAGACAGCCCCCCTCCCATGGTTAGGAGTCCCCACAAGAAGACTAAGCTAGCTATATACAGCTCTAACATACGTGCAGAGGGTTCAGTCTTTGTGAGCCTCTGCCGGCGGGCCCAAGTTAGTTGATTCTATGGGTTTTCAAGTGGTTCACCTGATTCTTTGTTAAAATGGGGGGGGCAGGAGGTAAGGAGGGAGGGTGAGAGGGGGTTTGTGTGGGGGTATGTACATTTGCCAAAGCACATGTGTGGAGATCAGAGGACAACTTTTAGAAGTTGGTTCTCAATTCTGCCATGGGTTTCAGGTTGCCAGGCTTGAGCAGCAAGTTCTATTTCCTGCTGTGCCATCTCACAGATGCCATTGTCTTGACTTTGAAGAGCAGCTCTCTTCACTCCTTTGCTGAGTAATTATAGAGACAGGATGGTGGGTGTTCATCATACCTGGTGCTCCCTCCTTGAAATTGAGTGTTTCTAATAAAACTGAAAACGCCATTAGCTGAAAATACATTTAGTGTACCTAGCCTACTAAAACTCACATGTTAGCATAGACTGCCTTAAGTATTCTTAGAATATTTACATTATACTGCAGACGGGAAAACTCATCTGATGCAAAGCTATGCCTCAGATTTACAGTAACTTGCTTGCACCTCTTGTGATTTATTGACCACTGTCTCCAAAGCATATAACAGGTCAGGCATGAAGCTAAGCAGTGAAAGCTGGACCACAAATGAAGAGCTTATTATAATCAATAAAGCTCCCCCCCCAACTCTCTTTTGTATGTTGAATCGTACTAATAGATTTCTGAAAAGCAAACCATGTGTATATTCATCCCCAATGTTTTCTGCTTTTATATGTGGCTAGAGCTGGAATCATCTGATACATTTTCTAAAGAATTTTTGCATTTGTGTTCCCAAGGGAAACTTATGGGACTGTAGTTTCCTCTGTTGTAATGCCTTCTGGTATCTAGTTTCCAGCTTCTTGGTGGGGTCATTTAAAAAAAGTCCCTCTTTAGTAATATCTGCCTTATGTAATAAATGCACACTCCTTATTCCTGCTCTGGTGCATATGTAATCTCTTGGATTTCTTTTGACAGGGATTGTGTTCTCCTATCTCTTCTACAATCTGTTAATCACATTCTTTTTGTTGCTAACGTGTATTTCTTGTAGGCAACATACAGTTGGATCTTGCTTTTTCAACTAATCTGACAAACCATTTCTATTTTAACAAGACTGTTGATGGAGATGGATCTGCCTTTATATATATTTTTTCTATTTGTTTCCGATTTATGCCATTTGTTTTTTATGTTCCTCTATTTTCCTTGTTTTAAAGTAATTGAATGTATTTTATAATTTTACTTTATCTTTAATTCTGGTTCATTTGTTCTTTCTGCCTGCTTCCCATTTTATGATCATAAGATTTATTTAATATCTGGAAATGTCTTGATTTCAACTTTATTCTGAATGAATGTTTCCTCTAAACACAGTACGTAGGTTGACAGGTCTTTGTTTTGCTTTATTTTGCTTTAGATATTTATAAACCTTTCTGCTTTCTTTGTGTCTGTGTTGCTTCTATTGAGAGATACCCAGGCCTGCTTTCCAGCATCCCTTTCTGCACAGAATGATTCCTTCGTTTAATGTTAATTTTAGTATTTCCTCTTTGCAATTCTTCAGATGACTCCTTGATCAGCATTAGATATTTATATACAAACAAGTAATTAGTACCCTGATAAATGTGTGTGGTTCACTCTTTGCAATATGCAGTATTCTCTCCATCTTCTTTCTTCCTCCTCCTCAACTCTGTTTTTCCATAGTTGTCATTATGAGCAACATTTACTTCTGTGAATTGTAGGCAGCATAGCTCATGTCCTATGAGCATCATGCCTCAAGTCCTTCTCACTGTACCTCAAATCAGGGAAGCCATCTAAGACTGCCTGTGTTACCTGTCCACATGCTGTGTGAACTCTTCCTATCCTACAAGGCTGAGGTCTCCTTACATCAGTTCCTCGCACATTAGGTGTTACTGTCTTCATGGCTGATAGTCTAGGGTAGCTGTTCTCAACTTGCAGGTTGTGACTCAGTGTTGCCTAAGACTATTGGAAAACACACATATCAACATTAAAATTTGCAACAGTGCCCAAATTATAGTTATGAAGTAGCCACAAAATAATTTTATGGTTGTCAGTCACAACATGAGGAACTGTATTAAAGGGTCACCACATTAGGAAGGTTGAAAGCTAGTGGTCTAAGTTCTTGAATAGTGGTAGTTTTGGGTGTTGGTCTGTCTGTTTGTTCTCCTTATTTCAGACAGAAAGAAAAATTGGGTGTCTGTGTGTCCACGCTGGGATAAAAGTGCCATTCCAGTTTAATTTTAAAATCTGAAATATTTTGATTCATTTGGAAATTGTGGGAGATTGTGCATTCCTTCCATTGGTTTTTCTTTTTAATAATTATGTGTTGGTAAGTATGCCATGAATAGGATGTGAATATGACCAAATTACTCATACATGTGTGATAATGAAACACATTGCCGTTTTCAGTTAGCGTACTCTAATAACATATTTAATGCTTGTGGCTTCTGGCAATTCTGGGAGACACACATTTTCCTGGTGTCTCCTAGATTCCATCAATGTGAGAGTCACTGATTAAAACAGGAACATCCAACTCCTCTCCAAATTTATCCTAGGCCCGAATATGTCTAATGGAACTGCAAAGGGGTGAGGAGTTGAAAAGTATTTCCATTCAACTCTCTGAGGATGTCCAAGATTGCTGGATAGTATACTACATATTGCCTTTGAAAACAACAATCATTTTGGCCCCAATTACCTCTCCTGCCATTGAGCTCCAGCAGGACTCTGAGAAGTCCTTCCCCATGTTCCCCTGAAGCTAGACTGAGGTCACTCTGAGATCATTCCCAGGTCTGCAGGTCAGTTTGTCTGTTACCTGGTACTTGGGTGGAGCATTTATGGGAGACCTGCAGATACGGTACGTGTTTACTGTGGCCTCTGTCCATCTGCTGAGCCATGAAAGTTGCTCAGTCATAGCCATGCAACATCCACAGTCCCTCCCAGGGAACAATGATGAGATGTCCAGGGATCAGCTTAGGAAGTAACCCATGAGGCCTTCAGGGAAAATCCGAAACCACGCAGTGTGCCCAGACTATTTCTGACTCCAGTAAGATGGATCCTAGAGTGTAGCCATACATCTTCCAAGCAGCGCCGTTGGTAAATACATCCTACGTTCTTCTGCATTTTGTTAGCCACAAGCCAACAACACATAGGCTTTTCCCTAGACCTTTCTGAGACATGGGAACAATGGCCTCTGCCCTTTCTCTTTGCGTTGAACCTGTGAACACTAAGGACTCAAAGAGACCACACCTTCATCGAGCAGACACCCCATCCAACTGCTTCAGGAAGATTACTGTAGGGTAGGGTTCTGTCCTTCCACAGGGATTCTCTGGTCCTGTGAGATCTGGGAGGAACACAGGAGGACTTTTATATTCTCAACATCCTTTGGCACATTAAGTTTTCTTTATCTCCAGTTATGTCTTATCCTTAAAGCCGTGCTGTGTAGTTTTGTAAGACTTCCCAGTCCCTGCAGCACAGCTGTCAGGAACTAAGAAGGGAAAGTCACACTGGAACTGTAGAGAAGGGTGGGGCACCGGGAGGGTGTGTGCCTCACTAGCACTGGCAACCTTCCATACTTTCCCTGTCTTATTCTGGCACACATTTGCTGTATTCCTGGTTCCTGTCAAGTTAGAGGGTCACAGTGATGTGCTTGGCAGACGATCAGCTCCACATAGTGGGGATCTCATTTCAAATACTGCTTGTTATGTCACAGATCTGCCACAAAACCGTGGAGAAACTGCGCTCAGTTAGATGAATTTAGTTAGATGAATGAATAAACACATATGGAGTAATGTACAGGTCATTTTTGCTGCCACAGTGCCCATTTGGATTGCCCTGAAAGGCCACTTCACATTTTATGTCCTCTGGAATCACAGTGCAGACATTTTAATTAGCATTAGTTCCATGGACACGGACCTGTAATACTACATTGCTTTGATAGGACAGTATTCCTCCCTGTGATCAACTTGGAGATAAAATATCTATCTCTTAACTATAAAACGAATCTTTGGACTAACATCTAGCAATATAGTACTATATTTAGTTCTTAAAGCATCTTCATTATTTACGTAAGGAAAAGAACTACACATCACTAAAAGCAATGACCTAAGAATATATAAATAAGATTGGAACTGTAGTTTGGCAGTGAAATATTTCCTTAGCATGCATGAGGCCTCAGGGCTGAATTTCCAGCAAGAAAATAAAACTGCTCCAGATGATTTCCCTTAGAATTGACTGAGGAACGTAAGCAGCACAGAGGAGGAGTCAAGTTGATTGACAGCAATTAGTAATGGTGCACGTTGTGAGTGGCATTGGGGTACAAGGTGTATAATGACCCTCTGGGATGTATCAGTTACTCTTCTGCTGCTGTAATAAAACACTACCACCAAGGCCACCTATGGAAGAAAGAGTTTATTGTAGCTTATGGTTCCAGAAGGTTCGACTCCATCATGGCAGGAAGGCATGTCAGCCAGTGCAGAAAGCTGAGAGCTCACACTGAAATCACCAACCAGATAGATGCACTAGAAGTGGTATAAGGTTGTGTACTCTCAAAGTTGTACCTATGATGTACTTCCTCTAAAAAGGCCGCACCTCCTAAACCTCAATTTCTCCCCAGTTATGGGTTAGTTTGCCTATTTCAATCAGAATATAAATGATTACTAATTAATATAGTAATGATAACTGCTGGGGACCCACTGTTTAAATGTCTGAGCCTCTGGGGAGCATTTCTCAAATGATCACAAGGAAATTGTCAGATTGATTTTAAGTCAAGAAAAGAATTTGTAAATATGTATTAATTTTTCCCCAGACAGCTCTATATTAAGGATAGCCTAAAGAAATAGAGATCTTATAATTTTAAGAATTTTTTGTTAATGATGTTATAAAATTGCCACACTTTTACAGTCAAAAGGAATACCCATAAGATATTATGCAGTCGGTTCAATTTTGTTTTAGGCTAAAAATTTATAATATGTATCTGCCTACAAAAAGAATATTTAAGAACTCTCTATAGTTTCTAAAAGGGCAAAATAACCACAAGTGGAAAAATTTCCTGTAATGATGTGATTGATTGCAGGAGAGAATGGAATATGGGTGATTTTGGTTTCCTTTGAATGCATTGCTGCATTTAATGCACATTCACATTCATATAGTACAAGAAAATTAATTTTATACATAAGAAAAAAAACAGTTGTGAAGTTGGGACAATACCAAGTGCAAACAAAGAGTGGAGGTTCGTGGAGTGTGGGGGCTGTGTTCCATTCTTGATGGTGGTCTCTTCACCCACAGACGCTCCATGCAGGGAGAGCCATCTGGAGCGCGAGGTGGGAAAACATATGCCCAGCATGCTGACAGCGATCTAAGTATGCTTCAGTTTCACTCGGGTAACTTCTACACTCCAAGTTAGATAACGAAGCAATTTCTCCCCAGTTATGGGTTAGTTTGCCTATTTCAATCAGAATATAAATGATTACTAATTAATCGACTCATCCATTCAGTATCTAAGTAACATTCTCGGAGCCTCTGCAAGCTGGCTGAGGTCTGTGGGGCATGGACTGTGGAAGCCGCAGGCGCATCCCGTCTGTGTGCTTGCTGTTTGTGGCAGCTTTCATGCATCTTAATTTCTTACTGAAAGCATATTGTAAAGTAAAATTATCTTACATGATTAATCTTGAAATGTCTCATCTATTATCTACATGGTTGTCCTGGGAGTACTTGAACTTATAATGAGTAATATTTTGGGGGTTGGGTGGGTGGATGGGGCTAAGCTCTTTGAAAGGTCTTGATACATAGAAAAGCATAATTAATGCAATTAAGCCATTCTAGACCTTCCTATTAATGAAGTGAAAACATATTTTCAGGGTTCCACACAAACATCATGCTTCCCCTTGCATACTGCTATGAAGGAACAAGGTTTCATGTTTATTCCCACACAAGGTAGCCAGAATGTATGTTTAAATGGAATAAGGTAGAGAAGGAATTAATGTGGATGGAGCCAACCAAACTAGCATTTGTAAATAGTAGTGGTGACCGCTTCATGCAGATCTTAGGAGCTAGGATGCTATCCTGGTAAAAACAGTGGTAGGAGGTAGCTCAGGAGAAATGGATGGAAACACAGGCATTAAATATTAGCCAGACTCCTTCTGAGATATGAAATATAAAGCCCTTGTAATATTCCAAGTTATCCCTCAGCTTCTCTGCAAACCTCCTGTGTGGTTACACAGTGCTGTGGAAAGTCTATAATAGACTAAGAATTGTGGTGTGAGAGAGAGATCAGAGCTTTCCCTCCTTTCCCAAGAACTTCAATGAGTAGCCCTTCTCACCTCCTGTTAGGTAAAGCCACAGAGCAGTGGTGGCTTTACCTAACCCTGGGAGCTCTGGGCTCCCGTTCTCTCTTTGATAGTTGGGAGATTTAAATCACTGTCTCTCTAATGAAAGCATTAAGTACTGTCATAGACTTTCCTGAGAGGCAGTATGGAATTCTTCACCTTCTTTTCCTATGACAAGTTCAGTGCCATAAAGAGTGAGCCAAAACTCATCCCCTGCAGCAGTTGAATACTTTGATAGGACAGTAACATATTCTCCTGGTAGACAGAATAATTTTGTCCTTCTTTACTCTGTGCATTGAGGACTGTCACTGGATAGACTTGGCTTGATCTCAATGCCACCCAGAAAATCACACTAACTAATGGTAGGCAAGTATTTAACTTGTAGGAAATCTATTGTTTTGACTTTGGGTTAAAGATCTCCTGTATGATCTTTGTACTTGAACATCTTTGAGCATCAGGCTGAGATATTTGACTCATATTCCAGGACATAAAATAGGCCATGAGTAGAAAAGACCTGAGCAGTGGGTGTTTGCTTCTATTCTCTGTGCCTCCAATACAACCTGCACTAGGCTGTTAGATTATTTCAATTACAAAGTTCTTTCAGGCTGAGACATGAATCCTGATTCCCTTCATTTGTTCGACAAGGGATAGATTTCAAGTATCAGTTGAAAATGATTGAAGTTGAGGATTTGACCAGTGTTGAAGCAGAGTAGATAGAGCCAATGGGAGCAGGTGACCAATCAGGGTTTAGGAATTCAGAGTTGTATGCCCTTGAGACTTCTACCACTGTATATGATAGATGCCAGTGAGAAGACCAGAAACAAGTCAAGCAAACATCATTAAAACAAAGGGGCCAAATCCTTAAGGAACAATTACTGTAAACTCCTGTTAAAGAGAAGAGAGATAAGCCCCTCTCAGAAGCAGAAGGAAAATAAGTTGCTGTCTTGGAACAAAACATTTGAATGAACTTGAAAAAACACAGGTGGAGAATTGCCCATGTAGGGTCAGCTGTATGGAAAGGCTGGAAGGCAAAAGATTATCTCCACTGAGCCCCATCACCTTGTATTCTAACATCTTCCTAGAGGACAGATAAAGATCTTAAGTTACAGTAGGAATCCAGTATAGCTTAAGTCCCGTTGGTTCAATAAACATCACTCTCATTATGAGTCTAAGGGAAGGGAGGCCCGGTTGCTCACTCTGATAGTATCTTGTGTCATATTTATTTGACAAATGGAGAATATTATATACCTGGATATACGGTGATGTATAAGTAACATTTGCATTACAAGGCTAGGGTCTTTTAATATAGAAAATAAGTATGTACAGATGTATCAAATTAAAATCTGTACATTTAAACCAGGAGGCTTTTATTGGAGTCCAGGGAGAAATCTCAGAGACATAACTTGGTAATCATGCAGACACAGGCTGGGCATGGGAGAAAGGAGGAGGTCGGAGAGAGAATCCCTTGCCCACATGAAATCTATTCAGGTCATTTTTCTTAAGACGTCTTGTTTTCTCCTTCTAATGAAGACCCTCTGGCTTGTTGCAGTTGCTAGTTTCCAGGGCACAAAGAGTATCTTATAAAGAAGCATGGCCATCACACACTGTCCTCTGTTAGAATCATCCTGGAGATGGACATAGTGGGATGTACTAAACAAAACCTAATGTGTTTTCTCTTGTACATTTTGTTTGATCCTTGGTGTTGCCTAAATGGATAAAAGGTTGGGAATGGCTGTGTCCATTCCCGTAATAGGATCTGATAGGGGATTTAAAACAGCTTCTCTATTTGGGTCTTTTCTGTCTTTACCTGCTTTAGACCCCTCCCCAGAAGTATTGATAAATTGATAATGGCAGAACAATGCTGAGGAACACACCGTTCACACTTTGCTGTTTGGAGTAGATATGGAGGCCCAGGGGGAAGAGATTTCTTTAATTTGGGTCATGATCTATGAGCTGTACATATTGTCTGATATTTTCATCTCAATCACATTTCTCAAAGCAATAAAATATTGGAAGACAGACATGTGTTTTATATCACCCCCTAAGATGTCGAAACTGTAACCAAGTTGTCTGTAAATAGGGCATCTCTGCTTTCAAGCCACTTGTAAGGGAAGGTGGCTTTCTGAGCAAGAGGAGAAAGTTTTTATGATCTCCTCACATGGCAGTTCAATCTTGCTTTGCTTTCTTGTAAGTCCCCTAAGCTGTGCCACAGATGTGCTCTGTGACAAAGACTCCCAGCTCTTTTATTTTCTTGGACAGCAAAGGCAATATCTTTTTCCCTTTATGATCTCAGATTATAAAGTGCTCAGGGCATGGGCTCTGCTGGTTTAATTCACTTCAAATCAAGCATAGCACCATTACAGAGTGAACCTATCCGCCATCTTTTTTTGCCACTGACCTTACTGTTACTCATTATACATAGGTTTCTTTTTATGGCCCAGCTAGAGATGAGAGTGATACCACCCTACTGGTTGGAAGGGCATTGAAAAGAACACACAGCTTTTCTAACTTGATCTTTCAACATAATATATTCTTACAGTTCTAGAGGATGAACTTAGGACTCTTTGCTGAATGCATGGTCTCCTTATCCCTGATACTCATTCCATTGAAGCTGAAATATACTAGATACCATTATACTGGTCAGTCTTACATATCTACACTCTTGCATTGAAATGTGAATGATGACAGATCTGAACTTTATAGGCTTCTTCAATTTCTTTTACAAGTGCTTGAATGTTGTCATTAGATCTTAATTAAATATGTTGTTGGAAAGGAGGCAGCTGAGTTTATGGCTGTCCTTACCTTTAAGAACCAGCTTTTAGCTTTAATAGAACAAAGTACCTTAGAGCTGTTGACTACAGTGAATTCAGACAATCTCTCAGCCCAATGCCCTGCTGATCAGGTTGTGGTCCATGGTTGGAAATCAGTAGCGTCATCCAACAGAATGTAAAAAAATGATAACATCTGGGCCTTTATGCTTATTCTAGACATACCAATCAGAGTGCCCAACAGCAGAATCCTGTGATGCTCATGCAATCTGGGATTTGAGGAACAGGCTCTGTTTTGAGTTGTATTTCCTAAGATCATGATTTAGTGATTTCCTTCATTTTGATTCTTGAGTTCAGGCACTTGGTTTTACCAGAGACTGATGGAGGTGGGTCTGGGCTCTGTTCAATGTCCTGATGAGCCAGGAAACAGCCCACAGTTAGGATTTGGCCATCAGTGACTTTATCCCATAGTGGCTTTGTCTCGCTGTGGCTTTGTCCCCAGCAATTCTCTGTTACCTGGTTGTTAACACAGCATGACATAGGAGAGTCTGTTTCCCAATGGCTTTACGTAACTTAGAGTGACAAAAGCTCCCATGTGAGTCCATACCCTGAGCAGAATCTTCAACACTTGAATGTCTTCATACTTAAAATCAATGCTGAGCTTACTTTAGCTGTTGGAAGTGGTCTTTGGAAATTGCTGGTTGAAATTTATATCTTTACTATTGAAACAGTTGGACAGGTGTTGAACATTGTAAGTTGGAGAAAGTCTGGACTAACTGGCCTTCTGGGCACCTTTGGATGAAGCTGAGAAGGCAATACTCTACCCCGACTTCCCCTTTGGTTCTCATGAAGAGGTTATTTCTATGCAGCTTAAGGCTTCCTAAAATAGAATAAAAGTAGCTCTGGTGTCTAAAAGGACAGACACTCCTAATCCTGTGTGTGCAATGTAGGCGATTTTCGTTCAACCAATGTTTTTCCTGTGTCCTCACTTCTGAGTCTTCAAAGCTGCATATCTAGAATCATATGTATGTGGAACAAAGTACAGTTGTATTGATCATTCTGGGATAGGCTTCTCTTTTCTTTAAATAATATGCACTTATCAAAATTAGACATAGCATTTTAACAGTCTGCTTTGCTTCTGGGCCTGTCCAGATGTCTGTGGCACTGGGTCACACTTAACATTCATTAGTTGGATTCTGACTGTGTACTAGTTGAGTGGTCTATTGACATCTCTGTCTTTACATTAGACAGTTTAATTTCTTCTTTTGTTTGTTTATTTATTTATTTATTTATTTGAGACAGTCTCACGATGAAGGCCTGGCTAGCCTCAAACTCACGATCCTCCTACCTCGTCTCCCCCAGCGCAGTACTTACAGGGCTGAACTACTATCTTCCTCTCCTACCTTTTTATTTCTGAAAAGTTCGACTTTGGAGCCAAAGCAACCGATAGCAATATTTGCTAAAGAACTCCTCCAATGTTATGAGTACCAGCCACCAATGCATGGCTCTCTGGTGACTTCGAAACACTTCATTACTACTTGTGAGCTCTGTGTGGCAGATTCTGTGAAGCTATGAGCATAGAGCCATGTCCATTTTTGAATAACTGTAGTCTATGCTTGCCGCCTAGACAAGCTCTTCGATTTGCCGATTCTCCTTGGGCAACATAACTGACAAGAAAAGTGATTTTTAAAAGAAATTCATTGTTTTTATGGGAATGGCATTATTCTGCAGCTGTGAGGAGGCTAACTGGTAATCATGGGTGGTGTCAGAGTCTGCTTAGGAAGCTGATGCTTGTGCAAGCCCAGAGGCTTGCAGAGGCCTCTAATAGCTCATGAAGTAGCCAGGGCATGGCATGACACAAGGACAGCTTTGTACTGATGTCACAGCAAGACAAGGTCATCCAGCATTGTTCTTTCAAATAAGCAAGCAAAGCTAGCATGAAAAAAAACAAAAACAGAAAATAAAAATTTGCCCTGCTGTCTGAAGGAGTTAGTACTACCCAGAAGTAGGCACCTGAGTCAGGGGAATCTTGGGCTCATAATTAGGAGGACCTTGAAAATTGCATCTGACCTCTCTTGGTGTGAAGAAGAGAATATCCTCCAGGCTACATGGTACTCTGCACTCTCCAGTTGGTCATTACATGAGGAGGTAGGAGGAAAGCTATGCCTGCCCTGGAGGTGTGGTTGTGTTGTGTGACCATTGGTGAAGTGCTTGGCTCACTGTGGGTTTGAACCCCAGACCTCTGAGCATTTGTAGTTAATGTGTTGGTCAGATTAAACAGTAGGTGTTGTCATTCGTATTGCCTTCAGAGCCAGCCAAAATAGCCTCCCGGTGGAGTATGGGCCTTGAGACTCCATTCATCAGGGAGCGAATCCATGAGAAGTGAGAATTAGTAACTACCCAGCACCAAAAATCACTAGCCAAATATCCCAGTGAATGGGAATTAGAAAAATGGTTCCCTGGAAGGTGAGGGAGGTGGGATCCCTGAGTTGTCACCCCTTGGAGGTCTCAGTGTGGTTTCTAAACCACGAGCGCATGTTCTCGGGGAATGGCTCAGAAGCAGGTGCTTTATGAGAGATGGAGGTATGTTACTGCCCGGGGGTACGCCAGGTGCCAGCCTTTCTTCAAGGGTGTAGCTTGCTAGTAGATGTCGCTGGAGAGTGTAATAGCTGCTGTGTGTCTTTGTTTTTCTTCCCTGAGTATCAAAAAATGCTGTTGATATTGCTGAGGACATCGTGAGTGCACTGGGAGTGTGCTGCAGGGATATCACATGGGATATGCTGTCGGGGGCAGGGCTGTAACCAGCGACATCAGGGAGTCTTTCAGGTAGATAACTAAGAATATTGTGATAAAAGGCTGTCTGCTTCTTTCAGGGGACCTGGGTTTAGGATCAGGTATGTCACACATGGTACTAAGTCAAGGAAGGTAGTCGGGTTTAGTTGTAAGTGGTGATGCTTCCTCAGACAGTGTTTGCAGAGATGATTGTTTTGAACTGCTCTGTTCGTATTATGATCCTACATATAGAGACACACAGATACACATAGACATACAGTACACACACAGACAGACACCTATACACACCTACACCCATATAGCCTTAACAGTGCATGTGCATTCAGAGAAAAATTTATCAGTGAGGGCTAAGTGGAATTGCTTTTCTGGTAGAGGAGATTGTACCCATGAAAGCTTTAGGAGAGAAATGAGTTTGGCTGCATATTATGGTAATCTACAAACCCAAACTTGTCTTTGAGGCGAGTCCACCAAACCAGAAGTTGTGAAGTAGCTACACGGTGGGAATAAGGAGCAGGACATGGAGACAGACAGAGAGAAGCACTGAGCAATGGAAGTGTAGAGTCAGGTTTATCACTGGTAAGCACTTAGACTGTGTCTATGTAAGTCAAAGTTGGTATTTTATCAACTGAGGAGGGCAATGATTTTAGGCTGAAAAAAGTATCTTTCGCTTATTATGTTGGTGTGCATTGGAGAACAACCTAGCTGTTTACCTATAAATGAGTAGATTGTAGAGAGTGAGAGAGTGAATTACCTACAGATGAAAGTGTGTTGATAGTCAAGTTAACTGTCTGGGACATAACCTTCGCTGTGGTGTGGGGAGGAGGTCCTGTCTTGTTAGATGCTAACTGTAGAGATCCCAGATCAACATCAGAGGAAGTAAGTGAAGGTTTGAGGGAACACAGAGTAGGCAGAGATCCAAAAAGGTTTCTTCCTGGAAACACCATCCAAGTAGCGGATTTTTCGCTGATTCTCCAAGTGTAAGGATTGCTCGCTCTGTAAGATAGAAGGAAGATCAGCAGGAAGACTCACCATAGTCTGTGGTATAGTCTGGAATACAGAACAACCCCTGGGGTCCATAGGAGTGTGCTACAAGAGATGCTGGGCAGCACTAAGCTTGAAGTTCAGAATGAAGAAGCTGGAGGTAGAAAATGACCAAAAAGAGACTACAACTGAGTTAGTGTAGGAGGTGCGGCAGCTTCCCAGCAGGAAGCAGGAAGGTACAACTGTAATTTGTGGTGCTGTCTATCCCAGGAAAGGAGTGCTCAGGAACAAAGGAAGCAAGCATCCACCATGCATGCAGCTGAGTCAGGGAACTCCCAAAGAGTCCACCAACTCTGTGAACTTGAAAGACAGTGGGGATCCTAGCCAGAGTAGAATAAATGGTACCCAATATAAGCTTGGCTGTATTCCCAGTTCTTTACATCAATACATTAGTTGGCCCTGGAGCTTTTGTGTAACAGCAGGGTAGTTCTATCAGATATGGGCTGTTTACCACACTGTTAGCATGGAGGCCCCAAGGGCTATGGCTTTGACTTTGCTGAGCTGGGTCTGGACCATGATGCATTTGAACTAGGAAGCCCCAGGTGACAAAGAGCGTAGTCCCTTTCCTTTCCTATCTTCCTTCTTTTAACTCTTACTTTCAACCTCAAAGACAAGTAAGTGGGCCTGGTTTAGCACTGTTTCATGTATCATGGTTTAAATGAGAATGGCCCCCAAAGACTCATATATTTGGATGCTTGGTCCCCAGCTGGTGACATTGTTGGGGAGGGTTAGGGGGTGTGGTCTTATTAAAGGAGATGTGTCACTGGAGGTGGGCTTTGAAGTTTCAAAAGCCTACATTCCCAGTTAGCTCTCTCTGCCTCTCATCTACTGCTCCAGTGCCATGCTTGCCTGCTGCCATGCTCCCTAGCATGATGGTCATGGACTCTGAAACCATAATATCCAAATTAAATGCTTTCTTTTATAAGGTTCCTTTAGTCATGATGCTTAGTCATGGTGATAGAAAAGTACCTAAGATGTGTTAATCAGCAGACCGTATGGAAAAAGTATGTGTGTGTGTGTGTGTGTGTGTGTACATGACACATGGCTGGCGTTTAGTAAATAGGACCCCTAGTAATATTGGTATTTGAAATATAGATCAAAAACAACCCAGGTGTGGTGGTATATACCAGCAGTTTCAGCTTCTTGGGAGGCAAAAGTGCTAGGATCAGGAATAGAAAGCCATCCTTGGCTATGTGGTCAGCTTGAGGCCCGTCTGTGGTATTAGAGACTCTAAATTAAAATACGAATCAGTGGTGTGTTTGCATGAAACAGTGAAGAAAAGTAGAGTAGGTAGACAAGATGGCTTAGAAGGCAAAGACACTTGCTGCCAAGCCTGGAATGCACATGTAGAAGAAGAGAGCCAACTTCCAGTTCTCCGTCTTCTCCTTATGTACCGTGGTAACTGTGCACATAGGTACATACCCACTAAATAACTGAGTGTAAAAATAGAAAGAGAATTGATTTTCCTTATATCATTTTGTAAGTCATATATAAAAGGCATCATTTGTTTATGGCTATGTATTACATTGGTCAAGTTATTAGAATAGATACCTCTTGGCCTCTCCCTGGTGACAGAGCTAGTGGACAGCATGTCCTAATTCATACTGCCCAGCATTGGGAACCCTCTGGATTTGGGCTACAGGTGACTCAGGTTCACAGGCTTTGAAGGTATTCTGCGCTGACTGTGGTCTCGCATCTCTGCAGTGCAATCAGACTGTTGGACATTTACTGATAGAGCGCCTGTTAAGTTGGTGGCAAGGTCTCAGCATTTATGGCTTGTACTCCATGGTTGGTCATTGTCTTTGAGGCCACGAAAGGCCGTTCTTCACTGTGCTCCATGTGACATATTTACTTTGCTGCCTCCAAGCCAGGTTTGAGAATAGGCATATTCCAGAGCAAATCAGCTGAGTTAGCTCATCCTTAGCTGTCAGAGCCACTCTCCACTCTCAACAGAATCTCATAGGAAACCAGGCCTGGGGATGTTGGGTCAGATTTTGTGATTAGAGTGAGTACCTTGCACACTGGATGTGATTTTAGCTTAAAATGAAAATAGTCGCCAGGCTGTGGTGGTGCACACCTTTAATCCCAACACTGGGGAGGCTGAGGCAGGCAGATTTCTGAGTTCGAGGCCAGTCTGGTCTACAGAGTGAGTTCCAGGACAGCCAGGGCTACACAGAGAAACCTTGTCTTGAAAAAACCAAAAAAAAAAAAAAAAAAAAAAGGAAAGAAAATAGTCTACCAGTTACTGAGTGCCGATTTCATGCATTGCTTTTTTAAAACCAAGGAACAATGATGTTTCATAGAACTTTGTGTAACAAATGCGAGAGCATTGCTACTTTTATTTTCAATGTACTCATGAAGAAAACTCCAGATACAAAAAAATGTATGAAACCTGGCCAATTCCACAGTGCAGCAAATAGAACCAGAGCCCAGATCCTGGTCTGTCTACACCAGAGCCCTAGCTTTACCACTCCAAAACAGACATCTGTTCTTATTGTTTCTGTCCCAATAATTTAAGTTCCTCAAATATACACTCTGGGCATATTCATATTCATATTCATACACACACACACACACACACACACACACACACACACACACACACTCTGGGGAGCCTTAACTTACCGGAGACCCCTGAGAGAACACGTGGAGTTGGGGATTGATGCAATATGCAAGAGGAATTTATTGATCCAGCATGCTGGGGTCATCCTGCACCCCAAGGCAGGAGAGAACAGCCCCAAGCAGCCTGTTCATGGACCTTTTATATTGTTTTTAGAGCAGCAGCCATTAGGCACAATGTGATTGGTAGAACAGTGTGACTTTTAAACTGATTGGTCTTTAGGGAATGAGGTGGCAGGGGCTTAATCAGCCCCTCCCTCCCAGCCTATGTGCTCTCTAACCTGTTTCTTCCAGGAGGGGAAGGGTGCCCATGTGCTCGGGGGCCCTGGTGGAATATCCCAAGTTCCTGAGCTGACTTCTCTCTCTCTCTCTCTCTCTCTCTCTCTCTCTCTCTCTCTCTCTCTCTATATATATATATATATATATATATATATCCCAATAATTATTTCTAAGCCTGCTTAGGCCTGATTTTTTTTATAATAACAAAGTACTTCATAGTAAAAGTTACCCAAATACATTATCTAAATACAGACTTAAAAGCCCTATTATTTTATCTTATCAAATCAATAAATCTGAACATTCTCAAGGCCTGTAAATGAGCCTGCTTTCAGAATAATACCAAGCAAGAAACACTAGAATACTCACTACATCTATAACTGTATACCAACTCAATGCACAAACATACCAAGATATCTTCAAACCTATAAAGTGGGATGCAGATGTTGGCTGTTTGTGGACTGTGTCTCACTTAATCATTACTATCATTGTCTTTTGAGTTTTCAAACCTCCACAATTGTCATATTGTTTCTAAGATGAAGATATCACTAGGCTAAAAGCACCAGGTGTGATTTTTCCCTCCATATACCTGTGCTTAAAAATCAACAAAATAATTATTGTGCCAGTTTTTCTTTGGGCTGGGAAATGTGGTCATTTACTCAAATATGGCCCCAGAGTTTTTGAACTTTACCAACCTGGGCCTCTCCCTGATTCCTCCTCTCCCGCCCCATGTCCCATCCACCAGAAGCTTGAGTTGACTCCCTGGCTTGAGCTTGTACCCTTTGGCATTTGTTTACACCTTCTGATTATTCTCTGTTTTTAGCAAGTGCTGCAGCAACAAGGGTGTGAATAACAAGTGTGTCTCAGGGTCCAGGCCAGGTTCAATGGCGTTTAATTCGCAGGGGGTGAAACATCTTGTCCAATCCACCCTGAGCTTCCACAGTAGTTTTAAGTCTGGGGGGTGGAGTGGGGTTGGGGATGGGGAGTGGGGTGGTGTTGATGGTCTCCCCCATACCTGGGAGGCAACTTCTGTTTGGGAAGTACATACCTGACAGGGTCTGTGAAAACTTAGCTGAAGGAAGTTCTGGCTGTTGCTGGATTCTTGGCAGTGAATAGGCTCCTGGGGCCAAGCATTGTTCTCTGTCCCCCAAGGGTACATTTGCCTCAGTTTTTTTGGGGGGGCGTGGGGTTTCGAGACAGGGTTTCTCTGTGTAGCCCTGATTGTTCTAGAATCACTTTGTAGACCAGGCTGGCCTCGAACTCAGAAATCCGCCTGCCTCTGCCTCCTGAGAGCTGGGATTAAAGGCGTGTGCCGCCACTGCCCTGCTCATTTGTCCCAATTTTATTTCACTCATTTTATCTTTTTTTTTTTTTTTTTTGTCGGTTCAGATTTTACTTCTACCTGACAAAATGTACCAGTTACTACGTTTTGTTCAGTGTCCCTGTTTTAAATTTCCCATGGAGCTACGAAGTGGCTTAGAATTTGCTTCAGTGCATCTTGGTATAAATTTTGAGCCTCTTTCTTAACATACAGAAATAGCACGTGTGTAAGTTTTTGAAAACTTAACCCACAGTGGGTGGGCTTTGTGGAAAATTCAAAAGTTACCTGAGTGTCTGAGACAGGCGCATAAAGCATGCTGCCTGCATGCTTCTAGTCAGTAGCATCCTTGCGATGGATTGCATGTTTTCTGTGGACGGACGGCATAGTATGAGACTGTACTGTATGAAGACTGAGGAGATAAATTTCTGGCCTTAAATTGTGGAAAGTTTCTTTCTATGAGTAGACATCTGGGGACTTTTCTGTGACCTCTCAATGATTTAAGCTGTCATCTGCAGTTCATTGTCAGGGGAGCAGCTCACACACAGAGATAACCAGAGATGCAGGGTCCCAAACCTGAGTGTAGCAACAGGTGTCACTGCTTTGTTGTCTCATGCTTGGTTTTTCCATCTGTCCATCCATCTATCTAACCATCCATCCCTCCATCCATCTGTCCATCTTCCACCCGTCTACCCACCCATCCATCCATTTATCCATCTACCCATTCCTATCATTCACTATCTATCCATCTACCCATCCACCCATCTACCCATCCACCCATCCACCCATCTACCCATCCACCCATCCATCCACC